>VXBC01004931.1:435851-527934 GCA_013399945.1 Ploceus nigricollis | reverse complement strand
CCTTGAACGCCCCCGCCCCGGGAAGCCGGGCACTCCCTGCCCCGCACTGAGAACTGGGCTCATACCAGCAAACCAAGATCCCTACAGTGTGCAGGTGGGGCCCAGCCTGCTTCCTGCAAGCCGTGCTCAGAGTTCAGGGGTATCTGAGCTGGGAGAAGCCTAAATGACGTCTGGCACAAGCAATAAAAGCTAGAAGAATGAGACACAAGCTCTGCTCTGAGGCTGACTCATTATCATGCTCAGATAACCCGAACAGGCCTACCACACCCAACACAAGGACAGGAAATCAAAGCTTCTCCCAGCTGGGTAGTGAAAACTCAATTATAGAATCCAGGTGTTACACTTGTAACAAAGGACAAACATAGTTTAAAAGTATTTGCAGATCTTCAGTTGGGTCACTTGAGATGATTGTTTCACCTCAACAGCATGGACAACTGATGTTAAATGCTGCAGAAAAAAGCAAGCACTCCCCACTCCCAATACAAGCAGTTATTCCTGTAACTTCAGCGTGGTTTTCTTAATCCCTGCAGGTGAATAGATGTACATAATTCTTTCAAAATATGTGGTCACTCAGTCGATTTGATTCTGCAAAGAGATATTTGTCTCTGCTACTAGAAGTATTTTTGTAGCCATAGCCAGAGATGGCAGACACGGGGTAAAAAAGTTTTAGTCTTAGCCAGGTGCATAAAAACAGCACTGGCAAAAGCTGGCAAACACGAAAGAGACAAGAACACAAGGCTGAGAGATCCAGGCTGTAATTGCTAGGGTGAAACAAGATCAGCAGTACAAAAAGGGAGAAATATTGGAAAAACTACACTTCAAACATGGAAGCAACAGAGTGGACACATGAACTGGTCACTCCAGAAGGTGAAAATGATGTTCATACACCTTTTCTGGTTAAACAGAAGTGACATAAAGGGGAGAGCCACAGGAAAAGGCATATCACAGAACAGCATTTTGTCAGAAAATGTCAGTGCCAATATTGCAATTAGTCTGACACATTAGCCTTGTTTTTGGCAAGGCCACTGTGGTTATTTCTCTGTGTATTAAGGAACCTGTCTTTCAAAACTAATTCCTGGCTATCCCACTTCAACCAGTGTCTGTCACTAGTAGTTAAATAATTTCCCCCTGTTTTTCAGGTTTCTTAGGAAAAAAAAAATCATTGGCAACTTGGAAATGTTATTCAGAGATCAAGAATACTTACAGTCCTAGAAGTAACAACCATTCTGTACTGCAGTATTCATTAGAGGCTTTAAATAGGCATATGCAGCCAGAGAGCCAATTTGTCTCCTAATGGCTGCATAATCCCTCAGGGATAGTTTTTTTAACCCCCTTCTCTTGTCAAACATTCTTAATACAAAAGCAGAAAAGGATAACCACAACACCCTCAGCTAAAGAGAGTGTTTTCAAACATATACATTGCATTTTCATATACAATCTGCTGAGTCACATATTAGAATTGATGAGGAACATAATTATTCTCTGAACATTTACCTTTCAGTCCTCTACTGCAGCCTGTTTCAATGACACTACTACTTCCACTTCCTTAGAAATTTATCTTTTTAACAATTCAATACATCTTAAAATATGAAGTAGTTCATATACTACCATTAATTTTGGCTAACTACATCTTCATAGGAACAGTTTGCAAAAAGTCTGATATCAAGCGAGCTATTATTATAACCAACAGCTTCAGAAATGTCTCTAAAATCCAAATCAATCATCAGTTACTCAACCTCAGAATCACACGCTGACCTCAGTTTAAAATAGACAGGAGCTCCTCTAACTTACACAGACTTAGAGGGACTGCTGAAGTGGTTTCAAAAGAAAAAAGATTAACAATAGAAAAAAACCCAGTACGTTCAGAGTCATGAAGATACAAACATACCCAGACATGTTACAAATTCCCTCAATTGCTCTCTGTATATGTAGGTCAACTGACATCAAAGGCACTTGTCCCAGCTGGGGAATTTAAGTAGTATGAACAGCAGAAAACACAGTCATGCTTTTGGCAGAAAAACTAAACCCTAAAAACAAAGCCATTGATCCTGCCCATGGAAATATTGTATATTCTTAATACCTTCAAGGAAAATGTCTGCAAAACCAGTGATTTAAGAAAGGCAGCAGTCAGACTGAGCAAACAGGAAAGCCTTCTGTTATCTGCCAAAAAGGGAAAGGGAATTAATTAATGGGAAAACAGCAGCTAAGTGCCTGTATCACTTTTTAAAATGAGACCTCAGCCTGTATGTCATATAGGGTATTTCTGAGGATTTACCCAGAACTGGGAGGGTTTGTATAGCACCTGCCCCAAGGGGTTCTGGTCCATGACCACTGCTCCTGAGCACTACTGCCAGCTTTAGGCTGGATAAAGGGCTGGGACAAAGACTGCACTTACTGCAAGCCCAGTGTCTCTGTGTCTGCCTCACAGGTATTTACTGGAAGAAATGTGCTTCAAATAGTAAGGCAGTGCCAAGAACGGTTTTCAATTTGTTTTCATGTTGCTTGGCCCCTGCACTCCCTTAAAATATCTGCATAGAAGGTGATATTTTAAATTGCCAGCAACTTGTTCAGCTGCAATTCCCTATTTGTGACCTGGCTTCCTGCATGCTGACCCCAGCAATCCAAGAGAGCACACTTTGCTTGGCTGGGGCTGCACAGAGTCCTGATGGAAAAACAAATATAATTGTGCCAGCTTCCCTTTCTTCTCTTTTGACTGTTCTCTGTGATTGAGCTTCAGCCTGTAGTCTATGGACATACTGTAGGTCCATTTGTTCTACCCTCTCAGTGACATTATCATTGCCAACTCTACCATTCCTTTGTCATTGCTTAGTATTGTTTGATACTAATTTTATCTTTTTTTTCTCTTTCAATTCAATATACCATTTTCTTCTACCTCACCAACATGATTTTTTCCTGTCATTATCTTCTTATCATATTACTGGAGGCTTGATGTGCTTAACTTGAATATTCAGTTTAAGTTCCCCTCTGACCCAACCTTATCTTTGCAATAACATCCTTGCATATGGGGTCACTCCAGCTGATTTTTCCTCTCACTTTTGTCTATTTTGCTCCTCCATCTACACAGACCTTGCTCACCTCTTTCAGGATGCTGTCTACAAACAATCAACACTGCATTAACACTGGAGGTATGAAGGACACAATTCTGTCAACATGTATTGCCTACTTAAACCTGTTGCTTCAATTAAAAGAAAAAGAGAGGGGAGGGATCAGGAGAAAGGACTTTCTGGTCTAGGTGTGACTGAGCCTCTATCTAGTGTTGCAAGAGGATAATATAAATTCCATTCTGATAAGCATATGGATCAGGCAGACCTCTGGGTGTTGTTTTTGAATCTTGATTATTTGTGTCTAAATTGGGAACTGCCATGATACAAATACACACAGATTTGTTATTACCTCTCATGGTAATTACATGTTACAAAGACAGTTAAGTATAACTTATAAAGTTGTGCTAGTTGGGTTCCCAGGGTAACACTTGGGAAGTTATTATGTCTATGGCTACAGATGAAAGAAGGAAGGACTCCTGCTTAGCACACCTACACTGCATTAGTAAAATTCTATAAACACTGAAAGGGTTGTTTTGCTTGGGAGAAGGGGAGTTGTGTTCTGGGTTGTTTGGCTTTTTAGGGGGGTGGAGGGAGTTTACTCTAAATATTACAGAATTACAATCCCACATTTTTGAAAAAGAGACTGAATACCAGAATACCAATGCCAACTTTTATCTAACACAATACCAGAGAACCAGACATCTTGTTAGGTGCTCCATCTAACAACCTAAGCCCTCGGATCAACTGTATTCTCTGCACTGTCATTCCTACACTACATGCACATTCCTGCACAAATGTTATTCTCCACTCAGAATTTCATTTACTTGAAATAATCCCTTCTAAAGAGAAAGACTTAATCTCTGGAATGATCTTCTGTGTTGGCCAGATCTCTAGTATTTTGTTACGTGTGTGTTCTACAAATGAAGCATTATAATAGGTAAGGTGGCTGGCATTGGCTGGTTCAGTCTGGGAACTGAGACCATTCTGAGAGTGAATGCAGGCACAAGCAGTGCTTATGAACAGATCATCCAGGTTAAACACTGGCCCCCTGGGCTGCCTGCCTTGCAGTGCTGTGGTTTGCTGCATGATCTTAGACTGCTGCCTTCTGGCTGATCAGGCCCCATCTTTCTACTGTTAACTCTTCAGAGCGAAGTTTAAGCATTGCATCTGCTAAAGAAAATGGAAAACAACATTAATTACTTCATCAAGATACAAAAATAAACTAGACTCATCAAATTGTTCCCAGTTTATCTTCATCTGTTTCACACAAAGCCTATGTTACAAGCAAGGTGATGTAACCTTGTTTAAGGGGTGTATTTTAGCAATCAGTGTGACTGACAAAGACATGACATGTTTGACATGCCCTGAAGTTACTTCCCATGCAGAATCTCCAAGTGCCTCACACAAGAGCCTGACAGCAAAGGCTCTTCAGAGCTAGTAAAACATCTACCTCTCTCCATCAGATGGCTGCATCTTGAAGGTGATGTCTACAAGTTTCCTTTTATATCCTGATACTGTTTCATCACATTTCCCTTCAGCTACTTCTCAATAATTGTGTCTGCTCTTCAGTTCCCCTCTTCTGCCACCTTCAAGCATATCTGACTACAACCTTAGCTTGAAGTCCAACTTATTGTCAACTGTTTTCTTAGTCTGAGCTCTAACTTATTTTCTTTCTCACCAGTGTAAATAACACCACCATGCTCATTTTATCTTTCAATCTCAGTGGATCCTTCAACCCCAAGCCTATTGGCACATGGAGTTTGCCCTCACAAAGAACCAGATGCTTGAGTGATTTGGGATCCCAAATCAAGACAGGGGAGTAACAAAGCAAAATATTAGCTAAGATTATAGTTTCAGTTAGAAAGAAACTCCTTTAGATACTCACAAAAGCTAGTAACAAGCAAAGCTGTCTTGGGACACACATAGAGCCTAAATAAAGTCTCTATCACTTGCCAAAGCTCATGAAGTTTAGGTCATTGTGGTGTAACCCATTGTTCAAGGCAAACAACACAGAATCAATCATCTGTGCCCTGTCAAGGTGCTCAGAAGGAGGCAAACCCCTTTATTACTCTCACCTGGCTGACACAGCTAACATGGGCCACCAACTTCAAATGTGTTGTAGGCTTGTCCTCCTGACTCAGCCCAGGCTACTGCACCTACTTTTCTTCTGTTTGGCATGAGAACTAGAGCAAGCCAGAGCGGTTTGCACATTCAGTGACACAGAGATCCAGCCAGGAACATGCACCACGAACAAATGGAAACCAGCAACTCAGGTAACAAGTGTAGCAAAACCTAGAAAAGTAACTCCTCTGGCATATGTTTCTCATGAGCATTACTTGTATCTGGAGCTTGAGTCCATTTCTAACCTCTACTGTGAATCACCAGCAGTCTGTGGTTTTTCAGTGCACCTCATGGGAGTAATCATCTAGTGACTAGGAGAGGTCTCCTAGCTACACACAAACACAGAAATGAAACACTTGCCAAACCCCTTGTACTGGTATTGGAGGCTTGAATAAACTCCAGCATCTTTGCACAGAATGAAAGAGTGGCAGGATATAGAAACAAACAGTCACTATGTGTGTAACCATGTTTCAGTGCATTTCCCCAGTCCCTGGGGACTTCCTGATGCCCTGCTTGAGAGCCAGCTGCCTTTTCATGCAAAGATCACACAGTCTGAGACAAAACCAGGATTGTAAAGCCTTGTCAGATAATCAAGTTTACTTTCTGTTCTCAGATTATCATAAATACCCTCAACCACAGTTTAATGTCCTTTGGGTTGGAGAGCTGCAGTTCCATCTGAATCCAGATATGATGCTGTCTTTGGTCCTAGAACTAATCCTTTAACTGCCTAAAAGGATCAAACCTCAAAACCAAACTCCCTATGCTGAGTTCAGCTTTCTCAGTAATATCAGCACAATGCTGCTGGTATAAACAGGCTACCAGTATATATTACAACATTAAGGAGAGATTTTGAACCCATTTAGATATCACAGTGCTTAAAACCATCACAGCTGCCAGCTCTAAAATAATGTTCCCCAGACAGCCACCACACTGGAAAACACTGCAGAAAACATTACCAGTGCACGTAGGAGCCCCTGACATCATCCAGAACAGAGCAGCATGAATAATCACTGCAGAGTTTTTGGTCTGTCTTGCCAAAGGACAGAAACAGCTACAAAAGATGGAAGCTGCCAAAAGTCCTCAGGGAATTTTTCCTAGGAATAGTGTTAAAAGCTTTAAGTCTGTTGTGCTTCATTGTTTCCCATCATTATGTGCTCTTTCCACTTCAGTGACTCATAACACAAACAGTCCCATGGTTTGTATTAGTCTCCTGGCCTCTGCCAAAGTACTGGGGAGGCTGTCACACCTTCAATAAGTACCTAAGAATCCTGGGGAATAATTCTGAAAGGTTCAAGGAATCTAATTAAGCACCACCTAAACTTACTCTAAAAATGCTTACACACCAGGTTCTTATGGCAAATCCACAGGCTGCTGACTACATACTGCAAAAATTATCTCCTTGTTGTTTAACATTATGCCACCTCTGAAATGACCCAGGAAAATGAATTCAAAATCACTTACAGTGAGAAGTTCATTGAGAGAAGTCAACATACAATTTCTACAGCAATCTGGAACACAGCTGGAAATTTTCAATTAAAATCAATGATTCTGTGAAATAGCAAGAAAGGGTTTTTGTCTTGTTTCAAAACATATCAACTTTGTTTTAGTACAAAATAGCATAAACCACAGGATTTTGAGGAAGTTCTTGCATGATCTGAACTTCATTACCTAAATTAAGATCAGATGAGGTACTAGCTAGGAATCAATGATGCCTTGCAAGACAAAGAATGTCACAGATTCCTAATTACACAGTACTGTCTACACTGATGGTTTTGTTGCTCTTTCAAGTGGCATCTTAAAGCTTTAGAGAAAAATTAATGCAAGGAAAGTTGACTTCAAAAAGCTGTTGATTGAGTGGCTGCTACCAAGAGATTAGTTTCTGCCAGGCAGGCTAAGACTTGTTTTTCCAGGTCAGAAGCACAGGTCTGAATTCTAAAACCAGAGATCTCTTCCTCTAATGAAGATATAAAATATAATATAAAAAGCATTAAAAGCATGTTGTTTTAGCATGGAGTACACATAACACTTAACATTTTCACATTTGATTGCAGATAAGCTCTCAGTAAACCCTTCTACTGGAGCTGGATAACTTTCAGTGCTGTGTCCTGCATGTCAGCAGCCAGTGCTCACACCAGGGACAGGTGAGGAGACAGAACAAAAGCCTGCAGTGCCAACACAACTAGAGATTATTTTTCAAACAACTTCTCAACACTAAGGTTTATTTCTCTAATGCTACTACCCTCCAGAAAGTTATTAATACAATAATGAGCAGCCACCAGTGTGTATAGAGTAACTGAGTTCAGAACAGCAGAGGAAAGAGCTCAGGTGGCTGCTCAGCAAGGACACACATGGAAAGCCAGGCAGCCATCATCCTTCCTCTGGGGAGGGAGGCTGGACCAAAGAAAGCCTTTGGAAAGGTTTTGCCAGTACAGAAAGTTAGAAGCCCAAATTCAAACCACAGCCTGAACATGCACACACACACACACAGGAGCATGGAGCCAAAGACATTCTTTAGGACAATGAAATGTGTACAACACTTTATCTTCTCAGTTTGTCTGGGCTGGTAGAAAACCTATAAATGAAAGACAATGTATTTTTTTGATAACTAGGATATCACGTGAATTATCTTCCTTGTAGAGGACAGTAAACAAACTTATTTATTCATGTACCCACACACAATTTTCTGCTTGTCATTTAAACAACCAAAGTGGCTGGTGACAGGTCTACTGACCCACAAGATGCTTCTTCTCCAGAGACAGCAACAGTGTCAGGACAAAATTCTCTCCAAGCTTCTCAACCTCCACGTGCTGCTTTTGCACTAAACAAATCACTCTAATCAATCTCACTGTGCATTCTGCTTAGGTTACTTGCAAACAAGCTGAAGAATTTCAACTGTGATGCGAGCACTTGTTAATTTACAAATGGCTACAAAAGCTGTTGAAAGTAGCACGTGCAGCTTTGCAGTAACTATACCTCCTTTTCATTTCATTACTGCTGCTATAAACAAAGAATATCCAGAGAGCTGCACAAGGTTACTGTCCTCCTGTCAGTCAAGGGAAAAGAACTGCAGTTAACTGCAAGGTTCTGAAATAAATAGGTTTTGACTGCTGAGGTAGCTTTTAACTCCAAGACCTGCTCAGCCATGGGCTTCTGACAGCTTCTTCCTTCCCCTCTTTTTTTAAGCTCAAATTTAATCCAATCACTAAAATATTTGTTGAAGTGCTCTGTCTGCTTGGCAGCATAGCCCACACCACAGACAGAGTGATGGGTGACTTATTTCAGCAGGAATTTTTTTTTGCATTCCTCCTGGTTTTTTCTTTTGATTTGTTTGTGCAAAGATCTGGTAGGTGGAGCTTTTCAATTAATTGCACCAGACCTGGCACAGGGTGGCACTCATGCTGTTCACACAAAAATGTTAAAAATCATGAACAAACAGGAGTTTTCAACCTTTTAAAGGCTGCATCATTGTTCCAAATTTTGTTTTCAGTGATGAAATTAAATTCTAAACAAGTATTCTCATTTTATTTATAGATGCTTTTAAATAGTTTCTGAAAAATACACCAGAAGCATTGATCTCAGTGTGAATTTGATTACACTGATTCTTAACAGGGGTATTTCTAAATTTATTTTCAAGAAATCCCTACATTGTTCTCTTTATGGTGAAGAATATCAGAAGAACTGACACGGGAAGAAGCAAGAGAACTTCAGTAAGAAAGGGTGTGCTGCACCACTCCTTTCAAACCATAGCAGAATGCACTGCAGCAGCAGCTGTGGCAGCAGCAAACCTTAGAGAGAAGAGGAGTAACAGTCACAGCAAGACTTTCTGTTGGATCTGTTTGGGAAAACAGTTGAACTCTCAGGTACACAGATGCACCCTCACATCAGGGAATTAATCTAGAAACATAAATTCCAGCTGAGAATATATGCTGCCAGCAACTGATTCTGTGCCTGGATATAGAATTCAACACTTTTTCCTTCAGTTTTAGGTCTGAAAAAGCACTAGAATGGTCAATACCTCCCTTTTTTTTCCATAGTTGACTGCCTAAAGGTACTTGCACATGAACCTACATATAAACTCTGAAAGTCTATTTTGAGATCACAAAACGTCTTTATAAGGAAATGCCCACACATTCTGACTGTGTTTGTACAGAGGATGGGTATTTTAACCCTGTGACCCCCCCAGGAACACCTTTAGTACCTGTGAAATAGATGGGAAAGTCTTCATTTGGCATTACCTTATCATCTTTGATGCTGTTTTGTGCAGGAGTTCATGAGCTCCTTTTCTACCTGAACATACAAATCTCACTATTCTCACAGTGCTCACACAGTGCAGTGCTAGCAAAGGGCTGACTGCATTTAGATAACGTTATCAGCATCCTTGAGTATCACAGAGTCTCATATTTCTTATTTCTCTGAAGGCATTAGTTCCTAAAAACCTGAAATTATGCAAGAATTCAGGACTGTGTGGACAAGGCAATGGTGGGGAATGGACAGGGAGTCTATAGGTGTCACTTCTAAGTAAAATTTCAAAAATACAATTTCAGTTACATGTCCTTGAGTATTAAAAGGCTTGAAACACTCAGAAGTATTTCAAGGTTTATTAAAACCTACAGCTATTTTAAAACTCTAGATTACCTTTGTTCAAAGGTTCCTGATGATACCTGCCATGGCAGAGCTTGCTCTTTTCCTTCTTCCCAAACTGTATTCACTTGCCACTATGTGAGAAATGGGAGGCTTGTGGTATGTGCTTGTTCTTGAGGCACAGGCAGGTAAGGTGACATTCCTGGCCACTCATGCTGCCATACAATGGAGGAATCTCATGCACAGGTGAAAAACTGCTGAGCAAAGTACCTCTGAGTAAGTTCCAGTGAAACTGAAATGTATTCATGCATGTTTTGGAACAGCTGGCTCTGTGCACTGCAGTGAGAGCAACCCCGTCAAGCTGAAGGAAGCAAAGAGGCCAATTCGATTTTATAGCTTTGGTCAACAACACCAGGATCCTTTTCCTTCTGGCTCCTCTCAACAAGGACATTGCCCATTTCAAAAAATAAAGAAATACTTTTCCTCTATTAGGCTATCAAAAATAGGAAATGCACACTCGTAAAAACATGCTATGAATACTCAGAAGGACATGGCTGCTGTACTTCATTTCAAGAATCAGAGAAGATGTCACTAGGGTCTGTAACAGCCCCTCCCTTCCCCACACAGTTACTGCTACCTTATGTTTTTTTAATACTGATTTTAAAGTGACACTTTTCTTCTAATATTTATTGAAATATTTTAATCACAAACAATAACAAGACTGTTTTCTCTACTACCTCTACTGTTACATGTCAGACAAAGCTGCCATGCTGTCTTGGGGAAGAATGGGGCTTTCAGGCTTTTTCTTTTTTTTCACTCACTGTTAAGCAGAAGCATCAATACTGAGAAATGCCCTGAAGGCTGCACTAGGACTGCTACTATTTAATAATCATTACACTAAATTATTCTACAATTTAAAAACTGGCAGTATGTTTTAGTTCCACAAAAGCAACAAAAAATCCCACAGCAAAGTATATCACAATGTCTCCTTGGTCCTACAGCAAGATGGGGACTAGCTCACCCCATAGCCACACCCATGAGTAAGAGCAGCCTGAGATTTATCTACAGACCTTCATAAGGCTCAGAATGGCTAAGTAGGACATAATTCAAATGCTTTATGCTTAAATAGACTGTCACCTGGCCATCAAAGATATTTTCCGGCATTGAGAAGGAAATTATATTTGAGATGTATAATACAGCAATGTATTTTTGAAAACATTTTAGTGCAATGATTTGGACATACAGGAACAGAATTTGAACTTGCAAATAAAGTTTAAGAATCTCTGTAGAAAAATACATTTTAAGAGCAACTAAAAAAAAAGATGAATATATTTTTAGTACAGAGAAATTTAACATACCAAGCAGTGACAGTGTTTCTGGGAAGGACTGTACCCACACTATGGGAAAGGACATATTTCATTAAGAAAGAAAGAGCTTAGTTATATAACTTCTCAGAGAAGCATCTGACAAAGTTATACATGCAGACTTCAACAGGGGAGAGACTGAAAATGGTGCAACTTCTACCAGTAGACCTAGAAGCAAGCTTAAACGCAGGTCAGCACCAAGCATTTTGAAAGACTACACTGGACTTTTATATTCTTTTGGAAACAGGCTGCTATTTAAAACACAGGGCAAACAAATCAGAAGCAAAAGCAATACCTCTTCAAATGGCTCAATAACTGCTACTGAGCTTCACAGCATGGAGGTGGGCAGAGTCCCTTGCTGCTGGCATCTTCCACCTTCCAGCACCAGAATGGGTGACTGGTCACTTGATCCCAGTTCTCTGTGCTTCCAGCTGCTAAGCTACATTAGAAGAAGAGAAAAAATGCAGCAAATCTTTCCTAATATATTTTACATAGACAGTTGCTATTGTATTCTTAAAAGTGTTTGCAGTCAGACAAAAAAGGTGAAGAGATTTAGCCAGTCACATATTAGAATGGAAGCAGTTTCAGTGCATAGTCAAATGATATCTAAAAACTCTCATTACTACAGAAATAAAGAAAAGTCAGATTTCACACCAATAACCCACTCACACTAACATAAAGAGCTGATAAAGTTCCATGCTTTTGCATACAGGCCAACCAATCACCTCAAATGCTAGGTCATAACATCTCCTCCAGTCCTCCAAAACTAACTTCAAACTGTCTCAACGCGATACAAAGCCATCAATTTCATCTCCTAATGAAGACCAGTGAATGGGGAGACATCCATCAGCGATCTCACACAGCATGGAGCACCTCTTCTCAGAGACCTTCCTCCATTTCTGCTGGTTTGTAGCTCAAAGCTGAACCAGGTGAGCTGATCTTGGACAGCGCTTCTCAGGGTCTGGCCCTACTCAGTATTTTTGTGTCAGCTGGATAATGTGACTAAACCAATTTTCCTTGAGTTTGCAGATGACACCAAATAGGCAGAAGAGGGAGGTAGAGGGGACAGATGAGCCACTCTCCAGAGAGACTTGGACAGCCTGCACAACCAGGCCAAGGAGCCTTAGCAGAGATGAAGCCCTGCACCCACAATGCAACAATGCCAAGCAGCAGCACAGGCTGCTCCACTGCAGTTCTACAATTAGTACACTGTAATTAGTAATATGGAAAAGTGTAATGTAAAAGGCATAGAGACAGATGAACAAACAGTCCATACATTTCTACCTCAAGAAACTGCATTGGGAAACAAAATTCTATACAAGTCTAGCAAAAAGTTTTATATATACAAACTGAAAAATGCCTTGAATGCCCCAGACAGAGTCAATTATCTGGGAAAAATGACTCATAGCTAAAGTATTCCTATTATGAGAAGTCTCTAAGGGCATTTAGGATTTTGAATCAGAACTATTTGTAAATTGCAAACACAAGTTCAGCTTATCAATAGCTTAATACTGCAGATAAAACAAGCAGTGGTCCAAAAACAGAATAAACTGAATAACTGAATGAATACATCTAACAGTTGGAAAAAAGCCACATCAGAAAATGCTTTGTATTTCACAAAGAAGTTTTTAATATACATTCATTATTGAAGCCTGATTTCAAAAAAATCCCTACCTTCAGGATTTTTTAGCAGGTATACTCAAGTAAACATTTTTTTTTAATTTTTACCCTCATGACATTAAAACATGTCCTATCAAGTTCCAGTGAGCAGAAGAATGATTGATCAGATGTATGTACTTGGTAACTTCCTCAGTCCAAACAAAAGACTTGGAACAACACCTTTAAGACCTCTGCTTTTTGTGATAGCAGTTTAAACATGCAAAAATGCAGCTCTCCTGTTATTATTTTACTTGTTTAGCTGTACTTTTGAGTTTTCCAATGCAAACTTATGGCCCTTACTATTCAAATAAACACAGCTTTTGTCCTTCATTTGTTACACCATTCTAAAAAGAAAGATGTATTTTTGTAAGTTATTTAAAAGCCAGTAGACATTATGTGTCAAAAAAGCTAGACAATCAAATCCAAGTTGTTCCTCCTATACACAAAGCATGAATTAAAATACATCTTTAAAATATGTGAGAACAAAAATCTGTAGTGAATCTGGAAGAATTGGGAAAGCTGAAAAGCTATTTTTCTCGTTACATGGTATTAGAGGTTGTTGTCAGCCACTGCTTCACTCTTCAAGACGCAGCTTTTCTATAAAAACCACCAGACCAACAGGAGATACTCTGTTGCCCATAACCAGCCAAGTGGCTGCAGCCACATCCTTTTTTTCCTCTGACTGATTTTGAGATTTTCACTTGAAACATGTCCCCTGAGGTACCACAGGGTTAAAGGTTTAGAGACTGCTTCAGCTATTGGAGCCATTTTCCCTGCCAGCTTGTTCTGGCTCCTCTGAAGCTGCAAGAAACCTCAGATTTTTTGCGTCCTCTTGTTCTTCTCCAGGCTTATTCATACTTCAGTTGCATTTTGTTGAATTTAGTTTTCCACTTTTTCTTCATTTTTCTTTGCTTGCAGAAATTCTTCCTCAGCTTCTTTGGAGCCACACCTTCATTTCTAACAGGCTTAGCTGGCTTGCCTTTTGTTTCCATAGCTACTGGCCTTCCCTCATGGGGTGTGTCTGACTGTCCTTTCACCCCAGCCATCTACACACACAAGGGGAGAGAATTGGAAAAAAAAAAAAAAATCAACTCAGAAAACCAAAGTGGAATTACCAAAATTAATCATCTTCAATCTGTATTGAGCACAAACATACATTCAGACAACTGCCTTCTAATTCATGTAGTTTCAAACAGACCCACAGGGCACATCTGCACTGGCACAGCTGGTCTTCAGTCACCAGTGAGAAGTGACCAATCCTGTCTCTTCCCTGCCTATGTGCCTGGATTTCCTTCTGGCAGAAACCAAAGTGCACAAGGAAATTAGGAACGGATGCATGACAATTCTGCCCTCATATGAAGCCAGGCTGTGGCTAAAACATGTAACTCAACCTATAAACCATCTCAGAGGGCACAAAGTTGGGCACAGTTAGCACATGGCTTTTACACAAATGATTTAAGTCTCTGCAGAAGAAAAATAATGCTTGAAAATTTCCTTACTTTTAAAGGGCCATACTATCTCAAAAATAATAGAGGTGAGAGCAGGATCTTTGGGAAATTTCTAAAGCATGACAGACATCACTTATTCACCAACACAAATTACAAAGCACAATGGATTCCCAAAAGATTTCTGACCCCCAAAGATGACAGATAAACTATATCAGCTGTTCCCCAAGGGACTGAAATAGGTTATTCCTAAACTGCTGATCTGCTTTTCCATCAGGTGAGATACTGACCTTGTGTTTCCACCCTTCCCGGGGTGCAGGTGGAAAGGTGCATGGAACTCTTCCATGAATTATGTGGTAGGGCAAAGGGAGGCTGGGATCCAGGGGAACCCATGGGACTGAGAGAGTGGCAGGTACAGCAGGCAGATCAGAGTGAGCTTTGTGCAAGTTATAGGATGATCTTGTGCTCTTGTCAAGAGAACTCTTGTAAATTGCAACTGATGAATCTCCTGCAGCATGAGTCAATAAATAAGAGCCCTCCTCCAAGCTAAAATGGGAAAAGTTCCAAATGAAAAATATTATTTAAATGTTTTTTGCAGTTTTTTTTTAATCAGAATAGTTAATATGTTCTTAATGCAAAAGCAAAACATCTTTAGATGTCTAGTCCCTTTAGATGTTTTATAAAAAAGACTGTACACAAGAAAGCATTAAACTGTATTGATAAATACCTACTAATTAATGTGTTTCTAATGTATTCATAATGTACTAATTTATCAACAATGTACAGACTGTCATCATATTCATCTAAACATGCAAGTATACACTGAAAACCATCCATGTTGGGCAAACTGTAATTCCTTAACCAGCATCTTAGGAAGAACAATGCTCATCTGGACACAGACACAAAGAACAGATGAGCTTTCAACACACACAGGATTGAACAGGTTTTCAGGAAGATGAAGGTCAACCAACTGCCTATACAAAAATCTTACTCAAAAATCATGAACCTACAGAAATTATAAACAGCAGGAAAACCCCTCTGTAATTTGAATGAAAAGGCTTCACACTCAGTGCAAGAAGCATACTTCACAAAAAAACAAATGAAGACACTTGCAGGCTGGAAGCCTTGAAGTAGCTACGTAAAGAAGCAGGAGAAAGGCTGCTGTAAGTCAAGGTAAGCAGAAGTGAACAGAGGGTTATTTCTACAAATCAAGCAGAAAGACTACCAAAACCCAAACACTCAACCTCTATGTGTCAGCCCCCATAGGTAATATTACACCTCACTCCTGTGAACTGTTTACTCAGCTCCTAAGAGTCCAGTTTCCTCTCTTGAAAAACCAGTTCAAAAACCTCAAAAAGTTCTTATTCTTTTGCATCATTTATGCAAACCTTGTAATACCAAGCACATTTGACACAGTACTGCATTATGCTATATCTGATAGACCTAAGAGAACTTGTAAAATATTAATTTCTTCATGTATATGAAGAAATAAAAATCGGAGTAGACAAGCATTCTACAGAAGAAACAAGAAGAGCTGGGCAATGTGGCAAACAAATACAATGAACAAAAATAGAGAACTTACTCAGACACCTTCTTCAAAACATGATGAAGTATATTTAATGAATTTGCAGGTCTGTGAAAGAAAAAAAATAGCAAAAGTAGTAACTTGCAAGGCTTGTTAGGGTTTGAAATTCATTGCTAAAAAAACTTACTAAAAATACTCACTTAATCAATCCAAATTTTTCTCTTAAGCTTGCTCGAGAAATCTTTTCTAGCATAATAAGCTTTGATGTAAAAGCATCAATATGTCCTGAAAAAAGACATTAAATTAATACACAAATGATAAAACCAAACAAATGTAAGAGCATAATTTGCAGACCTAACGCCTTTTTAGAAGGATAAAAAACTTCCCTTTTTTGGCATAGAACAGTGAAAAGTATTTGTCAATGTTGCACCATAACAGGGAGTAAAACGTGCAGCTGCTTCAAGTACAGGCATCTGTACCTTGACTGTCTTTCTAAACCAAGAGATGCTGGACTCCAGCAAACCTTACACCTTGGGTGGTGTGTGGGATACACAGCCTTATCTAGCCCTGGCCTTAATCTCATCAGTTAGTTTGTATCTTCTCAAGTTCATTTGACCCTTATCACTTTGCTTCCTCACTGGACAGATCCTGAAAGCTGATCTTTAACAACAAATTTACTTTTGCATTTAATACGCTTGCTTTTCTCTTCTGATTTATTGCATGACTTCTGGGGATGCTGACCTTTGTCTCTTGGTTCTTCCCCCCCTTTCCTCACCTGAGGAATTACAATTTACAACTCAGGCCTTGATCATGGCAAGTTGTTAAAGACTATTTGTCTTTGACACAGTGAAAAGCAACAATTCAAAGCTCTCCTCATTACAATTTTAAAATAAAGGCTGCCAAGCAGAGTTTAGCCCACATTTCACTTGATGAGCAATAAGGATCACCAGCATAGCTTGGACATGGAGTTGACGACTGTACCTTGCCTTCTGGCTCTTTCCATGCTGAGGTTTTCCCAGAAATCTATTCTATTTCAGCTCCCACAAGGAGGATGAGGAAAAGGCAGCATAATAAAATACAGCCTACTCAGTGGAATTTACTGTCTTACTACAAATCTGCTCTCTTAGGAAGAGTAAATGCTTCAATTGCACAGTTTAAACAGCTAAATCAAAGCATTTCACATTCTAAGCTATCCATCAGTAAGTTTATGTGCTGTGTAAGAAGACTAAGTAATAACTCTCACTTCAACAAATTAAAAAAGATGCACCAGGACAACCAATTTCTTTTAAACACTGTACATTTGTTACTTTTCTTGCTATCAGTATTTTGTGCAAGACTAAGCAGCAAAATTTCATATTCTACATTGCTGACTACAAAAAGAGACTTGAAGTCACAATTAAAAGTATAATTTAAAAAAAAAAATCTGTTTGAGTTCTGTATTCCTCACCAGCCTCTCCTCAAATCACACTTCTCTACTTCTAAACACACTGGCAACATAACTGGGAAAAAACCAGTAATTACAAAATATCTATGAACTACTTCCACCTAGTTTATATAACTCTATCTTATATTTGAGAAGTGATTGATTGAAAATACTTGACATGTAGTAAGTTACCCAAGACTAAGTATTTTTTTTTCCTACCCATTTTTCAAATGTTAATTTAAAGGCCAATATTATTCCATTCATGTGAAAGTAAAGTGTTCTTGCAGAAAGTTTTGCTTAGGCACTTAATGCAAATAAGTGAATAATGGTCAGGGTAAAATGCTCCTATTAATCAGCAAACCTTATCACAAGTTTATTTACTGCTTAGACAAGTACAAGTGCCTTATTTGGGAAGCTTGTCACAGAGATTACTGCCTTTGCAGACACAGGATTTCCTATCTGAGCAGCAAGGGGACTTTACAAGCAAGCCAGGTGGTTTGCTAGCAAGAGGAAGACAGCGCTCTTTGTTTGATGATAGTATCTCTGCTTTTTTTTTTGTTTAGGAGAACATCCTAAAAAAAAACCCCTCAGCTTCATCTTCCCCACTGCAGCTGCTGCAGAAGGCCATGGTTACACATCTGATTTCTGTCTTAACCCCTGTGAGTCACAGCAGAGCTGAGATCCTCCCTCTGTCACACGCAACAGTGATGGACAACGATGGGGCATAGACCAAGGTCCAAAGAACTTTTCATCCATACTTAATTGGCAATACAAGAGATGGTTGAGACAGCAAATTAAGCTTTTTCAAGAGCCAAAACCACCAATGCAGTTTAACACTGGAGTCTGCTACATGCTTAAAACTTAACATTCAAAGGCTTAATGGTCTGATCAAGAATGCAAGTTGTAGGTACTGTAGTAAGATGATAGTTTTTAAACCACATTGTTCCATATTTCCACACTCATACTGTGAGGTAAATTTAAAAAGAGCAGGAAGTTTATGGCTTTACAAAATGTTTGATTTAAAAATTCTTTCATTATAGAACACAGCATTTTACTTAAAATAATTCAAATTACAGCATGATTTCAGAAGCACTCTGCCTTTCTCCTTACACTGAACAGATCACTGCAGTAGTCTTACTATCAGGTATCAGATTAGTGACAGAGAATGAGAGATTCACCCCATGTTAAGTTGCCCATAACACCAGCATATCATCACCACCAGAGAACTGTCCCTGGAGTTTCAGGACAAAACTCTCTGCTGCAAAGAGCCCTCTGAGTAAATCTGGACACTTGCAGCACTGCATTTTTCACAGCTCCCTTGGGAATACAAACTGAAAGGCAGAGTTTCACAGCTACCTTGCAATATATCAAGAGCAGACTTCCCAAGTAGAATATGATAACAGCTTCCTATTAAAGACTGTGGTAGATGCTCTTTCATAGAATGGATATTTAATTCCACATATTTTTTTTACCTACTCTATAAGAAACTACATGGCAGCACCAAGAATCTGCCCCACAGGCTGGGAGAGTACCCATCTACTGTGCAGGACAGTGACAACCCACAGAATCCTGTGCCTCCTCAGAGCCCACAAAAGGAGAACTCCTGTGTGCCCCAAGGCTTGCTTCTGGAAAACGTGTATCCAGGAGCTGACAAACAAACATGACTGGAATAACCAGTGCTTCTCAATCCCAAGGATACTTTATCCCAAGCATGGGAATAGAGATGTGCTGGAGGCCAGGCCGGTGCACAGTCTGCTGGCCCAGGGCACTGCCTGTTCCACAGCCAGCAGGTACCTACAGGAGATACACAGAGGAAAGCTGTGCTGGAAGGGGAGGGCTCTGTGGCTCTTCATCTGCAACAATGCCTGCACACCCAGCCTGCTGTCTCCTACATTCCCAAGAACCTCCATAAAAAGAGGTGGTGGCTGGATGAGCTGTCTGCAAACTCCTGTGCAAGCCATACCTTCAGTTTCCTGTAACTGATGGGAGGTTAGATAGACACTCACTCCTCCACTTTGTGTACTTGCAAACATCAGCCCTCTCTCCACAGTTCACCGTTTCCTCACACTGCTTGCCACTCTGGAAATGTTAATAAAAACTTGGATAACATTTCCTACAGGAAGCCCAACTGCAGTGCAGCTCAGTAGGCTGGATGTATCTTCAGTGTAAATGCTCAGAATGCACTCAGAGTGCTCTGCTTGCTAGAGAGAAGCAACGCCTCTGTACTGTACATTAAGATACAGTTACAAACAGAGAACTCTGTACATAATTAGCTCTTCATAAGGATTTCTTTTTTAATGGAATGGAAAAACCACATCAAATACTGCTTTTAAAGTTTAAAATTAGAAACATAATTTCCATTGAATAAAGAGAACAGACTAAGATGCAATTGGCAAATACATTAGATTTCACATAATCCTAAGAATTCTATGGTAGCTTGCATAGTTTGTATGTAGAAACTGGAAAACAGAGAACCTAGCATTTCTAAAATAGCATTCTGATGTAAGCCAACAACAGCAAAAGTGTAATTCAGTGCACAAGTGGAAAGGTTAGGCAACCACAGACCACAACTGCTGCCATAACAACCCTAAAACCCAGATTTGTTTCTACAAAAAAAGCAAGGCAATCCCCACTGCAGAACATTCACTCACTGTACAAACAGGATTGCCCTCACTCAGTAGCATGTGCCAAGCATATTCTAAATATCAACTAACCACTGTGTTGCAAATTTTCCCTTTTAAAATCTTATTGATTACAAGATAATTGGTATCAGAAAGCTCTCCATATATTAAAATGGTTGTTAACATAATCTGGTCACATTCTTCATTGTAGCAGCCACAGGGCCTGCCAGGCCTCCCTGGTGGTCAGCAGCCTAAGATCGGAAATGCCGAATCATGATGACTGGACAAAAGAGACCCCTCTTCTGCCTTCAGACCCTTGCTTATCTCTCTGTAAGACTATAGGTCATATTTGCTCTGACCTTTACCATTGGACAATTTCCAACACCCCCAAACCCTATAAAAACCCTACTTCTGCCCAGCTCTGGCAGAAGGAGCTGTCACTGGGAACCTTTGCAGAAGCTGCCAATAAAGGACATCTCTGTGGAACCTCACACAGCCTTCTCCTCTCTCATCCCTGCATCTGCTGCCTGCGGCTCTTAGCAAGCAAGGAGCTGAAATCACTAAAAGAGCTGACAAATCACCTAAGAGCTGAAACCACTTAAGAGCTGAGCTGCTTGCTAAGTAGCCCAAGGCTGGGAGCTGCCTGGGGGCCCCTGGACAGGTCGTGCTTAGCGGCCGGGGTCAGCGATACCCCGAGAACCCCACAAGCCACTATACTTTATAATTTCAATTTCTCTACACAACATATATCTCAACACATAAAAACTTCCCTGACTTTTTTGTACAATGACAAAATGTCATTGTACAAACATGAATACAGCATTTTCTACAGGACATGGATACTATTTACCTAAAACCAAAGCTGGAATTTCCTCATCCAGCACCCAACAGAAATTTTAGACAAAGAACTTACTAGAGATAGACATGAAAAAACAAAACTATAAAGTCAAAATAAGAAAGGATATATGGATTACACCTTTAATAAATATGTATCTCTTCTGTTATTCTACAAATACTCACACATACATGTGTCTTAAGCAAAAACTCAACACATGAACCTACCAATATAAAATAAGCATTCAGAATGCAGCATACTCTGTGTCCACAGCTGGCACACTTCACTTTCTGTAAGAGCTTCAACACCATAGTAGGCTTGGTACTCTAGTTTTGGCAACACGAATATGGGAGTTGGCTGAAAAAGAGAAGATAAGAGAAAAATTAGCACTCAGTGTCCAAACACATCCACAATTTAACCATATTTTGTAGTTTATAATAACCACAGTCCTCCACCATAGCTGAAGTAACAAAGACATTTCAGAGATTTTGTTTAAAGGTTCACAATTTATGAAATCCACAGTACAAACTTCAGAGTACAGAGAAAGGTGAAATTGACAGGGAAAAAAAGAAAAAAAAGATGCCTGGGCAAGTTCTTACAAATAATAAAATTCTGACACTTAGTAATTTTTCCATGTGACTAAATTAATTTCAAGTTTACACTTCTGTGCTCTACTGCCCTCTGCAGCAATTTAAGAAAAAACACACAACATTTCTAATTAGCCTATTATTAGCAGAATTCTGCCAGTTATCTTTCCTGTCAGAATCTCACTTGAAATCAGAACCTAATGCTTGGATTCTCATTTGAAATCAGAGGCTACCCTAACTAGTGAGTTAACCCTAATGAGCACTGTCAGTTCTCACTGACAACCCACAGTTTAAATTTCAGCAGAAATTAAAGAAAATAGAAACAAGTGATTGCTTTCTGAATAATGAAGCAGTTATTCCCAGGCATTTATGAGCAGTGGATCAATAGCAAAAAGATAGGATTTCTTCAAGAAAGCAAGATTCTAAGCACAGACTCTTGGCAAGTAATCAGTGTTAGAATGATTATTTCCATTTCAACAAAGCATAGACACCTCACAAAACACCTGCCTGCTGTAATTCTGGGATTCTCAGGAGGGACACACCACAACAAATTTGCTGAATGATTCACAGGACTCTTTAAACAATTACAAATTACTGAGAATTACAGAATAAAATTTCCTTCTCTTCATGCTGCAAGGAGTATTTTGATTACAGTTGCATTCAAACCACTTAATTCCATGAAATAAACTATTTGCTAAGAAATGCCACAGTATTTTCAAGCAGAACAAATAGAATCTCTTTTTGTGCTTTCTGTTGTTCATTTTATTTCCTATTTCCCTGCTTAACTAGGCATGATAGCAAGGCTGAATCCTGCTTGAAAATATTTATGATCATGAACATTCTCAAAGTCTTGGGCCAAACCCCTAACTACTCCAGTAACTTTTAAGAATAGTTCCAAATTACATTTTTTTTTACATAAGTATCATTACCCAGGCACATTACTGTAGTAAAAAATGGAGAATCACTTCCTTATCTTCTAATCAAGTAGCTTTAAAGAAATCACAAGTTATTCTTCCCTCTCCTGCTATAACAAATATTTACTTACAGAAGACATGCTGCAGAGTCCCAACTGTCTCAGTGAAAGCAGAAATGCTATCAAGGACTGGGAATCCCAGAAATGCCAGTTGAGCACAATTGTTTAAAAAAAACAAACCAAAAAAAAAGCCAAAAACAAACTCTTTACCTTTTGGGCTTTTTTATTTTTCTGGTATTGTGTCAGTGACTTGACTTTCTGCACACTGCAACGCACGAGTAACAACAGATCATTCAAACTGAAGAGCTTGTACACAACATTGCCTTCCTCAGGTGCTTGATACTCTGAAGGGTCTTCTTCAAGCAGCTGAAGTTCACTTGGCAGTTTTGCTAGAGAAAATGAATAAACCAGAAAATTACAAGCTTGGACATTTTTTACAATGAAGCTGATTAGCTTTGTTCCCTTCTTTTTTTTTTTTTTTTTTTTTTTTTTTTTTTTTTTTTTTTTTTTTTTTACTCTAGGATCTGTTTTGTTTCCTATGATTTAGGGGTGAAAACTACTTTGTTAGGCACAAAAAATTCATATATTAAAAAAAATTTAAATAATTACATCTGGGAAGCGTTCACTCTTTAAGAGTATATTTTTAAACAATCCCACATCATTAGATTTCTCATACAAACAAAAAGAGAAATTCAAATGTGAGGCTCCATTCTTGTATAAATGTAGTTCAAAAGCTGCTTTTTAAGCCATAGTCACTCAGCACAAAGGAGAGAAAAATTTTATTTCCAATGAATGGCTCCTGAGAGCTGCCATCCATTCATCAGGCACTGAAGTAATTCAGGCCTCAGGTCTGGATGGCAGCACAAATCTCCCACCACACGGAGTTCAATCTGGACACCAGCACATTCAAGAGGTGCTACTGCATCTCCCAGGGCAGCTTTGAGTACATTAACAAACATCTTTTCAACCCCTTAGAAACATTTTAACAAAATGTTTCAAATAAACACAGTAGACTCTACATTGGTTTACTGAAAATGTATCCAATTCTTTCTATTTTTGTCCCGCAGCTATGTGGAAATAATGTCTCAAAACTACACCTGCAAACAGGGATTGTAGTGTTATGAACAAATACATTTTTAACATTAAATTTAGAGTTTATATGCATGCACACTGTGGGTGATATTATCCAAGAAACTAGAAGTCATTTTCTGTTAGTAAAATATATAACTCAAATCTGGCTTTGTGCAAAATAGACATGCAAAGATTTGTTGGAATTAAATATTTGAGAAGAGTATCTGTCCTGACACAAGCTATCTGGTTTCCTGCATATTTATCTAACACAATAAAGTGTTTCTAACTTCAGCTGTACAGAGTTCAGATGCAACTCAGGCACGTGAGGGATAACCTCCAGGGCCATGGACCCCAGGACCTTCACGACTTGGAATTCTGGGCTAAGGTCCAGGTGCAGCACAGATTCAATATCCAGCTAATTGCCTGAAAACTTGGAGAGGTGGATTGTAGTGAATCCTCATTGGCCTTCTGGGACAGAGTGCTGGGAGTTAAGCAACAGCAACTGAACCAGGAAGCTCAAAACTTAAGACACACAAATTTAATTTCCCCCCGCCCCCCATTTTTAATTGCATTATGTGATTAATTTTTATTCTACAAAAATTAAAATAATTCTACTTTTGATTGACAAGAAACTACTTTTGCAGACTAGACTACTCAAATATTTAAATTTCCATGCAACAATAACTCATTCCATTACCAAATGATTTATCTTCTTAAGAACCTTATGTATAACAACTTATTTCTCTACAGTAAAAGACTATTTCACATTCATCTTTTTTTTAAAACAGCTCCCAGTTCTTCCTTCTGTGTGCAAGACAGTAATTCCCACACAGAAAAGGTACTGTTAACTTGAGCCACATCTCTAAACAGATCTAAGAGATGCACCACTGACACGTTGGGTTCAATTTTCCTCCTTACACAATGACCACACTTACTCTTGGACACTCCCTCAA
Organism: Ploceus nigricollis; assembly: GCA_013399945.1. Taxonomy (NCBI): domain Eukaryota; kingdom Metazoa; phylum Chordata; class Aves; order Passeriformes; family Ploceidae; genus Ploceus; species Ploceus nigricollis. Next base: position 503,711 of record VXBC01004931.1, on the reverse strand, counting down.
AAAGCCACGTCCAGGTATTTCTAGAGGAGCTGGTGGGATTGGAGGCTGGGGCTGGCACAGTTTCTGTGCTGGAGGTCACCAATGTTTTTGGAGACTGAGGCAGCTGGGCTGGCACAGCATTAGAATTATCACAGCTCATCACCGGCTCATGAGCTTTTTGGGAAGGGGACTTGAGAAGTTCAGTTTGCATTTTCAAAATTTGCCCAACAGGATCCAACTCTTTCGATAACTTTCTTGGAGGTTTCTTGGAGGCTTTTTTCCCCTGATCCATGGTATCTGAGCAGTCAGTGATGCTTGCTAAAGGACTCTGGGTAGGGCAAGGAGATCTGGCAGTCTCTGCTGAGGTAGAAGAAACAGTGGTTGGTACAGCTGGTTTGCAAGAAGCAGTGCTTTCACATTCTGAATCAATCACCAAACGCTCTTCATCCGTGTCACTATCACATAAAGAAGTGTAAGTCTCTTTTTTTTGTGCAGCATCAGGCTCTTCCTCAGAACGCACTGCAACAGATAGAGGATTTAATTTTGTTTCATTGGCCAATACTTCCTTGGTCATGACATCCAGTGCTTTGTTCAGTCCTAACTCCACTGACTGAAAGCTTTTACAAGGAGAATGTTCTTGAGGGCTGAAGCATGGAATGCCATCTAATGATGGAAGCTGCACGCTGGCACATGCTGAACCTTCTTGCTCAGAAAGGGTGTTTTTCTCCTCTTCATCTCCTCTGTTTATGGCAGATGAATTCTTCCCCCCCATTTTTAGGCCATGAGATAAAATTTTTGCAGTGTTACTAGCTGCAGGAAAAGTAGTTTCCATTTTACAAGTTCTTGAGAGCTTGGTTGTTGCTCCAAAAGTTTCAAGCTCTGTAACATCATCATCGAAGTCCATCCCTGTGTCATCTGGAGGAGGAATTGTCCTGCACTGGTAGGTGTCAGAACACACCTTACCACAGGGATGAGAAAGTCATAAAATTAAAAAACGCCAAAACAATAAACCAAGAAATGAGACAGTGCTGAACTGAAAACACAAAAAATGTTCTACCATCCATATCTGACTGTTAGGAAAGAGGAGCAGTAATTGAAAAACAATTTTTCTTGTTTACTGCTGAATATCTTGGGTCCTATGAGTTGAAAGGCCTTTCTAAAGAGTAAAAGTTCACAAAACTTCTTCCACTGAAGCAAACTGATCAAAATACATTTTAATGAAGTAAACATTAAAGCTGAGACGACCATGTAGAAGCATTTAAAGGAACTAGACAGACATTTTCTAACAGGGTCTAAACTCAGCAAGAGAAAAAGCACCGATAGAAAACCTAGATTTCCCTTTACCACAGGAAAAGCAACTTAGAAATTTTAACACAGGTTTTTGGTTTTGCTTATTTTTAAGAATATGTGAATCTACATACATCCCACTGAAACAGGTTGTCCTCAGCTGGTTTGTCCATTGATACATTAGAAATTGGAACATAAGATGTTCTCGTTGCTAGGAAATCCATTGGAACTTCATGGAAGATTTGATTCCTCTCTCGTACTGTCATTTCTTTTCTCAGCAGAGGTGGATCAACATAAACCACTTTAGCTGGTTTGCTACCTTTTCAAGAATGAGAAGAGATTGAGCACATATTAAATGAAAGGAAGAAAGACTTATGTAATGCAAATAATAAATCTTTCATCTTCCAATTACAGTCAAATCCACTGCACATACACACCATAAGAAATGAAAAATGATCCTTTCATTCATTAACAACAGAAGATAAAAGTATGTCCAGATATGGTGTGAATTATTATGATCCTGCAGCAGCAATACACACCACATTAATAGCTGACCATATTTCAAATGCAGTTCTAAGTAGAGAATTTGTAAAATAAGAACTGAGGATTCATCATTTCCTATACAGCATCATATCATCAAATGTATCCTGTTTTCCAAAAATATCTTTTCTTTTTCCTTGTTTGAAAGTCAATTTTTTTTTTTAAGTCTCATTGCCCAAGTGATAGCTGCAGTTTATTTCTCTTCTCATCAGTTAACTCCATCTGGACTCTGCTACCCCACTCTTTTGTTTGCACCTTAACACACTTATACACATGAATCACCCAAAAATAAAAGCAATACCCTGCCCATCACAACAGAGAAAGCCAAGGCACATGGTGAACACAGTCTCCCTGTTTCATGAACAAAAGTAAATTACAGCAAGGGGTTGGTGTCTTGGTTTGACAAAAACATCCCATACCTGCAACAGTGATCCTTTTAACGCAAACTGGAATTTCCCACTGTTCCTTGTAGTTCAGTCCATGATTATTCAGTAAAGTAAATAACGACTGATTACTTAAAACAACTTGAGGACAATATTTCAAAGCAAGTTTTTCTGCATTTGAATCTGAGCTAATATCCTAAAGAGAAAAAAAAGTTATTTCTTCCAAAGTTGGTCTTTTAAGAAATACACATAAATTTAAATTTACAAGAAAAACTCCAAACCCAACCAAAAATGGATATATACAACCCCTAACCCCCCAAAACATCCAGACTACCAGAGTGCCAGGCTTCAATATGAAATGAAGGAGAAAAAAACATCCCTGAAGGTTTTCAGCTGAATCTAACACATTCACTTTGCAGCATAAGAAAACATATCTTTTTAACTTCTATTTTCAGTTAATTTAGACACATTTGAATTACTAGGTTGAATAGGAATTTAGATAATCATGAAATATGGGAGCGTGCTGAAGCAAAAAAAATCCCCCAAACCAGATTAACCCACAAATATACACGACAGATCTTCTGATGAGTTAAACAACAGCACAATAAAGACATCTAATACTGGAGTATGGTTAAAACTGCACAGCTGTTTCAATACTGATTAGATATAAAGAACCTTAAAACAAATATAAACCCATCAAGAATACAAATTCAGAACTGAAATAATAAAATTGTTAAATTTTACAAGTATACATTTCCATGAAGGAAAGAGGCTGGGAATGCTCATGAGGTTGAAGAAAATTAAGGACTACGAAGATAATGGGAGCCCAGGAGCACTGAGGACCATGATAAAATTAAGAAAAATCCAGCTATGTTCTTTTTCCTGCCACCTCAGACATCATCAGAAGGGCTCTGTTTACAGCACTAATGTCTTTGAGGCTTATACCATTCTCCTGCATCACCTCTGCTCCTTTCTTCAGCAAGTGTCTCTGAAATTACAGTGCTTCTGTCGAAAGATTGATTTTTGATATGTGAAGATGCACCTTAAAATAGCTGATAAAAAATATGTGGAATAAACAGTCAAAAACCTCAGTTCTACAGAATGAAAACTCCCTGATTTTTGCAGTAGAACACAAACAGAAATACCAGCTATTTAATGGTCCAAAGCAGTCTAAAAACTGTTCAACACATAAAAAGGATCAGATTGCACTTCTGTAAAAAATATGCCTTAAAAATAACAATAAAAAGGTTACTTACATTATGCATAACATGAGCCTTTTTTTCTGGGGTTATAATAGATGTAACAGTGCTATAATCAGTGGGCAGCTGAACAGGCATGGAAGGGAAATCTGTTTCACCACGTCTTGCTGTACCCTGCGGGAAATCAAGCAGCATCAAAAAACAGCTTTCACTGCAATCATGCTCACCCAACACTGCACTTCTTATGAAAAAAATATTAGAAATGTACACAGGTCTATTATAAAGTTGCGTGAGATGAGAAAACATACTATTAATTTAATCTTTTTATGGCATAGATCTGGTGAAAAGGGTTAACAGACTTACTACCAAAATATTTTTATTAAAGTTTTAATTAATGATTTAAATTATAAATTATAACCCCTAACTCAAGAACTGAGTAATAGTTGCAAAAATCCCTAATCCTTGCCTAACACAACTCTGATGTAATTCTACTTGCTTAAAAAACCCCACAAACCAATCTGTGTACATAAGGTATTACCATTGCAAGAAGATTTTTCTCCAGCCTAAAGGTCAGCTGTGTATGAAACTTTCCTCCCATGATACTCATGATCTCCTGCAGAGTGTAAGACTCTGGATACTTCTGCACATGTCCAATACACGCACGTAGCAATTCCTAACACAAAAAGAACAATAATTTATACAATTGTATCTTTCATAAGAAAGGGGGATTTTGGGGGGAATTTTTAATTTTGAAAAGTTTTTTCTGCAATTTCAAGTGGCATTTAAAAAATTACAGGTATCAATACAGATCTATAATACTCTCACAATCACTGCTATAAGAACTGCAATATATTCCAGATTCTCCTCAGCCCTTCATAAGCAAGGCTGACAATGTATGCACACAACTCAAGCCAATCATTAAAAACAAGCAGTTTAGTACAGTCTGAAATATGCTAAACCAGGTAATTTTCTTTTTAGTTATTTACCTTGGCTTTTAGAGGAAGTAATATTTTTTTGTGTTACCACCCAGCTTACACTAAGCCTAGGCAAAAGTCACAAAGGTAAAGGCATAGGATGATTTCATTTGTGTTGAAACTCACTGTCCTGTCAACTCTACATAATTTTTTACAATACCTGAATTAGGTATTTAGGATATTTAGATTTTATTTAGTAACTAGAATAAGTTATTTCTACAAGTATTGGTTAAAACAAAATATGGGCCTCTAGCTCATTTTTAAGTCAGGATATTAACAATAAATAGGACTTGAAGTCTGGAGACACATTTTGTGACCAGATGACAAGATAAAAAATTGCAAAGCCAATCCCAATATTTAGGGGGCAAAAATAAAGAAAGCAAGATATTTGTCTTCACGTGTGCCCAAACTCCGTGTTAACCCACTAATAGGAAAGTTTAATGAACTTTTTTCAAAAATGTGCTCTAAACCAAGAATGATGCATGACGTTGCATTCATGTTTGATCTTAGAATCATCAAAGTGGATATTTAACACAGCATGAACTTGGAGAGGGTTATGATTAAAGCCCGAGTAGCTTCCAATTAAAGTCATTTTATAACATGCTACTGTGACATGGTACTAAGCTTTCCTGTGGAGGTAAGCTTCACATTCTATCCAGTAGTGTACATCTAGGAGCCACTTCTTAATGGAAATGCACACTTAAAATGCAGCTCCTCCTTTCCCAAATATAAAGAAGCAATTTATTTATTTGATGAATAAATATTTTTGCAGTGATTTCTTCTATGACATCTTTACATCTTTTTGGCTCCAATGAAGCCTGGGCCAAGCCCTGCTGTGCAGCACAGGGGAAACAGCCACTTCCCCATCTCATCCCACCAGAAATCAGCAGGGCAGGGAACATCACATCCCAGGAGCAGTTCTACCTATCCTGATCATGATCCCAAGGTGATTTTTTAAGAAAGGCTGGAATTAAGCATGGCACTGGTAATTACCTCAGTATAACGTAGGGCATCTTCAGAGATGGCATCATAATCTTGGGCACAGCTCTTTGCAGCGTTTTGGGCAAATTTCATAAATTCTGCAATTTCATTGTTTACTACTTCTTTCATTTGCTAGGGGAAGGAAAAATCTATTTTTAAGACAAAACAGAATCCTCTATACTAGATATGTAACCAACAAAACTTCCAGAGACACAGTACAGGTAATGATATGAGGGAAGGAATAGATTCCACTTGCTACTCAATTTGACAAGTGTTCAGTTTCACTTAAGTAAAAAATTTTTTTGCAAGGCCCATTTCCTTTAAAAAAATCCCAAACCAACAACACGTCATCCCCAACAAACAGCAAGTTTCCTTTGACACAGTGATTTATAAACAGAGAGGTTACAAGACATGGTTGATGAAGTTTACATGGCAAAGTCACAAATATATCTAAGTTCTGATTCAATGAGAAATTATAAGTAACAACAACACAGTAGTTACTGATGTGCCTGGAAACAATATTTCCATTGTTACAGCATAAAATAAAGAAACTAGCATTAATAAGGAAGCATGGGAAACCAAATGCAATGGCTCAAAACAATTTGCTGATTAATTACATTTTACAGGACTCAACTAAAACGATCCTCCCACCTGACATGAAGGTGGCCCATTTAAACACATTGCTGAGGCTCAGCCTTTCCCCTGTGTGAGCACAGCAGGGCAGCACACAGGACCCTCCCCTGCTAATGAACAAAGCTTCCACAGCTGGCAAAGATCACATCAAAGTGTATCCACAGCCTAACACTACCTAAGACTGCCACATGCCACTACAAAATGCTAAAATCACACTAAGGACAACTTTTAACATCCTCCTCAGAAACAAAGGGTTTTTTTGGAGACTGGGGGGCTGTTTGGTCAGTTGTCAAAGATCTACACTTATCCTCAGTTGTTCAGATCACTTAAAAAAAACCCAACAAAACAAAAAAGCCTCAAACCCCCAATTTCAATGAAATTACCAAATATACTCTCAATTTCTATTAAAAAGCTTATCCCGAATACTTCAAACCTTTATTACCTTTCATAATACCATGAATTCTATGACAAATTAATTATGACAAATTGAACTCAAAACAAATTTTTCCTTTTTCCTTTATTCTTTCTAAGAAAAATTGTATGACTCCCTCTGCGATGGTCATATGTTCATATCTTACCATATATGTGAAAAATTCCCTTTGACTTGCTTCATTAACTTGGAAATGGTTTCTTGCTTTTGAGAACTTAGTCATCAGATACAAGTATGTCTTCTGCTCCTTCTCAGTCAAACAAGAGGTAAATGGATAGGGGAGTCTGGGCTCTGGGAGAGGATGGTCATCAGCTGGGCTTTTAGCCTCCACCTCAAGTGACTCTGCAGCCGGCAAGCTACAAGTCTGTCTGTTTTCTGAAGAGTTTGCCAGTGCCTCCACATTTTTCTTTGCCTCTCTGAAAAAAAAGTAACAAATGAACGAATTTGCAGCTTTCACATAAATACTAATATTGGTCAGAAACAATAAAGGCAGCTGGGCAAGCCTGCTCTGAGAGACACTGCTATTCCAATTCCTATCTGTGCCAGTGGACTGTTCTTATTCTAAAACTTCACCTGTACAATCAGACTAACCCTTAGTGCCAGCAGCAGGTCTGCAACTGGTTTAAAAACAAACAAACAAAAAGGTAGAGTCTTCTTTTTTTTTTAAAAAAATGGTGTTAACAAGCTAAATATGGAGCATATTCTTTGTTCTGGAAACACACATTATCAATGAAAGGATAAAGAATCTCCACATTTCATCAGTCACTAATGGCCACTGTTCAGAAACCGCACTCAGAAAGGTCAGACTTGTCAGTCAGTTCTGATAGTAAAGGAAAAAGATCTGACTAGAAAAAGCCTTTCCTTCATTGCAGAAGAGGAAAATTAAAATTACTTCATTGTAACAACAGAAGCTCCGGATTTCAATGAAGAAATTCTTACAGCCTACACAAATCAACTATTTAATTTTCTACCCTAAACAATGCTGGAATCAGTCACCAAAAATAATAGTAGACTAGGGCAAGGGGCATGGCTGTTCTAACAACAATAAAGAAGTAATATAAAGCTTGTTCTTCAAACAGCGCCAGTAAACAAAGGCCAACGAGCCTAGCCCTGGTCTATTTAAAATAATGTTACTTAAGAGAGAAAATATTTAAGGCTAACAAAATGAACGTTAACTGCTCATCTTGGAAAAAGCATATTTTTAAGATATTATTTCAGCAGTAGAAAACATCTCAAGTGTCATTCAAACCCAGCAGTATCACATCCACAGTTCTTAATAACACTTCACAGCTGTCTCTCTAAATATGAGAATGTGTCCATCCTTGTGGCACAAACTGGCAAATTTAATTAAGCTGTAGCAGCAACAAGATGCTGACTCAGATATGCCAGTGTAAGAACATCAAGAAATTCTAGCAGCTTAAATTGGCTATATTCAGCACTGAATGAAATGGCAGCACATCAAGATCATTTCACTATGCACTGCTGTCACAGTCTTCATTGGGGTGCAAACCAAAATAATCTGACAGAGCTTTTCTGTCCATATTTACAGCATTATACTTTATTTGAGCTGACGGCTTCAATTTTTCCCCTTCATTTTATCAGCAACCCCCTTTCACGGTTCCTGCACTAAGAGAACATGAACTTTTGTAAATATCTATGAGAAACCCCCCAAAATTAGCACATTTCCTCCAGCTTTTACTTCCACACTTTCTTCCACAGGTGTAATTTCTCTTCCTCTTGACCCTGGTCACACAAGCCAGCTCCATCCATTTCTGATTGTTACCAGGTGCAACCTCTCTGGCTTCTTCTGGCTGTAAACCCACTCAAACCACACACAGCTGGCCACAATCCCCACTCTTGAGTGTCCACTCCAGAAACTTTTCTAAGGAAGAATCCCACAGTAGTAAGAGATGCACCAGTAACAAGCTGTGATATCTTGCCAATTCAAGGAGAGTTGCTCCAATAGATATGAACCAGAACAGCCTTCTCTAGCTAAAGATGTGAGATGAAGCCATGCGATGTAGCAGGCAGCCCCCTCAAATGCACACTCTCAGTGTCAGTCCATAAAAACACAGTCATTCCCCTTTTGAACAATTTCCCCACAGCCTGAACTCCCCACTTACACGGTTTCCCATCCACATTCCTCCCAGTGTGAAGGTTCATGCACCAGGTGTCATATTCACCTCCCCTATCAGCTTAGTAACTTCTTAAACCAGGAGTCTAAATACAGTCCTCCAAATGCTGAGATCCAGCAGCACAAGCCACACTTCTCACTATGTGAAATAAATGTTATTCTACTTCCTCGACCTAAAAAATATGAAAATGACACCAAAAGTGCAAAAATAACACTACTTGTACCACCTGTGTTCACACAGCTTCATTTCCCAGAGCAAACAACTCCCTGCTCTCTGAGATTTCACAACAGACAAAGCACAGGCCAACAGCTGTAACAAATCCTTGTGTGCCAGACAACATGCAGCTTTCCCCAAAACAGTATGGGGATGTATCCACAGCATGATAACAAAGAGCAGAAAATGATAAAATAATATACCTGTTTGATAAATGCCACAGTTCAGAGAGGCTCAGAGACAAGGAATATTTTTCATAAAGTTCATGGGAGAAAAATACTTCTTGGCCATTTTTTGGTGGAATATCCCTAATAAAAGGAAATTTTAAAATAAATATATTGCAAAACAAACAAAAATTAAAGGCCACATCTGCTCCTGAGAAGCTAAAACAAGAATTATTTTATATGAAAAAAAGAGGCCACCTACACCGTGGTTCCAGATTCCCTCTTTATGGAAGTTATGTTTGTACTAATGCCTTATGTTCTTTGATAGTAAAATATATATTCTGCACAGAACAAAAGAATTTCACTAATACAAGACATCAATTCTAGGTACGGTGAGAAATTCTGATCAGAGTTTCATACTTTCACAGGTTCATGAATCAAAAACAAACTTTGGGTTGAAATCGCTGGAAATTTTGAGAAAAATACACCAGTTTTAGCTTTTCAGAAAAGACTGGTTCTTGTCTTCTATGCTGATCTGATTTTCTGTATTGCCTTTTTATCTGTTTTAACATAGCCGTTCAAGTGAACAGGGTTTATACAATCCCAACCTCCCTAACTACGATGAAAGGTACGAGCAAAGAATTTATTTACGTTTTACCTCACAAATTAATTCCAACAAACCTCGCCTCTCTAGGATTAAAGAGCCACATTACGTATTTGCAGAGCTTTTCGTTTTAGAAACACGAACAAGGTCCCTGCCCAGAATCCCCGCTGTGGATTTACGGGACCTCACAGCCCCTCACGCCGAGCACGCCCGGTCTCAGCCCAGCGCTCCTCCCGTTCCCATGGCGGGAGCGGGAGGAAATGGCGCACGCCCGCTCGGGGGGGCGTCCGGCGGGGCGGGAACCGAGCCCGCCCCGCTCCCCCTGGGCCGCGGTACGTTCTGCTCCTGCCGGGGCAGCGCGGAGCTGCGTCCGTCGCCCACGCCTCAGGCGCGCCCGGCCAGGCCGCTCAAGGAGAGGGAGACGCGCTCACCATGTCAGCGGCGGCACCGTGGCCGCCATCTTAGCAAAGCCCTCAGGGCAGCGACTTCGCGGATCCTCGTCTCACCGCCGTGCGAGCCCGCCTCAGGGCACTGGCCAATCAGCGCCCGGCGCATGGGTCAGGTATTCTGAGCCAGCCAATAGAAACACGGGCTAGGGTAGCGCCTCAGAGTGTGGTCGCCATTTTGTGGCGGGCGGGGCGGATGATGGCGCGCAGCTGTGCTGTGCGTGTTCACAGGCGTGGCCTGGGCAGGAGGTGGATGTCTTGGGCGGCACATCCCGCCCTCCCCGGGTGTTTCAGAGGTGGGGCCCTGGGCAGAGGGTGGGTATCCCGGGTGGCTCCTCCCGCTCCGGGTGTGCAGAGGTTGGGGGGCAGCCTGTCACTGAGGGGTTGGAGGCGCGAGGGCTGAGGTGCCCATAGAGGAGGCTGTGTTCAGCAGCTTCCTTCCTCTCTTAGACGTTCAGGTTCCCTGGCTCACTTCTCGTGAGCAGCGCCGCAAAATCTTTTTTAACGGATGGGCAGGCTTCCCGGTGTGGTAAAATTTGGAATTCGAGTATTCTCGGAACCCATAGGTCTGAGTGATAGAAACTCATTTGCTTGTGGCGTTACAAGAAAAGGTGATGCTGCTCACTGCTCTAAAGATGGCGAAATGATGAGGGCAGCGTGTCCTGTGATAGAAATGGGGCACTATTACACAAATCTCTGGGAAAACCCAGAGATGATTCAGACTGATTTCCAAACCCACTAAACAAGGGAGTCTTCAGCTTGCTTGCAGATCAGTTTTAAGGATAGTGATTTTAATTCTGCCCTCTTGATTTGTTTATCTTAGAGAAGCAGAAAGGTTTTCTATCCCACTGGATAGGCCCACCCAGAGCCCAGCCGTGGAATTATCCCCTTGTAAGGAGTGATCTGAATTCCCAACCCAGGTATGGTAACAGTTCTGAATTATGAGAATGCTTATCTTGGTGAATGTGGCAGCTTAAATCCTACTTCAGGCTGCATCTCTTTAAAACCCGCACTATCTGGTTTTATTTGGGGTTTTTTTTTTTGTTTGGTTGGTTTTTGTTTGTTTGTTTGTTTTGGTTTTTGGGGTTTTTTTTGTTTGTTTGTTTTTTAAAATAAAATCCTGGTACTTCCTACTGGTGATCTTTGTACTTCCATGACAAAAACATGAACATCAGGAAACAGGTTTCTACTGTGAGGGTGACAAAACAGTAGCACAGGTTGCCTGGGGAGGCTTTGGAGTCACCATCCTTGGAAATACTCAAAAGCTAGGCATGGTCCTGGGCAACCAGCTCAAGGAGCCCCTGCTTGTGACCTCTGAAGTCCCTGTCACCCTCAGCAGTTCTGTGAAATAATCAGAGGTCAAACCCACCACCTCCTAATGTACAGTTTAGCTTTCCTTATGGTTTCCTTATGGGTAGGCACAGGAGGGAGTCTTCAGGTTGTCTCACTTAGAAAAATTCCTGTTTTAGATAGAACTCTACAGTTTTTTATAAAACTGTTCCCTAATCTGTATGTTGATGGTTAGGAACTCTCCTGTGTCTGGCAAAACTGGGCAGGATCATGTCCTGAGGATAAGAAAATTAAATCTGTGTTTTCAGTGTCTTGACTGCTGTAGACATGGAGCTGCTGTAGAACACATGGCACTGCTTAGTGCTACCGTTCTAGGAGTTATCACTTACACTACTTTTTTTGTAGACTTGATCTGTAGGTGAAGGCTGCTTCCAGATACAGTGCTTCAAAGATGAATGCTAGAATCTATTTCTGGATCATGGTCAGGCATATAAATACTGAGCTGTTAAAAGCTCTGTCAAGACTGAGGCATTTCTGAGTAGGTGCAGAAGGAGAATTTCACATGCCTGAAGTCTTAAGACCAAGCATGCTGCTGACACATTCAGGTATTCCCAAAGTTAGCACAGCAGAGGGGAATGGCACCTTTGACTTTTCATGCCTAAATTGTATTAAAACTTCAATTTTATACCCAAATCCTCATTGAGATCTGACCTAAAGCAGTATTTCTGCTGGGAGTGTTCACTGGGAGGGTTTTGTGCCGAATTTCTTGTATTTTGCACTTGATGTAGGCACCTTCAAGTAGAGGGAAGCTACATTAATCCACATTCATTCTGAGAAGGTTTAAAGCTCTCGTTGGCCAAAAGGGGAGCTTAAGAGGTGTTTGGGGGTCATCTTGTTTCCCTGCTGCTGACAAAACATGGTGCACGTGCTAAAACAGCTCTAATGTATGTGTAGTCTAATTTTGTATCAGTGCATTCCTTAAGGAATAAACCTAATAAACCATAATTCAGAAAAACAAGGAAGATGCGACTGACAAAAAAATTAAGACAGATCTTTCCATTAGAAGCTGAAGTTTTATTACAGGATAAGAGTACATAAAGCACATCTAAAATCGATGTGTTCAATGCACTTAATAAAGGTAATGTAATATTAAAGGTACGGTTTCTAAGTACAATATAACAACATTCATATTAGAATGAAAATTGGAGTATTTAAAAGACAACATTAAATCTCTTATTTTTACAGTCATATTTACAAAATGAATCAAAATACTTTTTTCGGGACCAAGTAAAATAACAAACTTGAATATAAGCAGGCTATCGTAAGAGTGAGTTGGAAAGGTCTATGGAAGGGAGAAGTGAAGTGATTGGGTAAAGATCATTAGCAAAGGTTTAGTACAATACCACATCCTCTTGATGGCTTACATTTTATTGTGGCTAGAAAAGGAATTTATACATACTGTACACATAACAGACAGCACATATTTACATGTACAGTATAATTGCATTAAACTTGTGTGTATTTACAGAAATTTGAGCATATCACTCAACGAGGTTTTTAAGTCTGTGTGCTTCATCTTCAATCTGATGTATATTTGTAATCAGCATTTATTCTGGCGTTGGTATGTTGAACATTTAGTAAAGAGGGAGGATAAATGTTAACCAAATGGTTTTGCATAAATATATCAAACTATTAAAACAACAGGGAGAATGTGTTCCTGGCATTACCTATAGGTTGGTACGTACAAATTTAAGAGTGAGTCCTTCTCTCTTTGAAAATATCAAAAGGTGACTTAAATCAAGAAGGGAAAACAAAATTGTCATGGCTTATATTTAAATAAGATTGTAGCTTCAAGAGGTTTTTATAATTGTCCTGATAGTGTTTGCAGTTAAACATTCCACTTATGAAAATATACCCATGGTGCAGTAAAGTTTGTTTTTGTTTTTAGGTCAACAGTATGTTTGCTGTTTAAAAAAAATTATTTATATATATATATTCCTTGGATTGAGGGTATAAAAGCAGTGCATGGAAGCCAAGAACCATGGCTTTAAAATTCACTACCTTCTATTATCAAAAAGTGCAGTAAACAGAAACATTGTTATTAATAAATTGCTCAAAAATCTTTGCTAAAGATCTTATAAATTCAGTAATATTACAGAAAAATTCTAATAAATATTTAAAAGGTTAATTACCTCCTTAGTTAGATATTTGATATCCATCACTTTTTAAGAATGAACATGAAAACAATATCTAGAATGAAAGGAACAGGGGATAGGAATATTTTGAAGGGTATATGACTACGTAAATTAAGGTATATATGAAAAAATAAAAACAAAACCCCCATACCTGACAAAACGTTGCAAATTCCACTTCTTAATGAACTTTAGTTGCTACTGGCTGTCCTTGGATATGTATGCATGGTGTATAAAGCATATCCAGGGACTGAGTTTAGCCATCCATCACGGCAGATTTACAGAACATTCCTATTTACAGTAACTGGAGTTAAGTGTGTAGGCATGGCCCAGTAACATCCGCAGTCTGAGCGTGTACAGATCCTATTTAAAGTGAGGAGGGAGGAAGGCACCCAGCAGAATAACATCTATAAATTTCCAATGCAACAACAGGATAGAATTCTCCCAACAAGCCAAATAGCTACCTCCCTTTCAGACAGACAGCATATTGTAATTATTTTATACTGGCAGATTAGATGTTTTTCTTGTTTTTAATACAACACAGGCAGACTGTTTTAGTAACCAAAAGGATAACAAGCTGGACAGAACAATTTTAATAACATTAATAATTAATAATGTTAATAATGTAGAAAAAAATTCTACATTTGATATCAAGTATCTGTACCGGTGAAGTAATTTTCTCCTTATTAAATATACTATAGAATAATTTATATAATGACACTATGCATTTAAAGAGAAAACCATGTCCCAAATCTTGTACTCTGATACAGGTACTTGTTGGGCATATGTTGGTGTATATATATATATACACAAATATATATATTTATATATAGTTATACTCAGTGAAATTAACAAGACCCAAAGGTGGTATTGTCTAGGAATAAAAGGGGTTTGTTTGTTTTTGTTCACAAAAGTAACTTATCTAGCACCACACATCAGAAAAACACAAAAATAGCACACTCTAGTTCTAAACAGCTATGTCTAAAATAGATTATATAGTAAAACAGATATTATACAGCATAATGTGGTATTTGATAAACAGATAAATATTTGCACTGTGTAGGCTGTTTATAGTATAATTTTATCTATACAGAATGAAAGCAAAAAGTTAACTGTATAGAGGTGAGCAGAACAACATTAAATATTATGACTCCAAAGCAGAGACAAAGTTAGAGTTGAAAGAATAGAGCAAGATAAAATGTTTACAGGCCATTACAAGTCCTTAAATTAGTAGTAAAATAAGGAATCAGTTGCTCAAGTTTAAGAAAGCAGTAAACAAGAGATTTGCATTTACATGCAGATGTCTAAAACTTGTATTTCTTTTAAATCTATGCACAAAAAGTCATTTGTTTTTATTGCTTGACATTCAGTTATGGCTAGAATATTTTTAACCTTTTTTTTGTACTTTGGAAACAAGAATATTGTTAAAGGTGCCATAAAAATGGACAACATTGAAAACAGTTTGCAAATAAACCACCTAACACTGCAGTTCTTTATACATTTTAAAAAGCCTTGTCTGGGGTTTGTCATATGTTAAATATATTTAATCTGGGAAAATACATTGTAGCTTGAAGCCTCCCATTGGCCCAAACATCCAATACAAAAACACATCTCCAGAAAAGGAGCAGGCAGACAATACAGTTACATATAAAGAAGCAGCCAGTTAATGTCCTAATACTTCAAATAGTGACCACTGTTCTGTATCTTGTTTCAAAATCAATGTAGAAATGAGGAACATTTTGGATTTAAAAAGGTGTACAGTACGTATGCCTTTTTGTGAAATAAAATTCACTGTATTGCTTATGAATTCTCTGCATTAGATATAGATAGCATTACAGATTGCAAGTTCCTGTAAAGTCTGTGCATCTACATTAAGACTTTGTGGGGTAATTCAGGGTAGTGTTTCTCAAACCGAAAGTCACAACTGGTTGTTTGAATGATGCCCAAGTGTTTTGATCACGATCAAAACACCCTGCCAGGCACACCCAGCTCAGTTCTTTGTGAAGTGCAGGTTCTCCAGCGCGGAGCACGTGCTTGTGCTGGCTACAGGAGCGCGCTGGACAGGGAACTCGGGAGCTGCAGCTCAGCCCTGCGGCCTGGAGGAGCTCCAAGAGCCAGCTGGGGACTGCACTTTGCATTTGCAGTGGCTGGAGAGTTCCCAAGTACCTGCAGCAGCTTGGTTCCGTTAGGAAATGCTGCCAATCATTCCAGCTGATTCACACTCCCTGCCCCAGGAAACCTAAGTCAATTCCAACACAGAGAGCCCTGTGCAGAAATATAGCTCACAGAGATTGTGCTTTCAGAAACCTTGAGAAACACTCACATAGTATAATTATAGTATAACAAGTATACATAGGACATGTGAACACTGAAAACATGCAGATGTTAACAAAGTGTGATGTCACACATCAAGTTGAACAACTTGATTGTGGAGTTCAGCTTGAAGAAGTAATAAGATTATGAGGGAAGACATACAAGTGAATATTGTGGCAGAAGAAGTGAGCCTATGAGTATTGATCTGAAGCCTTTATCATGTTTTGTTTCTTATTTGGATAGCCTACTTATTGCTATAAAGTTATTGCTATATTCTACCAATGATAAAGGCAAAAAAAAAAAAAAGGACAAACAGCAACATTATAGATGGAAAAGGTAGAATACAGCTTCTGTTTAGATGTTAAAATTCTATTTAGTACCTGAATAAAGTTCCAGAGAAAGACTGTATATTATGTTACGTATTTTTCTCCTCAAGTCCAGTGACTTAGCACTATGTAGCAAGCCATTATCACAGTACTAGAATTAAAGCACATACTGCAAGGATTTTTAAATAAATACGCATTTACATTTTAAAACTTTTCTTTTTGTTGTTGTATTTGGTATCTGTATGCATTTGCCCTCATTTCCACCAAATGATTAACTGACAGAAATATTTAAACAAAAAGAAAGTAAGAGGCTAATATTCAAATATATTAATGGATGCAACTTTAAAAGTGATAAATATTAGTATTAATAATTAAAAAATAATTCTAATAGTTATGTTTCTCCAGCTAGGAAAAATAAAGATGTTCTGTGCAATCTGAATCAGCTAGCACAGGTAGAATTCCATACTCAAGAGAAAATTGCTTATTATTTTTGGATATTGTGTAGTAACTGCTGTTTCTGGCATTTATATTAATAGGTTTTTCTATATTGAGGAGTTTAGGAATGTCTAGAGAAAAAAATACATGTCATTTGCACAGCTTACACTGTGTAACTTGTTTTGTTCATCAAGTACAGACTGGGGATTGTCTATGCCAATCCAAAAAAAGATACTGTAATGCTTGGATCATCCCACTACACATTTAAAACATCTAAAGGTTGTCCACTCTAAGAGTGTTTAATTGATGTATAAGTATGTAAAGAATAGGGCCCACTGTCAATCAGCAGTAGGAATTCTCTTCTGCTGAAGATGCCAGAACACCAACTGATCATACGTGCTTAGCGCTTGTCTGCCTTGGAAAGCCATTCCAAGCTAAACTCGGCTCTCAGCTTGTGAAACCGTTAAGTATGGCTTCCCTGTTTATTAAGCAATCTAAAGTAACCAACTGGTAGCTGTATACCCGTGGGAAAAAACCCTCAAAAATACCAGAAAACTGGGGCTTTCTCCAAGCAGACACATTGGATGGAGAAATCAAATTCACTCTCTTTCCAATGTAACCAAGGTGTGCAGTCTTGCTCATTTTGTTCCTAGTTGTTTACTAGCATTTTCAAAAGAATGTGAAGCCATAAAACAAAGCTAATTGGGACAGGCTTCAAGCATCCTATAGTTTGGCACTGGGAGACTTCTAAACATTGCTGGGTTTTGGTGCCATTGTAAAATCACTTGGAATTGCTGTATTTGATTTACTAGATATGAAAATTTCTTCAGCCTCAGTGTTTCTTTCCAGTCAGGTTTTGGCTTTACCATGGAACATCTGCAACAATGACAGACAACATTTGAAGTGTTGTTCTTGTATTCCTGCAGATCTGTGTTCCTTTCTATGTGACTTCACTGATGAAACCTAACCATGACCTTTTCATTCTTACTGTATTCTCACAAATTAATTCATTTTCTTTGATAATAATTTAAATACTAAAAAGCCTCTTTCTATTGCAGAACACTGAATTTCAGCTGGAAAGGTAGTCCTATCATTATAAAAATGTTCAGAGGGTATTGAAATTAATTTCAGTCATTTATTTAGTGGGTCAGCATTTATTTTCTAAAATACAATTGTAAAATCTTTGCACTATTTGGAGTACTTCTGTTCTGATCACAATACCAACCAAAAAGCAGCTCTACTGCAAGAGTGAGCAAGAGAATGAGGCACGCACAGAGCATTTAGTTAAAAAAAAATATCCAGTTCTCTTGTGCCTGGGGGCAGGGGGAAGGGAAGAAATATTAGCATATTTTTTAAAAAGTAATTTGTTCCACCAGCAGTACTGGCCACCCTGTTGAAGAGTTTTAGAAGATCCCTGAGCACATTAGTTTCTGACTTATAACCCCAGCTCCAAAATGATAGGGCTTCTCTTGTTGATAACGAGATGGATTGTCATTCACAGTTAAGTCAATCATAAGGTGCTTAATCTATTTACCCTTTTTTTCACCAATCAGCACAAAGAACTGTCAGAAAATAACTTTTATTTTTCTTTTTTAAATAATAAAAGGGCACAAAATTTAAACAATCAATGTTTTGTGACAGTGGTTTAGGATTATTATCTGGCTGCCCCTCAACAACAGACAAGTGATTCAATCGNAAAAAAGGAAAGAAAAGAAAAAAGGCAAAAAAAAGAAAAATCCTGTACAAATATGTATTTTTCCCTGAGGGATCAAGGTTACACCCGCAAGTGCTCTATGTACATATTGCACTGTAGAGGAATGAAGAACATGTGCAAAAAAAGCAACAATGATTGAAGCTTACTAATCAAACCTTTTAATCATGACTGCTATGTCATCTTGCATTTTGGAATGTCGGAACACAGCTATTCCTTTAAAATCTAAAATGTAAAAATAAAAAACAAGAAAGAAAAAGAAAAACGCACCTCTACTATGGCACATTCAATGAAATAAAAAGTTTTCCAAAGACAAATAGACAAATTCCATCAAGAAAATAATACAAAGTTCGTTCGTTTGTGGTTTTTTTTGTTTTTTAGAAAAATTACATTACTTTCTTTCATTGTTTCACATTACAAAATCTTTTTTTTTTTAATGTTTACACAAATCACATTTTATTGCAGGAATATTTCAAGTGCCATCAAACATTTATAGAAGGGTTAAAAAAATAGAAGTCTCTCTAAAGTGGTCCAGACAAGGCTTTGTATAGAATAAATCTTTTTACCACCTTCTATTTTTGACTTAAGTATTTTGAATACATTTTCTTTATTCCATTGACACTTAACAGCCTAGAAGCAGCCACTCACACGTCCCACGCA
Organism: Ploceus nigricollis; assembly: GCA_013399945.1. Taxonomy (NCBI): domain Eukaryota; kingdom Metazoa; phylum Chordata; class Aves; order Passeriformes; family Ploceidae; genus Ploceus; species Ploceus nigricollis. The sequence goes on along the minus strand of VXBC01004931.1, from coordinate 484,816 downwards.
TACACTCATGTGCGCACACAATGGACTCTCTCACACACACACAGGTGCACATAGACAGATATCTTGGTATTCATACTAAGATCAGCTAATAAAGAACAACCAAACTTAAAAACAGCCTCCCTTTTTACCTAATTCCATACATCAAACAATGCTGGAGGTGATGACATGTATTAGGGTGGTTCATATGACAGTATAGTCTAGTAGCTCTTCCCAGAAAGCCAGAAAACATCTCCAGGGATAGATATAACTCCCAAGGAAAATATCTTTGCAGACTCTAAGGACTAGGTCATCTAAACTTAAAATATTATGTTCAGCTATACTAGTGTTTTTATTTGTAGTGAACTGGGCAGATGATGAAAATACTCATGTGAATATCCATTGACCTCCAGTGGTTTTTAACTGGTTGATCATCTGATACCAGGCCACAGTCCCAGGGGTTTTGCAGAGGGCATTTCCTCTGCTGTGCTAGGCTCTTACACGGCCATCTCCGACCAGCCACTCTGGTGTTATTCTGAGTCCCCCTGCATAAAAACCTCCTTGGCAACAGAGGTCTTATCAGTGCGTCTGCTGTTTTTGCCCCTCTCCATGAAGGGCAACCCAAAAATTATACTCTATTGCCAAGTGGCTGTTAACTGTGACCAGGAAAGCAGAATTACTTGGGGTGTGTATGGTCACCAGCCTGATTTAACAAGGTCCCAGTACACATGAGCTCCCACAAACAAAAACAACAGTGCTTTCTGGCCTGGAAGAGCAGTCTCAGCTAAGGCCCTATTTGAAACCTTTTTATTGTTATGTATTTTATTAGTAAATGCTCCGAGACTTATATTGTCAATGATTTATGAATGTAAATATGCTAAACAGACTCCAAACAAAACCACTGGCACCTAGATGCCTGGTTAAGTACTAATGAAAAGGTAAGAACAGGATGTGACTGAAAACTAATCCCCAATATTTTGCCTGGTAGTCTACATTGCCAGAAGTAGGAGGTGTATCTCGCTCTCTAAAAAAGTAAGGTCTTACTTCACTATTCATTAATTGACACTGAGATTAAGTTTAGTTGATCTTTACAGGACTAGCACCTAAGGCTGGTCACATTCAGAAAACATTTGTTAGTTTAAAGAGGTTCTTCAAAAATAGGAATACACATTAGAATGCAAGTACCATATCATGCCACTTACTCCAATAAAGTAAACAATGATCCTAGGAAAAGTGTTTTAGTGGGAGTGGAGAGAGCATGTGCTGGGCTGTGAGCCACCTCTTCAGGAGCAGGCAGGATGGAGCAGGAAAAAGACAGCTCAATGGACTTTTTCCAAAAGCCCTCTCCTGCCTCCATCCCAGTGCTCACAGTGTTGCAGGTGCTCCCCTCCCACACTCCAGGGCACTGCTCTGAGGAGGAAGTGTGATGCTCTGCTCTCGCCCTCCTTTCAAAGCCTAGAAATGAATGATAGCTGTAACCTTCCCTGATGTGCTAGACTGGAACATTTTTAATAAGTGTCATAGATAAATGTTTCTATTTGACCCCAAAGGAAACATGTTCAAATCACAGAATAAACCTATATTTTGCTAATAAGAACCCACTGATCTGATTCTCCTTTTAAAAATACTTAGGCTTCGGTATGCATCTATTCACTTGTTACTTCTCAACAACTATAACATATATAAGAGATTGTTTACCCTTGGAAGTTAAAGCAGTAGGGCACATTCTGTCTCATTCCATTTCATTTGTTGATGTTCCCAGCTTTTTCTTAGGTACTTCATCAAAACTGCATTTGTGATGGCCTACAGGGCATCCAGTTATGCATCTTCATCTCATGCAAACCCAATTATACACCTCTGGCTCAAAGAGCCACAGTTTGTGATGTCGTTTATGTGAATTTGCTTCCTTCAGAACTACATTTACTGCCAGCTTTGCTCAGAGATAGAATTCTTCCTGAAGGGAATGGTAATTAATAACACTGCAAGATTCAGCTTACTGGTTGGTTATGCAATACAGGAATCAGAATAACAGAATGCAGTTTTCTGATATTAATCATTTCCAGGCTTGTACTGAGTACAAACGAATGCTTTCTAGCAACAGTGTGCCTTTCCTTTCTTATTCTGTCCCCATCTGATGAACTTTAAAGTGCGTCTTTTTAAACAAGGAGAGAACAGACTTCTCTGCTCAGCTCCCTGAAACTGAACTGCTTGGATGCTGGAACAACAGGGGTCAGTTGTCAGTTGACTTTGACTGAAGTCAAAGACAAACCTATGGATTTTGATAGGCTACAGCTTGGCATTTGAAGGCATTGTTTACGATATGGAGTACAAGAGTATGTAATATTACATGTAAAAATTACTTTTCTGCAAGCATGTCATACACACGTACTTTTACTGTAGATACAGAATTGAATAAATACTTTCAAACCTGGATTTATGGTGGGCAGGAATACACTATTTAATAGCCTGATTTTCAAAGATGCTGTTACTCATTTGTAAATTATCTGTAATTAATTAGTTCAACTCTGACAGTGGAAACTCAGAACCTTTGAAAATGAGGCTTTTGACTTTGAAACATTCAGGTTTGAAAGACTTGAAAATAAAAGTACCTTTGAATTTAACTTCTGAAAAGATTATTTTAATGAAGAAAACTGTCATTATTTTCAACTCTTTAAAAAAATCTCTAACCATTTCAGGATATGACCAGCCTCTCTTTAAAAGTAACATGGAAAACAGCAGCATAAATACCTCCCAATGTACCAGTACCTGCCAAACCTTTTTCAGTTAAACTTGAATTTCTGGTGCACATGCAACACAACAATGAACACGCTAGCATTTAATTTAAAGAAAAAGGTGCAAAATGAAAGTGCCTTATCAATTCAACAAGAAAAGCTATACCAGTAACTACATTTTATATTAATTAAAACAATATATAAACAATATCTCTTTTGCTATATATAGTCTTCATGCCCATTTACCCTGTAATATATTATAATGCTATTGTTGCTATTGCTATGGACCCTTTTCATGCCGTTCTGTCTACTGGCAAACAGTGGTAGGTGAAAAAAATTCGTCCTTCATGAAACAATGAGCAAGTTGTGCAAACTGATGCTGAAATCTCTGCAATGCACACCAGTCGCTGATTACTAGATGGACTCTGTTCTGACCAACAAATTGATTGTTCTGTCAAAAGTCTGGGCAGTGAACTACAGGAGAAAACAACCTTCTGACATTAGTACCCTCAGTCTGTGTAAACAGAGGTCAAGGATTGAGAAGTTGAGACAGAAAAAGGGTCCATATTTGTAGGCATAATGGAAATCATATGCATGAGAAAAACAAGTTCAACTTTGTTTCATTGTTTCCCATCCTTCGCCTGACCCCGACCGCCAAGAGATGTGCAGTGTGTTGGCTCCCTAGGTCTGTGCAGGGCCATATAAAGTGTCTTGGTTTTCTTTCTTTTTTTTTCCTTTTTTTTTTCCTTTCTTTTGTTTTAATGTTTGTACTTCAGACATTCTAGAAGTGCTTAGGTGATACGTTTACCCATCAATTTGCATTGCTGGCTCAAACTCTGAAGTGAACAATTCCTTGTAAAGTGGAGGAAAATGAAGTCGCACAATGTCTGGGTATATTGCTTTAAATGCCATAAGCTTTTCTGTATGTCGTCCACACAGTGCTCTTAAAGTAGACACTTTGCATATTAACTGTAAAAAAATGAACACAAGTCATATGGTCATACATGGAACCAGGCCTCCCAATCTTGCTGTAAGGATTAAAGCTCTCCCAAACCAAATTATTAACTTAACAAGGACATTTCAGATGCACAGTCATGGATATTTGCTAGAAGTATTTAAGTAATGGACTCACAACTATTTGTGAAATAATCTTTTTTAAGTTCTTAGGAAAATGTGGCATTAGGTTTCCTCGCTGGATTGAAAAACAAGTATTTCAGGGCTGGATCTTCACTCAGAAAATTATCCTCTTGGAAGAAGGCAATCCCAAATGCTTTTAAACCCACTCTGAATATTATGGAGGGAAGTGGCAGTGCAATAGATTAGACTTATTTACCTTAATTCAAATAAAGTCAAAAATATGTACTTCAAAAATATGAGGGTACTCCCTGAAGTTACTGAGTAAAGTATTTGTATCAAAGCATATGGAAGACTCTTTCTTCCGACAAAGGTATCCAAAGTATACACTGAGCGAAAATTACATGAGCTAGGATTTGAAATTAAGAAAATCTGCAGAGCCCGGGCTGGACCATCTTGCTTCTATTGTAAGTAATTCTGTGGTGCGAAACAAAGCATAAGCTCTGGCTTTGCACAGGTGTAAAAGGAACTACCTCTGCAAGCTAAAAGTGAAGTGCCTATATTTCCCCAGTTCTTCAGATTTACTTCTTGTAACATCGCACCAGTTTCCCATTTCTGAGAAATTACATGAAGATACTTTAGTATAATAGTAGGTAGTGCCTCTTTTTCCTAGGCATCAGCATTTGGAAGAACTGAGAAAAAGGCTGTGTGGGGAACTTCTCACGGAAATCTGAAAAACAAGTTTAGTTTGTGTGTTGCATGCTATAACACCTTAATTGTCATGCAGGCTGAGATTCCACAAATACTAAGGCATGCATGTTGTAGCACTGAAATAGTATTCTGTGTGGCAGGAGTGTTGTGTAGGAGAACTATCATAAAAACCTTCATCACTTTTCATAAAGTTCCACATCAAAATACTCCCTTTCAGACCATTATCAACCTTGTTCCCTAGAACATCATAATTTCACCTCTTCTAGGTTTAAGTAACTAAGTTCAACTGAGCAGCTTGATTTTGAACAAAGAATTCTGGGTTTATAAATAAATTAGCTGCGTATAAGCTTTTACCCCATAATCAGGGCAGTGTTCAGATGAAGCCACTCTTTCACAGTCCTGTGACATGGCACAGGATGACTCTTACCTTTGTTAGAATTCCATCTTCTCGGTGGTTCTTCTGTAGGACGTGCTGAAGTGCTAGCTGGATCTTCTGTTGGAGTTTTTCAATTTTTACTTTCTCCTGAAGCCATGAGCGATCTGAATATAAATGGAGTTAAAACCTCTAGTAATGCACACATAGATCACAGCGCACCAGGAAGTACTAAATCTGTTACAGATTCCTTTTTCCTGATTGCAACCTTCCTTCCAGTTGTGATATACTTTCATATAGAAAATGGGCTTCAAAATTAATAGGTTTTGAAATATATTTATTACATGCACTTAGAGTTACTTTTATAAAGCCCTTATTTAGGAGAATGCAAGGCATCTCAGTAAGATCTATTATTCATTTGGTAAGAACATCTGCAAAATGCAGGGTATATACAAAATGAGGTTAGCAACTTTTTACTGGGAAACGAATAGATCATATAATGAACAACTAGCTGGAGAGGATCTTCTTGCTAAGATCTTACAGAACTTACAGAAAACCAACAGAACTTACAGTGACTGACAGAAAAATCAGATGCAAAGATTCAGTTATTAAAAAAAAAAGCAGCTGAACTTCCTGGCAGAAAAAACAGTATTAGCTGCCACATTCCTGGTGTGACAGAACTGTAGGGTTCTGTAGCTTGCTAAGACACAGGGCTAAAACGCTTTCTGTCTGGCCAACAGCATGAGAACATATTTATGATAGACTCAATAAACCCACCATTGCTAATAGAAGTTTCCATCACCACTCCTGAGTCCACTATGCTGCAGTCTGAACACACAGTTTCCTTCCTCAGGTGTCAGGCCAGGCACAAACTGACTTTCTGCCCCAGTACCTTGTTCCACCTGACCTAAGAAGCCTTTCCAGGACCTGGAGCACACTGTGCACACTCACCTGTGATTAATAACTTATTTTAGCCACAGGCATGGCAGACCCAGGCTGACTTTCGGGGTGACTTGGATGTCTTGCACCATATTTCTCAGTGTCCCCAGTCACACTAAAATGGCAATGCTGGAAATTTTCTGTTGTGCTGCAGCCGCAAGCTCATACACATGGAAAGCTGGCTATGGGAGTTCAGTGACTGCCTGAACAATCCACCAGGATTGGCTCACGAGTCTCACGCAAATGCATTTAAGCCTTTGCAAAAAAGCTGAGCCCTCAGCAAGGGGAAAATGTGGAAAATAAGGGCTTAGATTAGGATTTTCAATTTAACAAATGGTTCCTAAATTAATAGTTTTAATGTGTTTATTAAAATAAAAAATTTGGTGAGGAGACACTGAAAAAAGTGGTATTTCCACAATGTTTGAGAACTGTAACATTATCATTAAAAAGGTCTCAAAATAAAAAGAACCCCTACCAAATAAATCTAGAGGAAATCTTCATCTCTTACCTGCTGACATTAAAACAAATGCAGAAAACAAAGCTATCTCATCTTCTGTCAGGTGCATAGAACATAAACTTTTTCCAAATTCAAACACAAAGCTAATGAAGTCTTCACAACCTGCCAAAAAGAAGGTAAGCTCTTGTTACATTGTTTAAAACTACTTCAATGCTACAGAGTTATTGATTTATTCTGATGGAGATAAGAAATAGATATAAAACACTTCATAGGTGGTCTTCTCCTTAAGGACTGTGAAGTGATGGCAGTGAGATCTCACTCATCCTTGAGGGTATTACTCCACTCCCACAAGTTCCCAGCTCCCACATCCTGGCAGCCAAGATTCTGAAAGTTTTGCACACTGTATTTTTTCTACATTGGGTTCTTATGAGATAAATATGGATAAATCTCAAGCCATTTATTTTCAAGCTCAAAATTGCTCTTTGTTTCTGTTCTAAATGGAACTCTGTCATGTCAGTGTGGACTGAAGAAGTTCTGATTTTAAGACTGTTGAGCACACAGAGTGGGGGAAGAGAGAGGCACACAAGGGACATGCAGGAAGCAAAGGGAGAAGCCAAGGTCTGACTGAATATGGTTCATGCAGAAGAGGAACTCTGTCTCCTTCCATCCATTCTCTTGCTCACACAGGTGTTATTCAGGTTACTGCTGCTGTCAGACATGCAGGTACAGTCTAAAGTGAGCCCTGCTCTGAAGAGCATCGTAACCTGAGAGAATAAGGTTTTCCTCAGCCTCCCCAGCCTAAACTTCTGGATACAGCTGGTAACAGATCCAAGTTGTATTTCCTTAGAACCCAGAACTGTTTGTGCTCTGACCTTGTACCTTGAGGTGTTTTAGAAAGGCAGAGAATACTTCAGTAATTGTCCAGCATTCTCCACTGATGTATTTTCACTGCCTCCCAAGTGGCTTACAGCCCAAATCTACACCCAGTGAATAGATCCTTTTAAAATTAGCAAAAATATATGGGAAAAAATTTTAAAATTGTATGTAGTTTAATTTAAGAAAATGATTTACAGTATTTTACCAGCAAATAACCAGACTTGGCAGATTTTAAAACACCATTAACATCTTCAAAGCAGTAACATCAGTATATCCCAAATTAGCTTAAAATCTGCTGCCTTTTACAACAGGATATATGAAATATTATATTAGATATGAAATCTGGGCTTCTCAACAAGTGAGTAAAAACAGCTCTACCCTAATCAAAATGCTGAACTTCAGCACCAACAGTCCTTTACTGCACAGAGTTAAGCTGTTTTACCTCCTGAAATCAGCTTGGCCTCAAACAGAGCCAGCATGACAGCTTACAAAACAGCAGTTTGAGCTCCAGAACTCTTTTATTTGAATACTATAGACTGATTTTCCAAAGCAGCTATTTTCCCTTGCTTTTCCACCTTATTATTTTTAGCTTTACTTATTTATTTATTTATTTATTTATTTTAAGACACAGCACTTTGCATTTCCTTACCTAAGGACTTGAAAACCTCTGGGCTAGCATACTTGCCATCAAAGTAGACTGTGTTGTTCTGGGAGTCAAAGGCACGGCACATTCTGATGAACACAACCTCTAAAGACCCTAAAACAGAAACAACGGATGTTTGACTAAGGAAGGAGAGCCTTCAGTTGCAAAGAGCAAGTGAGGATTTAATAACAATGCTCTGCATTCATTGTCAGTTTAGTAGAGGAGTAAGTTGCTGTGGTGTAACAGAGCATAGTTTGGTTTGCTGGTAGAATTACAAGAATTCCCATTAACCACTTTAGAAGTTTTTGCTAAAGCAACTTAGTTAATGCTAATAAACTCCACTGATTTCTTTAGAATAATGAAGTCTCTGAAGCCAAAGCAGATCATTTATATATATGTTCACTAAGCTTTAACAACTTGGTCCAGTATTTGTAACCTGAATTACTCCTACAATATCTTGCACAGAACTATTTAGATTTTTACCTTGAAATAGTCAACTATTAGCAATCAAAAAAAATCCAATTTTTACATCTTAACACACTCATTGTTCCCTTTATCCATAATGAAAATTTAATAGATAGACTTGAACTCCTTCTCCCCACAATAACTAAGATGATGTTACTTCAAAGACAGAAAATTTGCAAGGTTTTCCATTATTTAATTTTAAATGATCATTGTACTGCGTATGAATATATATGTATGCAACCACTGTATGTAACATGTAACACCTTTCTCAGGCAAAACTAATAGAAGCAGACCTTAAAGCTGACCCACATACCTGCTTTTAAAAGCACAATTTGATCATTTTGACACAGTTCCATAAAGCCATCAATGCGTTTGGCAAATTCCACTACATACTGTATAGCTTCTGTTATTTTGACTGCGCATAACTGCCACATTACCTCCCTTTGCTGTTTGAGAGAGAAGAGAAATTCAAAAATTACTAACCAAGCTTTGGAAAGCTCATTGTCAGAAAGCAAAACTGAGCTAAAGAAAACCAAACAACAAAATGGAGTGAGTTCTTTCCAACACTCCTGGCTACAGTCTGCTTATAAGACAAGGGGAATTGACCTCAAAACCAGAGCTTCATGTGGATGAGTGACAGTGCAACCATGGAAGACTTCTTCAGTCATGTCAAAAGAGATCCACCTTGGAGTACTTTTATCATAAACCAAAAATGTCAAAGTGTAATGACTTTGGTCATTTCAGTGGGAATTTTATTCACTGTATGAAAATAAAATGCCAATTTACACCAGAAAGGCATGATCATATTTTTCCTATCACCTTCTCTATTTTGTACTGAATGCAAATTATCAACCTAGCTCATCTTCAGAAGGATACATACAAAGATGTCTATATATGAAGATCATCTTGATAATAACATAAAGAAGGTGTGCAAGTAGTGAGTTTTTCCAGTGTTGATAATAATGCAGCATGAAATCACCTAAAGTAGAAAAAATTATACTCCTAACGGTTAAATATTTTTCAGTGGAAATGAAAAATATGTTCAAAGAACAGTGTGCTTCAGCAGTGCTTCCCAAGGCCATTTTCCAAAAGTAGCCAATTGGTAGCAGCTTGTGGGTGGAAGGCATGTTGGAAATAACATTGATTAGATCTTACAATACCCTGGTGGCATGGCAGCAATGTGCTGCTGCTCCACAGGTAAAACCCAAACACTGAGGGACAACTGGAGCATGAATCAGGATTACAGTGACCCCGGAAGGCTGGAAATCTGATGGAGCTCTGTGTTTATAAACTCAAACAGAAACACAGCATGTAACATCACAAACTTGGTGATTTTGGCTTTTGTTTTTGTTGATCCAGGACATTACAATTTACGAGAAGAAAATAACATACCAATTAGGATTGAAAAGATTCCTATTATTTCCTATCCTCCTTTATCACAGACAAATTTTAGGAGAATATCTTTGCCTTTTCCTATACCGGTAAAACGCAAAGGATATCCAGACCATCTTGCTGCTTTTGATTCTAGTGTATTATTTTTTTTAAACACACAGAAATATTCATTCCTGATAGTAAGGAGAAAGCAGTGAAAAAGTGAATTTTGCAGTGTGTTATGGAAATACCATGCTTTAAAGAAGCCATGCCGTATCTTGGCATGCTTTTATACCTTGTTCTGATAGTTCTCAATTTCTTCCTGCAGAAAAGTTTGCCATGTTATCTGCTGTAACTCCTCTCTCAAGTACTGGCAAGTTTCCATGTGTGACTTGGAAATATTCTGTGCAAGATGTTCTAAAAGAAAGAGCAGAAAGCGACACGCGTTAGAAATGCAAAGCCATACCTTCATACACGAGAAAAGCTCGTATATTTCAGTTGCAACAGGGGGAAGGGAGAGGGTGAGCTGAGAGAGAAAACTTCTTTGGTTTGAGTTTCCTTGGAACCGGCTTCGGGAAGCGCAGCCATTTAAGGCCCGGAGGACGCGGCCGTGCCCGCAGCCGCCGGCAGAGGGCGCCAGTGACCCAATGTTGGGGACCAGCGGCAAAGCGGTGACAAAGGGGGCACACCGGACACCGGGCTCGGAGGTACACCATGGAGTACAGCCGCAGGAAACTGTGGGAAGAAGCCGGGCGATCGAGCCCTCGAGCGAGGGCACACAACTGTCCGTGGACAAGGCCGTGCTGAAAGCAGGACACTGTCAGGGACGGGACAGAACGGCATTGCCAGCCAGGCAGAGCCGCCAGTGCCAACGCTTTCCAAGAGGAAAATACAGTTACCACCTGTCTAGCGTTCTCTCAAGCAGGGCTCTGGTTCTATGAGGCTGCCTGGGAGGGAAAAGTGTCTTTTTTTTTCCCTACTCTCATATAATTTAAAAAATATCAGGAAAATGCATCTATTAGAGAATCCAGATGATTAAGATAACACACTAAAATATCCCTAACACTAGGGGTTGTTTTCCTTCAGCTTTAGCGCAGTCACCTAGTTTACTGCATATGATTTTAAATTTCCATACAATGTTTTAATTCCAAATAAAATTATTTTCTGCTGCTATACTTGTAAAAGACGCATAAGGCAGATGTACATTTATTAATAAAACCTGGTTCCATAAATGTTTAGGAACGCTTTCAAAAACCTGAATAGAATTTAGATACCCAAGTTCCACTTTTATTTAACTTCCTTTTTCCTACCCTGACCCTTCAGGTGGGCATATTCTCCTATCTTAGCATGTGACAAGTAGAGGCCCAGGGACTTGACTCACACAATTCTGCTCTGTTTGGCCACTGAAAATGAAGACTCAAACCAAAGAGGAATGGTGGTTACTACAACATGGAGGTATTCTGAGGGACTGCAGTACTGGGTCTTCTGTGAAAGTGGCTTTGTTTGGTAATTATCAAACCCAACTCTTCACAAACTGAACTGCTGGACCAATGTCTGTCAGTAGTTTGATTAAGATATTACCTGAAAAGTCTAAAGACTTTTCATACAGATGAAGTAAAAGCAGATTATATGTGCTACCTGGGCAATCACTAAAGTAGAACACAATGTAATTTATTCTTTGTCACCATAGCTTTGACGTATTTCAGAGCAATTTTTTTTTTAACAAGTGTGTAGTTCAAACACTTGTTCTTGGTAGCAGCAGCTCACAGCACGATCCCTGTGCCCTTGCAGGATGCAGGAGGTGAAATATTCCCATGTTATTCACAAACCTCCACCTCACTTCGGGACTGTATTTCAGCACACACCTAAATATTTTCATTGAACAGCCACACCTTTCTAAATTGAAACCTTCGTCTGGCAGACAAACATTCTTCAAACATTGTTCAGTAATGTTAATGCTGGGCACCCAAATCATGCTGTGCAGGGTTTAAACGAAGCACTATGTAAATAAAGGTAAGCAACAGGACAAACTTCGTTAGGCCAGTGTTCCAAACTCAACACTGCACCTACAAAGGAAAAACCCTCTTTTTTTTTTTTCTTTGAGTTTAATGTAGATGTTTTTAATACCTTCCATGAGAAAATCAGCAATCATTTCACTGAGACAAAGCTGGTAGTGCTGCCTTTGACCTGATATTTTCTTCTCCTTTTTACCTATCTGAAATTATTTGAACTGATGTCAGACAATATTTTGGCTGTCAGGACAAATTATATTGTAGAGAACAGCATTCTGCAACATAGGGACATTAAAAAGCAAGCTTCTTGTGACTTCCTCTCTGCAAAACTTCTCAAAAGAACATAAAATAAACCACACAAAATTTTAATGTGGAATACCGGATTTTTGAACTATTTTTAGGTTTTCATAATAAAGTAATTAGAAAAAGTGTTGCTTCAGCAAGTTTTAAGAATAAATTTTAAATGCCTGGCTGCTTACATAAGTAATGGAATCATGAAACCACTTATTTGATGTCCACTTCCACTTTGTTTATAACCAGTTCACACAGCACACTCTAACTCCAGTCTCAGCTGTTGACAAATCATACTTGTGGAATTCAGCCCTAGTGCAATCGTTAAGGGAAAAGTTTAAAGTAAAATGTGCTAATTAATGTGGTTATTATAAGGCTCTTCGAGAAATTATCAAAACTTGCTACATTCAAAAATGTCCTTCAGTATCTGGGGCTAGATCCTCTTCAATAAGTGACAAGAACTGCCTTCAGATTAGACCAGTGCTTTTCTCAGGTAAAGAGCAGAAGAAAATCAGCCTCATCCCTTTTTGTTAGGAGTAACAGTACTGAGGTAATGAAAAAGGAGATAAATTGTTAAAAATAATCTGCAAATGAAGAAATGCCCTGTTTTCTCAATACTAAAAATTAGCTTCTTAATCAGTATTCCAAGGATTCTATTGCAAGGACTGAAAGCAAAAGCAACACTGGTAGCGCTGATCAACCACAGTCCCCTGGGAGCTTTAGTCCAGAGCAGTAAGGAGTTCCCCGTGTGCCCTGAGATCAGGGTATTTACTGTGCACTTCACACAAGAATGCCATCCATGCCCACAGCTCCTGAAGCAGCATTCTCACTATCACCTGGCTACATGTGCCACTTTAATCCAAAGGGTACTGTTAAGACAATTACAATGGAAGCTTTTCTCTCTCATTACCTAATTCTGCCATGGACACAGTTGGAGAGGTCTCCCCATTTGTAAAAGAACAATAAGGGAAGAAGCCCGATGCTGGTGTGTAGTCACATATTGGTTCTGGTTTGATTCCATTAATATCAAGACCCGACTGATCTGGAGAAGGCTGTATGTCTAAGTAGAAGCTGCTAACTGCAGAGTCTGCTTTGCTACCTTCAGGGGTATGCCCATCAATGTAATTACTGAGGTCGTCATGTAGCTCTGTTAACCCATTGGTGGTGATATTGTATGTTGGTGTGAGTGGTTCTGCCTCTCCTGGCTGCTGCTGGTGATCCCGCTGCTGCTGCTGCATTCGGTGTTTCTGCACCTCGGCGTACAGGCTGTCCCTCTGCTTTTTTGACATTCGACCAAACTTTACAGCTGAAATACAGACACACAAGAGATTACATCTCTACACATCCACCACCGCCTTTTAATTGAGTCTTTAAACATTACATGGAAGGATACAGCACAAACCCCAAATCTGCAGCATGGGCAGACCTAAGAACCACTTCTCAGTTACAGGTACACAGCTGCAGCACCTGCTCTTTAAAAGACTATCTTGACATGCCACTGAAATGGACCATTAGAAGTCACTGGTTTAGCTTAATTCATTAACTGTCCACTTCTGTACTGGAAAGATTTTCTCTTGTATGTCCATTGAGGTTGACAGATGCATCTCGTCAGCATTCAAACCCTACCTAGAAAAGTAGAAGCTAAATCAGAACACATTGGCCTGAGACAACTGGGCAGTTCCAACCAGTTGTACATTCATGCTGTGGAGTGAACCTAGAAGTGTGGTGCCAATATGTGGGGTCTCTCTCAGTGTATCAACAGCAAGCTTTACTGAGATTGGGACTAAAGCACGTGGGAAGAACCACCAAACCTGCCTTCAGTGCCTCTGTGACAGGCAAAAATGTTAAGTAGATGAGTAATTGTTAAACCTATGTGTGTATGCACACAAGTGTATGTGTGTGTCTCCACAAGACAACTATGACTTTGAGGAGCATTAGCTGTAAGCCAGCAGCAACTGATTTACAGCATCCAGGGAATTCCCAAGGATGCAGCATGGGATTTCAAGGACCTATATCAGCTCTAAATCCTTTAGAAAGGCGACTACTGCCTTCTGCTTTTCTACAGGAAAGCAAACATGTTGGAGGAACTAGTCATTACATGATCAACTCTTTCACGTTTTTAGTCTCACGGCCAATAAAAAAAAAAATAAAGACAACATAATTCAAGAAGTAAATGTAATCTGGGAACAATCTCCTTGATCAGGCCTCATGTACCTAGAGTAATGTGTATGTATTTGTAGAACATGCAGCGCTGCTGTCATTGTGGCAGGGGAAAAGACTGAGTCAGATCTTCAAATGGGTAAGTGGTGGCAGCTCCATTCCATCTGTGGGGGAGGCGTGCAAGTCGCAGCTGCAAAGCCAGTTCTGACTGAATTACATAAGCAACTGTTTGGCAGAGGAGGGCTTTCATCACTACTCGAGCTGCAATTTTGAGCTTAGTATTTAACAGCACTGGAACATCTTTTCTTCAGAATTCTATCTTGGAAAAAACACTGTATTATTTTTTCTTTGCATTTTTTCCATTATTCATTATACACATATTTAACTTCTGTCAATACTGTGAAGCAGTTCTGATCTGTACCCATGCACCAGACAGTGCTACTTGCAAATACAGGAGGCTACTGAATCTGGAATGAATATAAAGAGGAAGTATTAACATGAGACTAAAAAACTGCATCTTCAAGGAATGACCAGAGACAAAGCTCTTAACTGGGAACTATAATAGGTAAGTAGGAAAAAAGATAAATCCAAGAACTTTGTACATGCCCTGATTTATATATATTTGAGTATATAGCAGCATCTAAAAACATGCTGCATATAACATAGAAAAATATGAAGCAACATCTGAAACTCACGTGATGATCTCAACTATCAGCCCAATGCACAATTAGCATATAAATGCTATGTTTTTTGGTTGACCATCCATCATGCCACACGTCGTGTTAGTTTTTTGCAGCCAGGCCCCGAGCTAGCAGCGCTTACCATCCCGAGACATCCCCACAGCAAGGCATTTCTGTAAGCGACAGTGCTGGCAGCGGTTCCGACTGGTCCGGTCGATCAGACAGTTCTTCTGCCGAGGACACGAGTACGTGGCATTGCTCTGCTGACTCCTTCTGAAAAAGCCCTGCCATGCCATGGCAAAACACAAGTCAAGGAGCTGTTAACTGACGGAGCAAACAAAGACTCAGAAAGGTAGCGCACTTAGCAGAAAAGAAGTTCAAGTGCTCTACAGTCAACTAAAGGATGTTAAAACTAAAGATTTCGGGGTTTTTTTTCCCCCCTCCTAGAAATAAACAAGAAACTAGCAAGAAACAGTTCATTAAAAAAGCGTTGTAACACATAAAGGAATTACACTTTTTATTCACTGATTTTACAGATCCCTTATTACATATGGTACACCAGCTCTTTCCAAATGAGATAAAGCTAATTATAGACCTTGATTTCCTATCTTTCCTGGGTTGGCATACTTCTCCAAAATAGGGAGGATTCAACAGCTACCACCCTGTTCTGCTCTCTGGAGAGACAGTGGCAGGCGCTGATGTTCAGCCTCGTCAGTGTGTGTATGAGTTTAAAAATACACAGCACGATGCTGAACAGTTTCTCCTACAAAGAATAATTTCTTAAAATGTTTTTTATAGACTCACAGAATCATAAATATTGGAAAAGACCTCTAAGATCATCAAGTCCAAACATTATCCCAGCATCACTGCTCACCACTAAACCCCAAGTGCCACATCCATATGCCTTTCTGAATATTCCAGGGATTGTGATTCCCTGGAATTTCTATGGACATTTCTAATGGACAATCCAATCCAATGCCTGCCCACCCTTCCAGTGAAGATTTTTTTCCTAATACTCAATTGAAACTTGCCCCGCCACAACATGAGGCCATTTCCTTTTGTCCTGTTGCTGGCTTCATGGGAGAAGAGCCTGACCCCACCTGGCTCCCGCTTCCTATCGGGGAATTGTAGAAAGCAAGAAGGTCACACCTGAGCCTCCTCTTCTCCAGATTAAATAACCTCAGCACCTTCAGCTGCTCCTTATCAGACTTAAAACCAGTGCTTGTGCAGACTTGTGCTCCGGACCCTTGCCCTGCTCTGCTGCCCCTCTCTGGACACACTCCAGCCCCTCAATGTCGCTTGTCATGAGGGGCCCAAAACCAGACACAGCACTTGAGGTGCCTCACTAGTGCCCAGGACAGAGATATGGTCACTGCACTGGTGCTGCTGTCACCTGTTGCTGCTATTGTGTGAGTTAGTTTGATGCTGACAGCCCAGGTTTTGTTCAACTCTGTGCAGGATTTAGATTCTTAAGGAGGGGAAAAGCTAAAACATGTTTTAGGTATGATCTCTTTCCTGAGTAACCCCATCTCCAAAGAAAGCTGGAGCTGGAAGGTTACGCACAGCTACACTGTATTGTCTCCTCCAGAGAGGTGCATGTCATTAACCACCCTGCAGCTGTTTCTTTGAAGTCCGTTTCATGCTTTTGCCACAGACTGCCCAAACATAAGCTGCTGTGTGTGTAATACCTACTTCACAAGGATTCTGCATAGATGTAGTCATTCTAAAGAGGCATTTGAGAGCAGTGAGCACACTATTTTAGTTTTACGTTGCCACATAATGGATTAATTAACAGTGCTGCAAAGAAAATAGTTCCTTGGAAAGGCCGGGCACCTTTTAATTAAAGCTGGACTTTTACCAATTTGTTATTTACTCAAAGGTTTCGTGCTGGAGTCCCTCAGCACATGCACAGATACTTGGTGAAGCAAACAAAGGAAGGACTTCTGCATGACAAGTCTCAAGTAGTCAAGTAGTTCCTATCAAACTGGCTGCAGACAGAAACATGGCAGAACACTGAGACAAAGCCCCTGCTCAATCTTAGCAGGAAGGCACCAGTCTTTGTTGATTACGCTCCTTTTATTAAAGCTTTACTAGGGAAACATGGAATATTAAAAAAAAAAAAAAAAGCAACTGAAGATGCTGTCTTTAATCCTGTTTTCCCGTATATAATTTCTTACCCTTTTTTTCTGGTCTTTGTTTCTATATGACTAAACTTTCAACCACTTTTTTCATGTTTGTCAATAGATAATTGTCACTGAGACTGAAAGTATTGCACATATTGAGCTCCAATTGAATGCATTTCACCCTATATTAATAATTCAACCTGAAACACCATGGAAATGTCTACCATTCCAACATCACAAGTGATCCCTCTAGAGAAACCAACTCTTGGGTAAGTAGATAGATTCATTTCCAGTGCTGGGAGCACTGTCAGTGGAGCCTGTCACGCCAGTGCAAGTACAAGTGTGCTCACCACTAAACTCCAAGTGCAATGCCATTCACCAAAAGAAAAGGATTAGGGATTGAGCTGACCAGTGACTTGTCAAGGTTCCTGAAAATTTCAGTTCTCCAAACACTCTTCTAGTTACACTGAATGACATGCTCACACATGACCTGCATGAAACCCTCTGCCACCTCTGAGATTCTGCAAGTCAGCCTAAACAATATGTGAAACCAACATGTCCCAGTAACCTCAAGGATCCATATGTTTTCCTTTAGATGAAATATCTATCTATCTATCTATATATATATATACACACACATATAGACACTGACTCTAAATTGCCACTTCGGCATATTTTATTAAGAATAGCCTTGTCAAGCTGAGGATTATTTTTAGTATTATAATGGAGAAAATACTGGCCTTTTTCCTTTTCCAGATTTTCCCTAGAGACACAGCTGCTCAATACATTTTAGTGTACAATATATCAGCTAAGTTACAGCTTGAAGCTAAATTTCCACTAGAGCAGAAATGCCTGAACCCAGGCCTTTAAAAGCACTTGCACTTTACAAACCAGAGATAGAGTGCTTTTAAAAACAAACCCAAGAAAACACCAGCAGTAGGTAAAAGAAAGAAGAAACCTTGCCACAAACTTCAAAAACTAATCTAAACTTGTCCAGAGCTCAGAAACACAGGCATCTGAGACTTGGGAGTGAATTGACAATGAAGGTCAAGTGAGGATTTTTTCTACAGTGCTGTCATTTACTTGTGAGTTTTGTAAGCTTTTGGTGGTCCTTGGGCTTTCACATCACTGTAAGACACGTGGGGAAGCCCCTATTACAGGAGCCTTCTGTAAGCACCTACAGTTTCTTTCTAGGTTTGCCCCTCCTTTATTGAAAGGAGAAACACTCTGTTCTGTTGTTCTATTCCCTGTCTTTTGCCAGAGGCATGGAGCTGGCTATAATTTTTCCACCAGGAAGGAGGAGGTGGATGCATCCTTGGTACATGTGTATACGTTCAAGCCTTACGCAAGCCAGCCTAGGCCACATGCTTTGTATTGCATGCATGTTTACAGCCATTATTTCATGTGACCTAATGGGCCAAGGCAGAGCCACCCCTCCTGATCAAGCACAGAAACAAAGCTGGTGCTGCACCGAAGCAGCCCCGGTGTCGGAGCACTCTGGCCCATGGCACGCTTGCGCCAAGTCTCGGCCCCTCCTGATGTCAGCACAAAGACCCAGCCTCAGCCACTGAGCTCTGCACATGGGTCCCCTTGGTGCCAGAAGAAGAGCAGAGCACCTAACAAGGCACAGCTTGGTCTCCGCATTTCAGACTCCTATTTATACCAACACAGTCTATGGGTGTTTGTTCGCTGCCACGAAATCAGGTTTGGGGAAAAAAGAGCACAAGAACTTCTCATCTGCAAGTCAGTTGGAATAACAACTTGTTAAAAAAGGACTTTGAAATGTAAATAGCAGTTTTTGTAAAGTCTATTAATAGTTTCAGTGACTCCTCTGCTCAGCAGCTCAGCTTTGGAGATGTTGGTGTCTGAGCTGGCTCCTGAGCCAGCTGTGCTTCCCTCGTGTCCCAAATGGCACCGCACACGCTCCCTCTGCACCGCGCATGGGCTGAAACACTGAGCTCATGTTTGGTCTTTTGACAAATTTTCATTTAATGAATTGATTCCTACAGTTCATTAACATACCCACTTCCACTTCTGTATACACATATGTCTTAATTAGCTGCTCATTGGCTGTTTAATTACAAGAAAACAGCTGACAGCTGCCTTGCTGCATCCTAATGGCAGACGTTTTGGAATGACTGTATGCGAGCCTGTGACAACAAAGGCTTATTCATAATCCCATGATTTATGGCTAATACTTAAAGACTTCCACGTATCATTAAGTTTTGCAATATTCTGAGCAATTAACAATTAGTTGGGGGGGAGTAATTCTTTTACTGTTTTTTAAGCAAACCAACACAAATTTTCTTCAAAGAAACATCAGAAAAATATACTGTAATACAAAAGACAGGCAAACAAACATTCAAATTGGATTTTTAACCCTTTTATGACCAACACAACATATTTTAGTTGTAAAGGGAGAAGAGTGCTCTGACTATACTGTTTAATAAACTGTGTTAATAAAGTATTTGGTAACAAAGTCATAGTGTCACTGAAAACAGCAAAACCATTCAGTTTGACATAATAATAAAGACAGGAGTGAGCTTGTGTTTGTCAACAAATGACAGCAAGATGGGCAGGGACAGCACACCAGCTATTGTTTCCTGAAGTAAAGAACCCAGACGTTCTTTGCAGTTACAATGAACAAGATCTGAAGTCTTAAAAGACACAAGAGACAAAAGCCAGTACTGATTAACCTTTGAAAGCATCTAAAATGCCCAGAAATGCCCTGCATGAGGGGTTTTGTTAGACCAGCTACATGCAGTCAGGTAAAGAGAGGGATTGCTACTTCACTGGTGGGTCAGCTGGGCATGAACTATTGACAGCAAAACCAAGTAACTGCACCTGCAAATTAAATAATATAGCTCATTGTATGACAATGTGGAACTGAATTCAACTTTCAGCTAGGAGAAAAGAACAATGGATGTAGACAAACCACTTTCCTTTCCCAGTATGGTCCTTCCTACAGCATAAAAGGTTGTTAAGAAATGGTTGAGCGAAATGCTTCACACAGGTACCAATTTTGTCAGTAGTGCTCCTGCAACTACCCTCTCTTAAAAAATTTATTTTATTTGTAATAAGCCACAGAAGACCTCCTAGATAAAGTCTAAGATACAGCCTGGCTAAAACCTCAAATTTTCAGTTAAGAAGGAGATGATGAGGGAGTGTTAAATTTTACTTTTTTAAAGGCAGATTCAAATTGAGCTAAATAGGCTGATGGGTCGGGAGTACTCAATGCCTTTGCAAAACACTGCCACTAACTTCATAAGAACAGCTAGCAACATCACAGCAAGGTAGGAAATGAAAACTTCCCAAGAAACACTAATGGGTTTTACTACAAATCTTCAAGTCTAGTTATGTGAAATGCAATGTAACAACTCAACTGGTCAGAACACTTTCAACCCTGTGAAATGCAAGGGTTGCAAAGCAGCAGAAGAGCAACGGGATCAGCAAAAGTCAACCTGACAAGAGCTGGTCTGTAATTTCATCCATGATACAGATTAGGTTTTGAATAAACTATATTTCTGTTGTTTATCAGTACCTACAGAGTAACATTTAAGTTAACATTAGGTTAAGTAACATTCAAGTTCACACCAAACTGGAGTGAAACCAGTCCAAGCTGAAAACACCCCACTTTGCTGTGGCTGTTGCTGCCTGTAGATCATTCCTGACAAGCTTGGCTTGAGGGCAGCAGCACAGCTGTTCCCTTCTGACAGCCACAGCCCTGCTCCTGCCATCTGATGCACATGGGTGGGTTTGTGGCACCTGTGCAGAACCTCACTGATTTCTCTGGGACTGGGCAGGATATTGGCTGCAGGAGCCAAGACATAGGACTGGGAATGAGCTCTTTGTAGCCAGGTACTTCTTACAAAGGAAGCTTTAGCATAACATGAAGAGCAACATAAGCGTGCTCAAACCTGCAGCAGTCACAGCCACAAAAAAGCTGGGAAAAGAAAGCCATACCAATGCACACCTGGCTGTTTTGGCAGAAGCCAAGCTATGCCAACCCTTTCACCAGCCAAAATAGTTCTGTTGGGTGAGACTTTGTTGACAGTACCGTGGAAGAGTGTAGCAGAAGAATCCAGAGAATCCAGAATCCACAGCCACAGCAGGTCATTCTAAATGCTGCCTAGGCCATGAGCGTGTAAACTCTTCCTGTGACTTATGGCCACCAGCAGTGCTCCAGTCTGTCACTACTTGCACGTCATCTGGGCTCTGGCATTAAAGACTGGGCTTCTTTAGGAGTGAGCTTCTCAAAGCAAAATAACTTGGTTAACTAAGTTGATATTAATTGGCTTTAAAATTCTGTCTGAAATTGTATGGCTACAAAACTTCACTGTGCTCCTTCTAGAGAAGGAGAAAATGCCTAAATCATTCACTGGACCACTCTTACTTCTCACACTCTGCTTTCAAGGTTCAAACGGGTTTCAGTGTGCTGAGCACCCCTGCCTGCTTGCCCTCCCTTTTGCCCTTCTCACCAGCTGACCCTTCTGGTGGAATTCTCAGAAGCAGAGGATTGCACAGAGCTCCAAGAGAACCTGATTTATACAGTACTTGAAGGAAAATAATTTGTTCTAAAACATAGTATACTGCACACACATTTCTCACTAAGTGCATGAAGATGAAGGAAGGAAAACACAGCTGGCAGCTTCCCTCTCCTTGGGCTCCTGCTCTGCAAGAAGCCCCTTGTGGGGAGGCCCAGCTGAGCATCAGCACGACGTTAACCCTGCTGTGTCTGCACTCAGGTTTGGATGTCATGGATCTCTCTCCCAGGTACTCTGGTCTCAGACCATTTAAAGATTAAAGAGCTCTCAGACCCTGAACATAACTTCATCCTTGACAAGACAGTCAAACAGCAGAATTCTCACAACAAATGTCTGCACTTCCCACAGCTGAAATCTGACAAAGACTGCTTAACAACATAAAGCTGGAAAAAGTCACCACTTTGTTATCAATGCAGTTTTAGTGCATTTCTAGCATTTTCCATAGCAACAGCAGTCAGAAAGGGCAGAAGGTGCTCTTCCCATATCATTCCAAGATTCTTAATTTTGTTTTTTTCCTTCATTGTTACCAATACTTCCACAAGACTGAGAGGATGTGTTAATGAAAACACAAAAATCTTCCTGGGAAAAACACAAAAGACAACTTCATAATGTGAATGCAAGGAAGTTGCTTTTTGAAGATAGGTTGTAGTATCAAGCAGGTCAGGAGAGTAGACTAAAAACTATCATAATCATCAATTCTTCGCACCTCAAGTATAGATTAAGAGGAGAAAACCTATCAGTATGGGATTGCAACATACATCCATGAAAAGAACAAGCCAGAGCACGCTGTGCACACTGTGTCACCCCAAGCCAGCGCTGTAATTCTGCACTAGGGATCCAAAGGAGTGATCAGCTTCACTCCTGCCTGGTGTTGGCACCGTCCAGTTTAATTCCTGGTTGTGACAGACACACTGAACAAAACAGAAATGCTTCTAGTGCAATCCTGGTTCACTAGATTTACCAAAGGTACAACTCCAGGAAAAACTTCAAAGCCTAAACCTTACACAGCAGTGATTGCACTGCAAGGAACAGGCAGTGGTCTCAGCAAGACCTGAGCATGCTGAACACCAGGAGCAAGTGCTACTGTGAAACACCATCTCCCCAGCCAAACAGAAGAGATTTGTAACTGCAGCAGAGTGCAAAAGAAAACAGAGGGGAGAGCTCACCTATTTCAGCAGAGCTTCATAGCAATTTACAGAGCAAAACGAGACAGGGAGATTGCAGAAAGCCAGACTCATCCTCCCTCAGCTGAATGCACTGAGCAGGCTCTTGGTGCTGTGCTTGAAGCAGATCATCTCTCTGTACCTCTTCTGTTTATGCAGAGAGAGACAATGCACAGCACACCTAGCACAACTGTGTGATTTTGAGGCTTGTCCTAAAATCTGCAGCAGTGTAATTGCGTGTGTGTCATGGAAACATCCTATTTAAAGTCCAAATAAAACCAGTACTTCAGAATCCCCAACTATTTTATATTCAACTTAGGAGCAATGCTTGCTCTTTAAAAAAAGAAGGAAAATTATCACTATCAAAAGGCTAAATGCTTCTTTTCAGACTTAATATTTTAGAAGCTTACCTTGCAGCCTTCACATGTAATGACACCATAATGGATTCCTGATGATTTGTCTCCACAGATCTTGCATGGAATAATTTCAATTTGAGCTGCAACAGAAGCACGCAACCAGTTAATTACATTTTCTTTTAAACACCTTATAAAAGCATTCCCTGATCAGCATTTGTACAGTGAAAACTAATAACCTGCTAAACATTATACTGCATTAACTATTCATTGCTGAACTGCAAGGATCCCCTAGAGCTTTGGACTAAATTATGGCTGCTCGTTATATAATAGCTTTTGGGTTATTAAAATGGGTCATTTGAGAAGGTGTTTAGGAACCCACAAGAAGGCTAGAATCAGCATTTCAAAGCCAAAAAAGAATAGGAGAGTTCACATTTTGGCCAAAGAGCTAAGATGACACTAGAAGGGTTTCTTCCAACTGTATTCATGCAAGACCATAGCAGGTAATTTTAAAGCTTGCCCTGCCTGGAAGCAAATGCACCATCTTCACCACAGCCACCCACATCCACCCAGCTCACACGACTGGCCAACCCTAAGGAGAAGTTACAAGGTGAAGAGCAACCCCATTTTGCATGAGAAGTCCAAAACTTACCTATCTGAATCGAAAGGGAATTATTGGTACCTATTTGTATCTACCACAGAACAAACAAGGCAGGAAAACACAGCAGCAGTCAGTTTACTGAAACCAGAGGAGCTGGCACAGTCTGGAAAATGCCATTCAGTTATAAGGCATGAAAGCCCTGATAAATGTAATATTTTCATACATATAAACCCACCCACTGAACTCAGTTTGGTGTGTGACTATCTCTAAATCAAGCACCTTCCCATGTGAATGCATGGGCCCAAGAAGGGACTCCTGCATGCTCAGGGACAGCTCAGCTGCTTCTGGAGTACATGGCTGCAGATGTTCTGCTGGCAAGTTTGGACAGACTGCGCACAGGCAGTGCTTTAGTGATCAGACAGCAGCAGGGCACACATCACACGTGCCTGGCGGTGCTCACAAACACAGGCCACACACAGCTGGGTGACCGAAATCCCAGGAAAGCCCCTGCTCTGCCACAGTGTGTTAGGATGAAGCTGCATCAGTTTCCTGGAAAGGGCTTAGCTTGAACAGTCCAAGTGCAACTCTTGCTGTGTCTGTAACTGTGGCACATTAACAAGTGCTGTTCACCTCCTTGAGGAGCTCAAATCCATTCACAAGCTGCCTGAGTGTTTAAGAGAGCCCCTCTTCCATCCAATTTACGGCTACCCAGTCTGTGACAACACACAAAATCACATCTAGTACTGCTGTCTTACAATGCATTGGCTTAACTTCAGTTCTACTCTGCTCTCAAAAGGTCATGTCCACTCTAAAAACATTGCATTTTGCATGCCATTGAATCCCTAACTGGCTGCTTATTATTAATCAAGAGTCATCTTGCAGTGCTACTGTGTGCTCCATTCCACTGCAGCACGACACAGCTCAGGATCTGGCCCAAAGCATAAGATAATTATAAAGCAGAAGCACAGAAGACTTGCAGCACAGCAAAATATGTGCTAAAATATCCTTTCAAAATATTCTCCAGGTGACATCAAATGCCAACAATGGGGCAGCTGAGCAGCACCCAAATGGGACCTATTTGCTCCTGGGAACCCACGAGCAGCTAAGATACTCTGCTGGGGAAGGCTACAGGGCTTTTGCCAGGCAGGTCTGGATCAGCAGCTTTCCAGGCAGTCCCATAGAGCAGGACACCACTGGTAGCTGCTTCCATCATAAGGACCTTGGCATCCCTGACCTTCAAACCTCACCATCCTTGCAGCCATAAAATAACATGGCTGAAATTAAGAGGTCTGTTTAGGACACTTAAGGAAGGAAACGTTTCTTCCCCAAAAATGGTTTTAATTTCACTTTGCTTTCAGCTAACACATTAAACACAATGGAGCAGGAAGTGAACTAATAAATGGGAAAAAATAATGTGTGTGCTGTTTCATTAATGTGCTGCATTAATTATTACTGGAGCCTCCTATGTTTATGAGCTTGTGGCAGAAAGGGTGGCATAACCCCCCCCTTCACATCAACAAATTGGAGAACAGACTGAAATTCACAGAAACTCAGAATTTGTATCATGTACAGCTCAAATTCAGAGAGCAATCCTGTGGGCAAATTCCAGAATAGCTCTAGCAAATCCCAGTTGTGCCTTTTCAACATATGATTATTTTTCTCCTCTGCTGCAGTGAATCAGCAGCCTTCTGCAGCTCCTTGGACAGGGTAGTGACAAGGCTTATCTCCACAGCTACATGGCAAGGTATTTTTTACATTTCACTTTTATATACATAATTACTGCCTTATTTTGAATAGGTATGATATAATTGGATCTAGTTTATCTACAATCTCCAGCATGTTAGTTAAATCACCCATGAAGCCTGTCTATGCAATCCCTATTTCTTAAGCAACAGGACATTTGCAGAGTGTTTCTGAAGGAATGTAACATGCCTTCAAAGTGATGGCCTAAAGCTAGGTTAGTAATAGTCTAAAAGGTGCCATAATTAGTCCCAAATGCATTTTCCAGGGTGCTTTACTGGTATAAGAGAATCTCCACAGATTCACAGGCTCCAGCTGTGCCAGCATTTGCCCAACATCATTTTTATGAGCACTGGCACCAAATCAGGTATAGTTTTAGAATTCCTGATTTCCTCAAATTTACATCTTCAAGGTACTTACTTTCAATTAGGCACACAGCATTTAAAACTGCAACTTACTGCTGCACTCTGAGATGCAGGACAATGGGATGAATCTCAGAAGCACAAATCGCTGGGGACTGCCACAACCAATTGTAGTACAAATTAATGCACAGAGAGATCAGATCAATTACTGCTCCACGTGGTGCCTGTGCAAATCAACTCATTGAAATGGAACCCCTGTCGCAGGTTCATACACTTCCCATACAGCATGAAAGGACTTAAGATACTTTAAACTTACTAAATGCAAATTGCCTGTGCCAAGATTATGCATTTTTTCTTACAAGGGTGAAAATATTTTCCCCACTTTTAACTTTGACATGCAAATATGTACTTGCTAAAACCTTGTTCTTATGCAAACAAGGCAGGTGGGAAATATTTTTACATGTCAAGAATATGTTCCGACTTGGTTTCTCACATTCCCAGAGTTACTTAAAGCTTCCTACTGTGCTCAAATTAATTGTACCTGTTCTCTGCTTACATTTATTTATATGGTATATTTTTCAAGATTACATAAAATACTCTAATTCATGCTTTAGACTAGAATTAGCCTAAATTACAGTTTACAATTTCTGTCTCCTGGGGTGGTGCTCAGGCTGATTCAGGCTGGTTCATGCATGAGCAAATTATTTCTTAAATATGAACTGCAGAAAAAAATAAACTCTTGTGGTTGCTTAGGAACCGCCACAGATACCCAGGTGACAGATGTAGTTTGTACTCCCAGATTAAAGGCCTAAGACTCTTTCACACCCTGAAATAACAGTGCTCCACAATCCTACCAAGGCTGTCCTGTGCCAAAGGCAGCAAAGAGGAGGAATAAAAGCAAACAAACCACCAAGAGCAACAAATGGAAGCTCGAGCACCGAGACCCACCACCAAACAAGATGCTCGGGAAGGGTTCCTGAGAGAAAAAAGGGACCTTCCAAGGGCTGGAGGCAGCAATCCCTACTGATGTCAAACAACCTCATCTCCATAGCAAAGGGCCTCTGCCATCCACCAACACCCCTCAGTTCATGTGCCTTCACTTGGAGCTGTTCCTATCACCAGACTGCCTGGTGACTGTCCTCCTGCTGTAATGCCAGATGAGCTTCCAGAAAAAGGAGTGTGGACCCTGATCTGCTCAAAGTCAGACTGAACAGGAACTTGAGCCCAAGTATTACAGAGAAAAAAAAGCCAGTGTTTTTCCTCCTGAACATTTATTCTTCCTCCATCCACTGTGTCTTCACACAGCAACTGTCTGAGGTAGCTCTGGTATGCTTAAATAACACCACTGCCTCCACCTAATTCCTAGGGAACATGCCAGCAGCCAGCCAGTGAGAGCACTCAATGACATCTTCTGCTGGAACAGGAGAATATGCCTTATTCCCTCCTGCTCCAGGGGAGTTTGTTCCCCAAATCTGGAACAGTTTCACTGGGTTTGCCTGCCTTTTCCAAGTTCCCTCCCCCAACCAAACCCCCTAGACAGCCTCTCCCTTTTTATTAATTCCCACATCATGAAATGTTGCTTTATTCTTGTTCAGTTTTTTCAGTAGAGAAGTAAGAAAATCTAATTCTGTATCTGTAAGGGAATGCATTGTACAGTTCATCACAATCTTTGATTCCTCTCTTTCCAACTCACTGGGGCAGACAGATCAGGGCAAGAGCCTGTACAGCCAAGCAAAGCACAGGTCACCTTTCTCCCCAGTTCTGCCACTTAAACAGAAACACACAGAGCCTCAGCACAGGAAAGTGTGTTACCAGTTCACCTTGAAGAACACACTTTTTAAAAGAAAAAAATTGTTTTCCAAAGACAGAAGTTTTTTCCTCTCCATTAACATTTGTCTATAAAATACTTGTTTCTAGTTAATTAATTGTCTTGGGGTAGAAAAAGGATTTTTCGTTTCCTCCTTCTGCTTTCACACTTTAAAATTGTACATGCACACAAATAATAATTTTTCTCAATTTGCAACAGGTAGGAAACCTCAGATTTGGTATCCTGGGAAGGGCTCTTCAGTGAATGTAAAAATTGGTCCCATGTCTGCCTTTTAGGGGAGATCCACCCAGCTGACCTGAGTGATCTAGAAAGTTGGGTAATTAATGAAGTTAATTGTCTTGTCTGCTCTAGAGTGAAGGCAGGAAGAGAGGAAAGGAAGGGAGAAGAGAAAGCAAGAAGGAAAAAGAGCATATGATTCATCTTATTCATAACAAACAACACGAGCCCTTGAGTGGAGAAGCCTCCTCTTCACTGAGTGAAGGAATTTAACGATATTTTAATTACAAGCTTAACTTCTAGAAGGTGAAAGGTAAATCCCACTATGTCTTACTATTTCTGAATTTAAAAATTAGCATTTTCTGGAAAGGAAAACCTGTGCAGAAGGTGCTCCCTTCTCCCAGGGTCCGTGGGGTTCCAGCTGCCTGGCACCACTGAGACGTGAGCGCTTCTGTGGAGCTCTGGCCACAGCTCCCAAGGCAGCCACGTGCAGAAATTCCAGGGATACACTCCTGCACTCAGCATGGACAGACTCAAGCACATGCTGCTGGGTCTGCCAGACCAGTCTCTACTCCTGAAAGCCTCCGTGGGCACTGTGCATCCTCCTCACATGCACGGCTCTCAGGGAAAGCATCCCCAGCTGACCACAGCTGCCAGCTGAGCTGAGCCCTGCCCAAGGCTCCAGGGGGTACAGACAGCAGGCAGGGCTGCAGCTGGGACCTCCTGGGGCCCAGGGCACTGCTTCAGGAGCAGTCCCTTCCCTGGCTGCAGCAGCCCTGCCGAGGAGCCCTTTCCCTGGATGTGGCTCACCTGTGCCCAGCCTCTCTGGGTGCGTACGACTGTGCAGCTAATTCAGAAGGGCTCTGCAATGAACATGATACACACATAAATTGGGCCAACCTGCTTCTAGAGGGATGCAGTTTGTGCCAGACATCCCTGCTAGTGCTGTTTGTAAGTATATTGATTAAATTAGGAGGCATACATATTCAGTGACATATTCATCCATATTCATTGGCTCAAACAAGGGTACTGCATGTAATGTGGTATTTAAAGCAACATGATATCTGATCACAAACTGAATTAACACGGAATGATTTTACTATATAATATTCTAATCTTCCTGCATTTTCAGCTTCATTACCTAAATAATTTGCTCTGTCATGTACCCTAAGTAATTTGAGCTGGCTGCAAATTACTTGCCTCCGAACACCTGCAGCTTCCAAAGGCTGCAGTTCCACCGAACCGAGCACTGGTGGCAGCACAGCTCTGCCCACCCCATCCCTGCACTCCGTGAAGTGACCATCCACCACTCCCAGAGCCTGGAACACTGAAACCCCAGAGTGTGCTTCTGGGGATGTGGCTGCCTGGGAGACATCTGAGGCCATGTCAGAACACACAGTAAGTGTTTGATCAAGAGCCTGCCCACTCCTCGTGTGAAGGTGTGTTTATTCCATACACAATCCCCACCATAAAGACCTTCTGAGCAGGCCCCACTGGAGACTGCAGTGGCAGACCTGGCAACAAACAGCTCCAAAGAACTAACAAAAGAGATCTGTGTCTCATGGTTGGATTTTTCTGGGGTCCAGTAAGGTTGAAATTCCAGCAGAAGCCTTCCTAGCACATGGGATGTTCTTTGCCTCTTCCTCTCTATTACAGATTCTCCTCTCTACAGCTGAGCTCGGCTGCACGTTGTCCCTCAGAGGGATATCAGATGGGAAACTTCCTCAGATTTTCAATTTTCACATCTTTGGAACCACTGATGCTCTCAAACTTGGCTGAAATGTTTTGGAAATGGGGAGGACTGGGGTGATGGGCAGAAAACCAGACAAACACAAACAACCTTTCCAAGCCTTGTTTCCTTAGGAAATCACACTGGTAATAAAATAAATACTGAGGTTATACTGGTACAAATCCTTTGAAGTCTGTGGGTGCGATGGGTGGAGTAGAAACGAACATGGCCATCGAAGTATTAATTAAAAGTAAAGTATGAGCAACACCTCAAACACACAAGGCAGAAATGCTGCAATGCCGAGACGAGCTCTGTGGGCCTGGGCACACCTGGATCCCTCAGCAGGTCACTGACCCTGCTCAGCATTCCCAAATGCTGCAAACATCCATACTGAAGGAGATACAGGATAAATAGCATGGCACCACCTGAGCACTTCTGGGGCCTCTAAGACTGACTTTGAGGAATCCATATAAATTCCTTCAACATCTGTTTGATTTGGGCACACGGAAGGGAACAGTGCAGTAAGAGCTCATACTCCCACGCCACGATCACTGTTGTTTAGGGTTGTTGTTTTCCTTTAAGCCACACAAAATTTTACTGACACATACCTGAATTTAAAGAACTCGAGCTTTACTATTGCATGAAGCACTAGCTTCAACAAAGACACCTGAATGTCTAATGAAAGAAGGCAAGATGGAAAATAGTTTGAGTTTTCTAAAAGGCAAAACTGTTTCAGTGAAGTTGTTATGGTGAGGTCTCTATTTTTAATGTTATATTCAAATAGAAAATCGCTGTAAACCCTGAATATCATAATATCACTGTAATATTCTGAATTCCTATAAAGAAAAATCAAAATGACGTCCCAACACAAACAATGTAGGACTTCTGCAAGTGATCAGGAACACGAGCTAAAAACTGATCTAGGGTTTTTAGAGGAACTGAGAGATGATGTTTGCTTCCTCTCGTTCATGTGTACAACACTGCATGAGTCTAATGTCCTTCTGTGTAACACTCATATCTCTCCACTGTCTTGTCTTTATCCACCCAAAAACATTCTCACCCTCCTGACTGAGCAATGAATGCAGTTGAAAGTGAGAGGATTTGATTTTCCTTGTTGAAGGAATGACAGTTACAGACAATTGCAGCTTGGGACTCCAGCCACGTTATTCAACCACACCACAGACCAAACTGTAACATCAAACCACTGAAGTCCAAGCCTAGGCTCAACCCAAACAGCCAGGCCTGCCAAATCCACAGGGATTCTGTTGTCCAGGAGCACAGATGAGCAGTTCTTGGGACAGTCAATCCCTTGGTACATCTGGGGCACGCAATCAGCATCTTCCCACTCCACGACATCTACGGAGTTCCCCAAGCTCCAGCTTGTCACTGCTTCCATGAACTTACACACAAATAATGAAGATGGCAGAAATGTACCCCAGGAGATGTACAACTGCAACAGCTTCTTCTGGGGATCCCCTTTTGTCCCTCACCAGGCACAACAGATGTACACAGTAACAACACATGGCAACCAAACACTGAAGATTGATGATTTCCACATGGTCAGAACAGGCTTCCAAATTTCATAAAACACCAGTTTGTTTCTGCCCCATTTTGGCTTCTCACTTTCTTGGTGCTTATGAATAAACATTTGATTATTTCATTTGCCTCTTCCTCTCTGGTTGAAAATTAACAGGAGTTACACCGGCTACGATGAACACAGCTTGGGGCATAATTAATTTCACCAGGCTAAATGGAATTCTTGTCAAATAAAGCAATTCAGAGAAAGTTTTTGATAAGAAAACACAGTGACACTGAAATCATGTGATTCTCTAATGAAATGTAGTATTGTTTCAATCACAGCTCTGAACTGCATGTCAAGAAATAGGTGCTACACAGACTATAATCTCCCTAGTGCTGCTGTGCTGTGAGCAGGGGGATGCTATCTGGTGTTTCACTTCCTCTATCTATGTAAGCAGCATAATCATCCTTTATCTCTACCTCTACATCCAGCTACCTCAGATGACTGGTACTCACTGCCAGATCTTGTGTTTTGGTTTTCTGATCCCAGGGACCAGCAAGCAGAGCTCCAGCCCCACAAACCTGCAGTGTTCTGCATTGCTGAGAGAGAAGCGGCTACAGAGCTGTACAAGAGGAGTGCTGGTGGCCTGACTTCTGTTGCTTTCCTTTTTCACCTTCAAAAACAAAGCTTACAGGTCTAATGACACACCTACAAAACATTTCTCTTGATAATATGACAAAATACAAGTTTTAGGAGCAACATAGGTGTGTGCTATTATCACAGAACTGCCAGCACTGACTTTTGCTACTCTAATTTACTATTGCATTTATCCAGTAAGCAGCAAGCTGGGGTTTGTGTGAATCCATCATGTTTGTTTTTACAGGATCCTAGAGTTCACTCATGTTTCGACATTCTTAATTTCTTCCTACAGATGATTCCTAACCTGGAGCAGTTGTCAAGACAAACACCTGCAGCAGGGCACAAGCACAGTTCTGCTGTGATCCAGCCTGTACCACTGTGCCACCCAAACCAGCCACTGCATATGGTCTGTCAAATGAAAAATGACACAGAGAATGAGCTGGGGGCCAACATGTGTGTGCCCCTTGAGACAGTCAAAGTGGCCTTGAATGCTCAATCACAGTGAGGTTTCTTGTAGTCTTTGCCACTTACTGTTCTCTTGCATTGAGAAAACCAAATCTACACCAACTTCTCCTTCCTGGTGTCTGTATGCTGGTCTTTCATTATCTACCACTAATGGAGAGGAAAACAAGAAGTGAAATCTGCAAGAGAATAGGATTAATTTATTTGCTGGAGTTAATTATACAATACTAAATGAATTCTCCCCCTTTCCTTCAAAAAGAAACCTGTACTGAAAAGCTTAAATGTATTTGTACTTCTGTCCCATTTCCTAAATCTCTGGAAGAAACTAATAAAGACTTGACTTAAATAAAGTCTTGAAGAAATGTAGCATTTTACAGTGAAAAGTCCAAATTACTGTAACATTTTCTTCACAGATTAAAGCACAGATCCCCCATTTGATGTAACTTCCTACTCTCAATTGTTGGACCTGGTCTTCTGAAGACTGAAATTTGTTAACTCCAACACTGTCCTCCCACCTTCTTTTCCTCTAATTAACTGCACTGGCTTAGCAGAAAATCTGGCATTTCTATTTATTCGCTTGTACTAGGAAAACAAAGAACTTACCAACCACTCACCAATGTTAAGCAGCATTTCAGCAAGTCAGCTACAACACAGCTATCACAGCTCAACAACCTTTGCCTGAATTAAGTTTTCCCAGGCTGCAAGCAGCCTTAAGTGACCAATTCTCAGAAGGGAATCATTCCGGCCCCTATGTCCAAGGGGAGAGTTCTGTACACAGGAGTGCGAGAGGCGCTCGGTACCGGAATTACAGCAGCGCTCATCAAGGAAAGGTCTTCTAGAGCAGCTGTAAAGAGTGTCTGACCTCCTTTTATACAACATGAAAGCTCCATCACTGGATTTGTTAAGAAGCTACACACACTTGTGCTGTCCATTTGCAAAACTGCATCTCGGTTCAGTGATCTTATTATGGCTGCCCACTAGAACAGACCAGACGACAGCCACAGGTACCTGATTAAAAAAATCAACAAGGAAACAACAAAACCCAACCAACCAGGCAGACCTGACAAAAACCAATCATTTGCAAGATAGTGTCAAAATTATTTACAATTTCAACTACACTCTCTGGCAAGGTGACAGGCCCAGAACCCGAGGGAGCTGCAATGATCCTACAGCACCAGCTGGCTGTGGGTGGGTACCACTGCAGCCTCACCACTTGTACAAAGGTGCGCCGAGCTTTCAGACCAAGCACTAACAATTCCTGACACGACTCTTTAGAAGGCTGATTCTGATTAGCAACCCATCCCCACCACACATTCTCCATCACAATGCCCACGATGCTCTCCTTGGTACTTTCCATTTGGCCAAGTCAAGTTCCACTCGAACTTCTCATTCCGTTGAGAGAGAAGGGCAGTTTGGGAAGAGGAATATGGAACTAACTCAGAAGAGGTGACAAAGCAGTGGGAACCCAGAAAGTGTCCTTTCACAGCGTTTGCCATGATTCAGCCTTGTCCTGCTTTGCCGGGCTGAATGGATTTTATAAAGGGTTTGACCTCTGCAGAAATTGCAGGATCTGTCACTGTGCATGGAGAAATGGGACTCTGCACAATTAAGTAGAAGTCAGACAAACATGGCTGGTGCAGAAACCACATCCCTACAAGAGAGCTGCACTTTGATGAAAAACCACTCAAAACCTGAATTTAATTCTAGAACAAAAAAGTTGCAGGGGGAGAAAAAAAAGTATTTCACCCCGACTAGAAACTCTATCATTCTGATGTGACTGCATCTGCATTTTTAAGATATTTTCTTTTTGGCTGTACATGGATTTGATGTCATTAAAAAGGCTTCCTTTGATGCTGTATGCCAAGTAGAATCATTAGTTTCCCACAAAGGTGCACTCTAAATGTCTAGTTTAAATTTTCATTTTTGGATGATTCATCTAAAAGATGAACAATAACAACCAAAACCAACTCCAGAAGTCTAAACAGCAAAAAGCCTTTGAGCTGCACTCACTCATTTATTAACTCCCTCCAACACCTCCTTCCTGGATTCATCACCCAGCAGCCAATACTGAGTGTGAATACTTCAACCCCATCACTGATTTATGGCTACTGCAAGCAAATCACAACCAGATTCCCCCAAACCTCACACAAGAGGTTCTCCTCAAGTCCATATTCTGCATCTTTCTAGCCTGACACTGGGTCACTTATTTTTAATACAAAGATGTTTTCCACTATGAGTATTTCCAGCGTATGTGGGTGGTTTTCTCACAGCTCCTCTTCTCATGAGTCTTCTGCAGGGATCGTCAGAGGATGAGTGAAACTGAGGGACACCAGAAGAAACCACATCCTTGGCTACTCCTCCAGGTTTTGAAAGGAGAGCACAAAACAGATGAACTATACCCATGTTCCCTCAATTTCAAAGAAAATATTACTGAAGTTCAAGTGGTTTATAGCTGATAAGTGTTTCCTGATATATATTAAGACACCAACAAATACATATTATAGATATTATAGAAAGCTCATAGCCCTTTTTTATGGCAGAAGGTCAAATCTCTGCTGAACAAATATACTTGTTTTTCTCTCCAAGAAAGACACCTCATTCAGCCCCTGCCCCATCTCAGAGGGAGCAATATTAGCGTCTGTGTGAGATCAGAAGGATTCCTCAGATGTTCTCCAGGAAAAGGGCACAGGAAGAAAACACTATGACCCATCCCCAAAAACTGCACTAGGGAGAACACACAAGATGCTATCACTGGAGATGGAAATCTTATGGGCTTTGGCTTACAACAAAAAAAATGCACCATCAGTCTATCAAACAGCTTCAAAAACATTTCTGTCACAGAGAAAGCTTTATTCCCAAACATTTCCTTCAAACCATACATTACAGTGATGTCCCCCACCACCTATGCTCACTATCTCCCTGAACTTAGCTCTGTTTCTGAGCCTCTTTACACCCTCATGATGTCTACATATGATAGAGTCTGAAAACCATCTTCATTTCATGACAAGAATCATGAAAGAAAAAAAATGTAGCTGCCCACAAAAACGTTTTAGAAAATCACAAGCTTGTGGAAAGAAAAGGTCTAGCAAAAGCTCTTCCTTTGCCACAATCAGATTAGGTGCTACGACCTTCATTAAAACCCTTTCTGCCTTCTCATTTCATAGGGTTTAATTTCCTGCCTCTTGATGATTAAACCAACTGAAAGGTAGTAGATAAAGCAAGTTTGCTTGCTGTTCCAAACAGATATATTAATGCTTTACGCTTAAAAAGCTTTCAAAGTGTCTTCAGAGGCTGATTAACAAACAGCATACATAAACCCACATCTGAGGTCAGACTGTGGCAGCAGATATGTGACTGAAACTTACTCCAACAGCTCTATTCAAGGCACAGAATACCTCCACCGCATACATTAAGGAAGCTTAAAGTTAAGCTTCACATATTTAAACACTAACAAAGTCTACTTAATGGCAGTCTTCAAAATGACAGTGGCCTCCTAATCTGCTGCAGATAAAGAAGTGCCAAGATTAATGATTACATAAGTGCATCGCAGAGCCCAGAAACAATAATCAGCTCTTCTGTTGTTATTTGTGTACAAAGGCTATTAGAGTCATCTGACATTCCAAAATCCAATTTAAAGTTGTTAAACCCCTTTCACGTACTTATTTGAGGTTGGAAAACCGAGAGGTTCAAAAAGGGAAAGGAAGGGTTTGATTTCCTAATTCTTTTCCCCTTACTGATTTTGCTCTAAGCCAAATCTCTCTTTAAGAATTGCAAAANAAAAAAAAGAGCTTTTAAACAATGCCTGGAGTAACCAATATTGCTGTTGAAGGAATAATACCAATAAAACCTTAACATGCTTAGATAGCAAAATTTAAAATAATGACTACAAGCAAACTAAGTAACTGTTCCACAGAAAAAGACCCCATTGAATTAAGGGTGTTGCTGATGTTGTCTGTGCAACTCTGACAATCTTCGGCAAATCAGGGTGAGCACAAGAAGGTGCTCAGGCACCAAACACCCACCTTGGGCTGTTAAAGACCGAGAATTCTGGGTGACACAGAGAATTCGGTGAGAATTCTAGGTGAGAATTCTGGGTTAACACAGGCGCGGCAGAATCTGCCAGGGACCAGCCTGCTCTCTGCAAAGCACGGCACGGCCAGCTCTGACTGCAGCCTCCCTAATCACCACACAATCAACTGCTTTCCCACAGAATTCCTTAAAATCCAAAACAACCGTCTTTGTTTCTAACAGGTTAGAAACAAAACGAACGAACGGTCTTCTCCTGGTTGCCGCACTTGCCCCTGGTCTCGGCAGAGAAGGGGCTGGGGAGAAGGCGGCTGTGCCTGAGGAGAACAGCTCGCTGCCTCTCCGGGGAGCGGCCATTGCAACCCCGCCTGCGGCACAGCCCCCACTGCCGAACTCTGCTGCCTCCAAACCCACGGGAAGGGACGCTGAGGCAGGCCCCAGCTCTCACACAGGCTGGGAATGGCCGACAGACCCAGGACCAGCCGCTGAGACCTCAGGCTGAGGGCAGTGCCTTGGCCTGGCGCTATCGGCCCTGCAGAACAAGGCCTCGCTCCGCCCGCCAGGGCCACACCGGGACCGAGGGGCCAGCGCTGGGCAGCACAGCCGAGCCTGTGAGGGGCAGAGCCCCGACCTGCTCTGGCCCTTCCTCAGCCGACACCAGGAGCAGAGCAGCCCGTGTCTGGTACAGCACAAGAGAACCATTGTGGACTACAAGCAGAAGTTTTTTCTTCGCAGTTGTAAAGTCCTTTTCTAGTGTAAAGGCAATTAAGTGATAACTGCATCTGTGCAGAGGGTATTCAAAATGCTAATACCCCCACCCAGATAAGTCGTCAACTTTGCCTGCTTATTTATCTCCAGCTCTTAGAAATTATTGCCATGAATGCTCCACTGCCTTCTCCCATTATCTTTGCAATCCTGCTTCTTCCTCACAAAAAGGCAAAAAGCAGAGCACGTCAGAGCTGCACCTCTCCGACCACACTGGGGAGTAAAGTGATACCAGCGAAGAAGTATCAGCTGATCTCCTGCAGCACACACTGCCATATTCTGCAGCTCTCAAAGTTTGTTCAGCTTTTCATCTAACCTAGAGAGGTAAGAAAATCTGCTCTGCCATCAGAGGCTCACATACCCTAGAAATAACAGCAGTTTGCATCATGAATTATCTAACATGATTTACCACTTGAGGAAAAGAAAATCTATCCTGTTTGGTGCTGTGCCATTTGGCCACCAGACTCTAGAATTTTAATGTCTGTTATCTCTGCAATGGAGATAACACAACGCTGGTCTCAGATATCTGGCTCGAAAGTGGTTTCCTTACCTCAACACAAGACATCTTGTGTTATGTAAGCCTCTGGTCACATGCACTACATGTTTTCCAAGAGAAAAAAGCCCACAAAAACCCTGGAAAACTCACTACTCACAAAGGAGCTTGATGGAACTTACCATCAACACCTATATGAATGCCTTAGCACTTTTGTTTATAAAATTTACAAAATTTCAAAATGGCCACCAACAAAAATATCCCCTAACAGGAAACACTGACACCTTTTCAAACAAGTCTGACAGTTCAATAAGGAGAACACAATCCTATGACGCAGAGAACCAGGAAAAATACAAATATGAACAGGAGAACACAGAATAAGATTATTGATTCAAGTGATGCTATGTGGTTTTGATAGATTAAAATGAAAAATCAAACTTGCTTCACATGGCCAATACTATGTTCTAAAGAACAAATCACTCAAAAAGGTAGAAACTGGCAATTAATGAATGTCAATTTGTGTTCCCCCCAAAAAAGGAGGCTTGATAAAAGTTTGAAGAAAATAATAGAAAGAGCACCTGTATTACAGCAACAATTTCCTCCAAAGAGAATCCAAATCCATTCATGAGCTAAGCTTCATCTTTGTCAGGACAAGAAAACCACCCTGTAACCAGAGCTGAATGAAGCCATACAATAACTTACCAAGTGATGAACACAATCTCTCAACCCTTTCAAGACAATCTTTACCCATCATTCCTGCTGATGTCTCTTCCTATGCTTGTGTTCTGCACACATCAGAAAACAGACAGCAACGAACACCAGGCAACTCCAAATTTTGCTGGAGTTTTAACACTGTACTATTTCAAAAAGCTCACAAGTCAGTTACTGTACTGTCCTTGATAAAGACCCAAACCATTTAACCAGAACTCCCCCCATCCTACTCTCTGAAGAGTACTTGCAGCATAACTTTGATTATCCAAAGCTCCCAGGGGACAAATGGAAGCAGAGATAAGTGGGGGAGCAGCCAGAGGTCTTCCGAGAATAATGGAAGTGAAAGGAGAGGAAACGAACTCCATTAAGAACTGTTGGCTCAGCTCAGCCCTAAAGTTTCCCTATGCCTGAATGGAGCATTCATGAAATAAAATAAGCTTCTTTAAGCAAGCATTCCAAATGATTGTAAAAACCATTTGACAAAGTGAAGAATTACTGTTCACTTCAGTACTTGACTCTCCAGAGAGAGACAGGTGTTGTTCTTACTGTAGCATTTTCTTAACCAGGGGTACAGCTGTAGCAATGATCCAAGTAGTGCCTCAATGCTTAACAAGCAGCCAAAGTCTCTCCAAATCTGTGATTCCCTAAGTATTATTTGGAAGACATTGCTAGAAGAAGTTCCAAACTGAGTAAAAAATACAGATTCATCACAAGCCTAAACATGGGGGGAGAATATCCACATAGATCGGGAGTTGTGAGTGCTTCACACAGAAAGTACAAGTTTTTATTTATATTACTGCAGCACAAGTTAATGCCAATTAAGTAGGAGAGTCACTTTGGATTTAGCACAGAACCTGGCCCAGGGCACTGGCACACAGAATAGAAATAAATACTAATCATGCTTGCTCACACTGAGAGGATTAGATAACTACAGACGTAGGAAATTAAAACCACAACAAGATGACCCCACGCTCATGATTTCCCTGTTGTAGCAGATCAGTCAATATGAATAATCGACAATGTAAATTGAAATCCTCAGATAAAAATAATGGTTTTACTGCTTTATTTCTCTTCACTTGTACATAAATTGAGTTGACTATCTCTGACAATGCCATGGTTTAATATTCTAAACACACTATCTCCTTTAACAATGCCTGGAATAGAAAGAAGCTGCTGAGCCAGATCCTCAAGGGTGAAAATCAACATTGCTACACTGACTTCAGTGGAAGCACATTGATCTCCACCAGCTAAAGCTGTGGGCCCAAGTGGGCAATTAGGTTTCTATTATATGCTAATTTAAATAATGTACCACAGAACATTTGCTGTACAATAAGGCAAGTCAACATTCTTCTGTGGAGAAGGGCAAGCATTTGCTGTGGCATGATGAGAGTTACAGATTCTGGTTTCAAAGAGCAGGATGAAGTTTCGGTATAAACTACTCCTCATAATAACATTTTTAAACCTGCAATTACTCATACTATACTCCTTTAGGAAGCCTATAATTATTTGTTAAGTTCTTACCAATGTCTAGTCTAGATCATAATAGCTAACACTGCCTCCTTCAAAGGAACTAGTGATTATGTTAAAATCTGGTTCTTGTTAGGCTCCTGCTACACAAAGTGGCTGTGCTCTAAATGTTACGATCTGTGTTCAGTTGAGGAAGAAAATCGAACAGATTTGTGCCCCCATCTTGAACCTTTGAACAAGGCCCGAACAAAAAAAACCCAAATAAAAACCCAATTAAAATCCCACACACGTTTCTTTTGAGGCTTCTGAGGTGGCCGGGTTGGAACAGGGGCCGTGGCTGACACAGGCCAGAGGACAACAGCAGTTTATGGCAGAGGACCATCTGCACCATCCTCTCACTCTCTTCAGCCAGGACTCACACTCCAACCAGAAAACAAAAAAGCTGAAAAGCTGGGGAACAGAGTTCAGCAGCAAAGATGACAAAAAAGATTTTCAGGGGTCATGGGGCAGTTCAAGTGAAAAGGTTAAAGATACATTAAAGATATTAACAGCAGTCATTAAAAGATGTTTTCCTCTCTTCTGCAGCCATTTTTAAAATATGAGAATTCCTTTCAGTCTCCTTTTAGATGTCATTAGCACCCTTCTTCCTGCCTTAGTCATCAACAACCAAGTTATTAGCATGCCAAGGGCCCTGCGTAAATTTTTGTGGACTACTGATGTAGTCAGGAGGAGGGCATCATTCCACAGTTACACATTCTCCTACACTGCAGTCCTTCAAATGAAGCAGCAGCATTTGGTACTTTGTTTTCAAAGCTGGATGTTCACCTCAGCACAGCAATTGGGAAGCCCTCTGAACACCTCTTTTGAGAGAGGGATCAGCAAGATAGGAGGATTCTCTCCATGTGTCTGACTCATGTGGAAAGTCATGGCAAACAGGCTCCACCTGAGGACCAAAATGACGCCCACAATTCCAATTGGTCTTTTCTATGGAAGCACTCAGGGCAGAAAGGCAAAGGAATGTGGGCTCACATGGGTCAGCGTGGTGCAGGGTGAGATGAGGCATTCAGCTCCACACTTACAAATGTATCCTTATCCTGGCAACTGTGCTTCTTCCCTGGTTGCATTTGCAACTACTCTGAAATAGTTTAATTTCAAACAGAATAAGGTTACATAGAATCAAGCATTTTTAATTACAGCAGCCACACACAAAAAACTTGCCATGCAGGGCAGATGTAAAACGTCCCCAGAGTAAAGACTGATCCAAAAACCTCCTCTGTGCTCTGGACACAGTTTGCCACTGTGCTTTGGGTGGGCTCTGCAAACATGGGGAAAACTCAAAGCACGTGATGTGCACTCCAGAGAAAGAAGGAACTAGAACTTATATGGGTTACATGAACTTGACCCCCCTAAGTCCACAAGCATTTTAGCCAGCAGAAACCTCCCAGTCACTGAGCAGAGCCTCCCCTCCCCCTGCCCCCTTCAGGGGTGCCTCTGCAGCTGCACTGCCAGAGTCAAACGAGGAACACTCAGGTTGAAACTGTTCTTGGGGGATTAACTTTAACCTGAATTAGTTTCCTGACTTAATTCCCCACGTGACAGCAGAGATGCTGCTTGTGCTCACACAAGGGAGGGGTGCATTTGTTTGGCAATGCCAGCTTATGGGAGGCTAAAATACACACTAAAAAACCCTTGGCCTGCTAAATTGGTCCGAGGAGATCTGGGGTAGCAGGCAGAAGGACAAGGAACACAGGGTTGGTTTTCCAAGAAACAGAATAGCCTATGAATAAGTCATTGGTTTCTATGGCCAGTATTGCTGTGAATCTTTAAGCAAGTCACTTATTTGATGTGTCAATTCCTCCCTCAGCTGTGAAATGAGGACAAAGCTTTCTTACATCACCCAAGTGTCGTAAGTTGAAAATTAATGACTGAAGCACTTGGACACTCCGGTGCTGAAGGCCAAGTCAGTCCGTAGCTACAAGAGCTGAGTGATTAGTGACAGGGAGCGGCTAAGGAATCAACATATTATTTTTGGTGGACTATTTCCTTAGAGGATAAATGAGAGTAACTGCTACTTACTTGATTGCAAGGAATTGAAAGAGCTCTCTGTAGCTCTCTCGTGGGTGGACACCTAAACAATTAAATAGCCATGACCTAATTTTAGTCAGAAACCTTATGTCACAAAGAATTTACAGGGAGGCGTCTTCCGTATGCGCAAAAATAATTGCACTGTGCCAGTGTGCTAATATAGCTGTACAACATTTAGGGATAGACTGTATCCCATTCTCCTTCCTCATATTCCCAATTCCAAAATTTCTGACAAGAAGAGATGAAACACGATACAAAACATCATAGGATTAGGACTGAAAGAAATTCTGTGAACACATTGCTTCCAGCATCAGCACGATGGAATCAGTTCAAGGAAAATTTACATAAGCAGAAACATGAGGGTGGTAGATAACATTATGATCAAATTCACCTTTTGTGTGATAGAGATGATGGAATTTCACTCAGCAGGTTTTGTATAGACCAGCTATACTAGAAGGCACTTCTTTTTAAAGTGCCATAATTATGCACACAGAGTCATCAAGTGATAGAAAACACATCCTGATTCTAAAGGAAGTTGCTCCAACAGCTTGTTTTCCTCACAGTTACAACCTGTCCTTTCCTTCTAGCCTGAATTTTCCTGACTTCCTTCAGAAGCAAATGGGATGGGAAACATTTCTTCCTCTCAGGCTAGCTCAGGATTGCTACTACAGGATTGCAAAGATGTGACTCCAAGACCCTGTGCTTTAACAAGGATTGCGTGTGTGAGCCACGGAACTATCCCAGAGTTGGGCACACACCGAACTCCTGTAAAATGTGCAGGACTTGCTGAACACACCACGAGTTAAATGATTGAACAGCTTCACAAAGCTGGGCACATCCTTTCTGTAATTTAGTTTATACCT
This sequence comes from Ploceus nigricollis, assembly GCA_013399945.1. Taxonomy (NCBI): domain Eukaryota; kingdom Metazoa; phylum Chordata; class Aves; order Passeriformes; family Ploceidae; genus Ploceus; species Ploceus nigricollis. The sequence continues at coordinate 442,367 of VXBC01004931.1, read as the reverse complement.
GTAGAACATTAGGATTAGAGGCTTCCTATCTGTGAGGATCTATTAAATACCACATTGTGCTTGGATACATGAATAGGAATAGAAGCCACGTAAATACTTCAAGTGGTAAACAGTGTTTCAAGTCTTATTGAGCTTATTATGTCTCAAGAGCTCATTACTTGCTAGATTAGAAGCACATATTCAAAAACAAACACCAACCTAAGGAAAATAAGAATTCCCAAAGACAGCTTCAAATTGAAATACCAGCCTCAGGATTCTTGCTCCTGCCTTAAGATTTTGAGGCATTGGGCTGATATTCTAAAAATCCCTGGAAAGGGATAACACTTAAATTCTGTTTCCTTAGTCCTTTGGGTGAGGGCATCAGCCATAAATAACAATTATTACGAAGCTGTACCAGTGAGTTTAAAAAAAAGCATCAACAGAAAGTGAAAATCCAACACCACCAAAACACAAGGCAGACTACAATGTCTGCAGCCAGCCTGGTACCTTGCACTCAAACCAAGAGGAATTTTGTTGGACACGTACAGGGTGGGACTGAGTGCACCCTCAGCAAGTTTGCCAATGATACCCAGCGGTGCAGAGCAGTCCAGCCTGGAGCCTCTGGCATTAAGGACCTGGATCTGCTGGATGGAGCAAGGCCAGGAGGCCATAGAGATGCTGCTGAGCAGCTCTGCTATGGAGACAGACTGGGAGAGCTGGGGCTCTTCAGCCTGGACAAGAGAAGGCTCCAGGGAGACCTTAGAGCCCCTTCCAGTGCCTAAAGGAGCTACAGGAGAGGGACTTTGGACAGGGCATGAGGTGATAGCACAAGGGGGAATGGCTTCAAACTGAAAGAGGAAGGTTAGATCTGGTATTTGGAAGAAATTGTTCCCTGTGAGGGTGGGCAGGCCCTGGCACAGGCTGCCCAGAGCAGCTGTGGCTGCCCCTGGATCCCTGGAAGTGTCCAAGGCCAGGTTGGACGGGGCTCTGAGCAACCTGGGACAGAGAAGTTGTCCCTGCCCAAGGCAGGGGGTTGGAATAAGCTGGTTTTTAAGGTGCCTTCCAGCCCAGGCCATTCTACAACTGTGTGGATGCAAAAGCATTACTGGCCTCCCAAAGCAGATCCTAAGGCTTGTATGGGCAGAGTTAAGCATCCTGTAAATTGTACCCAGGACTCAAATCCTCAGTGTTGCATCTGCTTTTCTTCAACTATTTATTTTCTGAATTTGTGTGGTTAGGCAATGAAATGTGAATCTCTTGATTCCTGGCTATGACACAGGCTTCTTGTGTGGCCCAAGCCACGTCCCTTAAGCTATGCTTCAGTCCCCTACTTGTGAAACAGGTAAAACACATCCCTCAGTGATGTTTTATGCATAAATTAACTCATGGAAGCCAGTTTTTCAAAGAGTTCACTAATTAACATTATAGACAGCCCTACAGATAAAGAGATTGTCAGAGAGCTCTGTCTGGCAGCCCTGGCCCAGGGAAAAAACACATTCCAGAAGTGATGATACAATCTGCATACAATTCCAGAAAACCAAGTTTACTCAATTCCACAAAGTGGGGTTTTTTTAAGACTGTGTATTTCTTAGTAGCACAGCATAAGTATTTCATACAATGTAGGGCATCTCCTACATTTAGTAGTACTTGGAATGAAATGCCACCATCACTTTTCAGCACAATTTGTATGTGCCATCTTGACAAACTTTCACTGGAGAAATTCTAAAACATTTAGAAAACATTTGGAACAAAGACTTCAATGGTGGAAGCTCTATTTTTCACAAATATACATTTACAAGTTGCTGGAGAATGCAAAGACAGTTCCACAAATGCCATGTTCATTACCCTACATTTCCAGATATAAGCTCAACAGGGCAGATAATGTATTTTTCTGTTTATACAGCGTCAAGTGCCTCACCTGTGCTTAGAACAAGTCCACAAATAACTTTATTTTCTAGTATTCATAAACCAGTACGATATCTAAGCACAAAACAAATTAAATAAAATACATTTTTCATCCTAAAACGACCAGAAACAGACTAGAAAGAGGACCAAGCGTTACTAATCCTTGCTCTGCCTACACTGACTAAAGAGGGTAAAGTGAGAAGGACTAAACCACAAATTGTTAGCTGTTTCCTTCCTTTTCTTCAAATGGTACAGGATATAACTTGACAGATTTACAGCCGTCACTATCATGCAATTTACTCAACCTATAAGTTTAAGACCTTTTAAAATCAGGTTATTTAAAAAACACCTTAATTCAAACAGTCAATATTGAAAGACAAACAAGAGGAAGTTTTCACTAAGTCTGCAATTACAGTTTTCAGGAGCTAAAGTAGGAGTTGAAATATACTTTCAAACAACAGCTGAACTTCTGTCATGAGTTATCACCTAGCCCACACAGCAAATACTTCTAGTTTGCTTTGAAACATACGAGCTTACTGATTACAGGAACTAAATAACAATTACTGCCTTGATTTTAAGACCATAATCCAGGACTGGAAAATGGATTTGTCACTGTTGGCGTGCCACAGTGAATTCACTTGCTTCGTTTCCACCTGGCCATCTCTCTGTAAGGCAAATATCTGAGCAGTAAGGCCAGTTGATGACAATCCTCAGAACACAGATAACAACCTAATTTTTTTAGTTTCTCAGTCAAAACTCAGGTGAACTTGGTCTTTGTCTGGCGTTTGCATATAAATGATGTAATTAATCCATCAAAAGCTCTGTTGCAACATGAATGACATTCAAAATCAGCATGTACAAATATTGTCATTAAGTTTATTTAAAAATAAATTGCCTATGATTTCATGACCAACTGACTAATCAACTCCACCACTTTTCTAAAACACAGACTCGACTCCACATTGTGCAGTATTACATAAGGGGGGAGGGCCTGTCTGTTCCTTCACACTTCTGGCCCAGAATGGACAGCTCGGAGCTGAAACACGACCAGGGCTTCCCTTTTGGCTTCCCACAGTCCTACAGCTGGAATGGGGCCAGCTCCAGGGGAGTTCCAGCCTGCCTGTACCTCAGTCCCATCAGGGGCAGTTTATCATCTTTACACAGAAAAGAACAGAAGGGCTACCAGAAGAAATACAGCCATTACAACACTGCAACTTTCAGCTTTTTGGAATCACTTTTTTATATCATGGAAGGGCTCCTTGCCCTGACAAACTAGACTTGCCACTGCTAAATTAAACTGAATTAAAACATCCATTTTGGAAATATTCACTAGTAGGGCACCAAAGTAGAATTCAGAAGCTCTGAATTGCCCCCAGTGAGGCAACAATGCTAACTTTTTAACCCATTCAGCTGTTTTGCACTAGTCTCACTGAGCTTAATGACAGGAAATTTTTGACCAACATATTTCTACATTGCAAGAGGAGACAGCAGGAAAGAGCCAGGCAGAAACTACCCACGACCCAAAGTACCAGGGCAGACATACCTCTTAGGTGTGTGGCTGCCTGAGTCAGAGGGGTTAAAAAACATGCACTATCAACTGGGCTGCAATTTTCATCTCTGCCCCTAAAATTTAAAGTCTTCCCCAAACTGAAGAGAGCAGTTTGAGCCCACACAAACACAGGATTACTAGCCCCTGTCTATGCCAGAGATCCTCCCAAATTAGGTGTTACTCAGGAAGAGCAGTGGGAAGGCACAGGCCTTGCCACTCCTAGGCAGTGCCTGTCTTAGATACATTCCCACGGTTTTCCACCTTGCCAGAGAGGGGAAAAAAGCCAAGCCAGGCCAGCAGCGGTTCTCTGAGAAAGCTGGGGAAAAGCAGCTGTGGCTCCCACCCTGTGGTGCTGGGAGAAGGACCCTCCCCTCACCCCAACACACAAACTGTGCTGGCCCTGCAGCCCGGGGAGCCAGCCTGGGCTGGCAGCAGCTCTCCAGAGAGGTGGGAATGATCAAGGAATAGGCAGTGACTCACTCGCTGTGATTTATTGCCAGCCACTGTTCCCAAATGTGTTAATAAAGTTGCAGCCAAATAAATGCATATCCCTTAGGTCTTGTCTTTGTTCCAGCACGGCCAAGACAATTGAGTATTATTTTCAAGTAAAACAAGAATGAGATTCTAGACAATATTTCTACCACAATTAGTATTTATGCTTCACTGTTCTACTTCACAGCACTGCCAACTCTTGACTATTGAATAAAAAAAAGGCACAAAACAAGAAAGAAGTAAGAATACACAGAGACACAGAAAGCTGTAAGATTTTTTGACTAATATTTTTTAGTGGTTCTATTTGGGTTTTAGTTTACTTGGGGTACTTTCAGGTTTCAAAGAGAACAGAAAGAAGCATTCCATAAGCACCACAATCAACTGAAGCAAGATGCCAGTATAAAACCAGTTAACTCAAACAGTCCATGGCCAAGCTCTGTGTGAAGGGCTTCTAGAAACAGAGAAACAAAGGAAGTACAGAGGAATGATGAGTTTGAAGAATGGACTTTCCCTGCTATTACCCACAGGTAGTTTCTGAATTGAGTCTGGAGAGTCCCTTGCTTGAAAAACCAGATAAGCTGCATGTTAGATGCATAAAATCACTATATATATATATATAAGCTATATCCATAATTAAAATCACTAGGAATATTTTCAAACAATAGCTGAGAATCAGCTATATCCATCTGTTTCCAAAAGCCAGAGCTGGACAAAATCAGAGGAATGGGGCAGAACATGGAAACACACTATGAAGTGTGCAATTTAAAAAGAAAAGCATTTTCCAATATGAATTTTGTTTCTTATGGACAAGTGGAAAATATATGTTATCATAAGTCAGTAGTTTGTCAAGAAGCTGCAATGAATGGATGAAAAATTGTTTGATCTACTGGACTTTCTAAGATGTAGTGATTTTATTTTTTAATGATAGGGGTGCATGACTTTTGAGACCACTGTTCCAAGCTACCTGATACACCATAAATAAAGTCTCCTGGCTATAAAATCAGGTTATTTTGCCAGCACTGGGAAGCTGGCAGCAAGAACAGTGGGAGAAGCTTGTTCACCACTGTTGCTTCAGCAGACCTGAGGAACCACAGTTTTGGATGAGGACCTAAGGCATAAAATATGTAAAACATGCAGACAAAAAGAGGGTCCCCATTCCAACAGTCTTTAATGGAAGATACAAAACTGTACCACCTTTTGCATTTTCCTTGCTTCCTGCTATTTAGTTCCAAAACTGTTGACCAGCTCACTCCACAGTAATTCTGGTTCTGTGTACCTTGTATGTGATTTAAGTGATGTCCACTGTGTTTTGTAAAAGGATTTAAGAGAAACTCCAGACAGCTTCCTTGCTTCATGCTAATTCATTTTAATAAACTCAAATTTACTGGGAGTCTACAAGCATGGCAGAGCTTTCATGGAGACTTTCCTAAAATTGAGTTTGTGGTTGATTTCTGGTTAATCACTCTGGTAACCAGAACAGTTTGCGTATGTTCGGGGAGCTCATGATGAACAATTAAACGTTTCAGATACTGCAGCAGCTGGGCAGGGTAATTCCACACCTCTTTCCTCCAACACAGCAAATGTGAGAGCATCAGTTTCTCCTCGAGTAAAACAACAGACAAGAACAATTTAAGTTTCCTGAGGATGCCAATGATCATCTAGGGGTGCCCCTGGCACAGAGTGCCACAAGGTGCTGATGAAGTCAGGAGCGTTTTGGGGATGGTGGGCAGGAAGCAGAGCTTTAAGAGACCAGACGTGAATTTTGGTAGACGGAAAGACAATTAGAAGTCCAGATGGAGAGACAGTTTCTCTCAGTTGTCACAACCCTCTGCTGTTCTTGGAACTATTCCAACAGGCTACTAAAGGACCCAAGGTCTCTTGAAGAACCAAGAGTGCAGTGTTAGAAGGGTACAGCACAGAGGTGTGCCACAGGGCTCTGTCTTTCACTCTTTCACCTGATCCGAACCAGCTGGTTACAAGGGCCTAAAATGCACAGTCCTGCTGTTACCCCTCAGTACACTGATAAGGAGATTAAATAAGGCACTGGCAGCTTTCTTTCAAATGAGAGTGAAAGAAGAACACAAGAAAGTGAATTAGAGATGAAGAATGTTAACATGAAGGAGAAGAAATGAAAGTAATGAAATGAAAGAAAAGAAACTAGACAGCAAAGGGAAGAGGATCAGGCAATTACACAGCACTTCAGCATGATGACAGTTCTGCATGCAGCCTATGTGATCCCAGGGCAATGTGAATTCCAAGCAGGAAAATTCTTGCATCCACCTAAAGGGGATAGCCAAAATGGAAATGGCATAAGTACCATGCTCCAGCCTAAAAATATAGATACACTATTTATTTCCCAATCTGCCTTTGGGAAACTGCAATGAGCAATGCTCAGGTCTATTATGTCCTCTAACTCTTGGAAACACAAAATCTTATTCATACAGCGTAATAAGCAGGCTCACATAAACTGCATGAAAATTTTGGTTTGGTTTTTGTTTTGGTTGCACCTCAATTTCACTTTTGATGACTGGTTAGCACTCTATCTTAAGTTTCACACTATATATATATAGTGTATATAGTGTGTATATATA
>VXBC01004931.1:420086-435800 GCA_013399945.1 Ploceus nigricollis | reverse complement strand
ATATATACACACACATTTTAAGAAGTTAAAGCTGTCAGTTTTCTTTCTTACCTGTAGTTGACTGCCACAAATCACTTTTTACATCAGAAGAAATTGACCTTGAAAATTTACCAATCAGTTACAAGACCTAATGGACTTACGATGAAGAAACAAGGTTTTTTCCCTGCACAAACAAGTAAGGTCACTGCATAGCCAGATTTTATAGCAAAAAAAAATTATTTTATTTTATTAGTTTATTTTTAATTTATTTTGTTAAATTTTATTTTATTTATTTTAATTGTTTTTAACATGATAAAAGCAAAAAGCATTAACTGTATTAGTGTCTGTTCAAAATGAAATGTTTCTGCAGTATAGCAATGCATCACCTAGCTTCTGTTCACTTCTTTGATTAAAACACCAACCAACCCAACAAACCACTCACTCTTCATAGTTTAAGAGGCCCAAAGCTCCTTCATGAAACAATTCTGCTGTCACTTTTATATAGGGTTAGCTGATGCCATCCCCCTCCTTTTTTTCAGTGAGCTAAATATAATTAATGACTTCAAAAGGGAATTAGTTCAACAGCATTCAGCTGAAAGCATTTATTTATATGAATCCAGTTACAAACCATAACTCAAAGGCATATTGTAAAGAAATTTACTTCACTGAAAATTCAAATAGCAGCCTTCTATATAAAAGTGGTATTAAAGCTTACACATTAGTACAGTCACCATAAATTCTGATTTTAACAGGCTTGGATAAACATATAAATTTTGGCTCAATGAGTCTGCTTTGGCTGTCAATACTCTGAAATAGATACAAGCTTTAATAAACCTTTAATTCAAAAGCCCATTACTGTACCAACTGAAATAGAAAGACCTGAGTATCAAAGAGGAGTTCTTGCCCACTTTCATGGTATTACTTCTGTAAGACATCAATTGATCTACAGCCCTTGAAAGAAAACAACTCGCTTCCCTCTCCTGGATAAAAGTCAGTGCAGTTTTTTCATCCATCGCAATGTAACAGCATCCAAATACACCTTTTGCATCTGCTTAAAACAAGGAAATAAACACCCTGCAAGTCACAAAGCCATTCCATGACATGTCAATTTACTTTTTCTGGCAGATTCATTACAGAAAAAAATGTTTTCATTAAAAAAACCTAAATGAAGATTTGTTTAAAGCAGTCAACAAGAGAGAAATGGGGAGAAAGAAAAGGAAGAATTTTTACACATCTACATACTGCTAATGTTATTCTGAGGTGCTCTTCCACTTCATAAAGAAAACATGGAGAGATTCCTGCATCCAGTGTCCTGAGATTTAATAAATTGCCAGACTGTTGGTTACTTAATGACTAATAACACCCACAACATTTAGCAGCAGCTGATAAATTGCGTAACCAACTTAATTTACCCTCTCTTGACATTAAAACCAGTTACTGTTAATAAATAATATCTTAAAACATTTGGGTGGGTTCTTTAATTCAATGAATAACTTATTTGGAACTACTGTGATGGCATTAGTGGGCAGGTAAACAAATACGTGCTTATTTTCTTTCCCCCAGCACTGCTGATATGGTCTCTTTTAGAATACACTCCTTTGGTTTCCTGTCTTCTGTTACTATGTGCTCTTTTCCCTGAAAAACACCATAGTATTTAAACTAAGCTTCTTTTTTTTGGTATGGGAATGGTTTTTATTCTTTCAGGCCATGCTAAATCCCCTCCGATGAGCTTGTTCAACTATCTGATCTCATAATGAAAACGGTATGATTTTGAGTAGCAGTAACAAGCACATCTTCACTGAGAGCCCCGACGGCATTACTGGCCCAGCTGAAAGGAGGGAAGAGTTCTTCCCCAGGAGCTGCACAGAGGAATTGCACAGAGGCAGCTCAGCCTGCATTTGGTGACAGGGACCAGCTGCATGTCTGGTGCACACAGGCAACTCCACTGGTATGAAGAGAAATACAAACAGGACCTGCTACACCAACCTTGGGGCCACTTGCTGTGAATCCAGCCAAAGGACAACTTCCTCTAGAGAGCCTTTGGGACAACAAAACACCCTTGAGAAGAAGTGTAAATGCCTAAAAGAGAGTAAGTTTGGAATAATTTCTCCCCTTCAACTAACGTGATTTATGAGCATTCAAATTGCTTGGGACATGGTATTATTTTCAAAAGGAAAAAATGAGGAGGTACTTAAAACTAAATGAATCTCAGGACTACTTTCTACTGACATTGCTTACAATGAGCTTAATTATTTATGGGAAGAAACCATCCCATTGTATATCTGCCTGAATTTTTGAAAAACAAGTAAAGGGAATAAAAATTAAAATCTTGTTTGCAAAGCACTGGATTAGCAGCAAGCAATCTGGGTTTTGTCTCCTCGGATAAATCTCCTAGATAGCTGGATCAAAGAAGTCCTTTGTGAAATAGACACTTTACTGAGACGTTTGGAGACTTGGAACATTTTCCAAAGTGATAACTGTTTTGGTATCCAGCTTAAGACAAGTTTGAAAGCATTTTCTGAAAACTGGAATTAATTATAATTAAATTAATTCTTCTCCCACATTATATTTGGTGATTATATTTGAAGTCGTGCTATGTAATTTCAATTATTAAGGTGTTTTTACACTAGAAACAGATAAAAGTCCTCAGAAACTCTAAAACTTCCACCAATGAAAAAAAGCTTGGCTAACAAAAACTGACTGCAGTTCGGAACGAATGCCTTCGCCAGCGCACAGCAGCGCTTCTCACGTGAGATACACAGCTTTATGCCAGCTTTGGACATGCTCCTAGAACTTTAACTTTAGGCTCCACAGAGACAATCTGGACATCTGTGCACGTTGTTCATTCACGATATTCATTCACACATAAAGAAATACCACCCCTGCTAAAACAAAATTTGAACTTAGCACAGTTACCCAATCGCTAATGCTGCGGCAACAACCCAAGACAAGAAGTCAAGGCACACAACCCCACATTATTTTTGCTGGCACCTCCCTAAGAAATTTTTCAATTCGATTCAATGAGGGGAAAGAGAAAAGTATTGAAGGATTTCATTTTCGGATTTTAATTTTACGAGCTGCTGGCAACTGTCCCTGGGCAAGAGCATACACACACTCTGTGACATATACTGTTAACCAGACACTCCAGGAATTCTGAAGGTGAGAAGGAGCCTCAAAAAGTTCATTGTTGGTGTGTTTTGTCTTTTGTTGGACTTTTTTTTGATAATTCGTAAGTGAACTTCCCTTCAATTTAGCGTATAAATTGAATTCATTTGATTAGTCTTTCTGAGATGCAAAGCTCTCGTCTCGTCCAAACACAGTCTGTGCCAGCCAGCAGGTCAGGACTTGACACACTGAGCGAGCAAAGCTCCACCTTCGTCAAACAGCACGGCACAAACATGTCTGCAGTTCACTCTGCAGAGCAAGGTACTTGCACAGCCACTACATTCACTTGAGAACAACGGTCACTACTTAAAACCAATTATTGTCATTCCCTAAGAAAAGCCTTGACTTCAGCATGCTGAGCATCCTCAACTCTCCCCAGTGCCCCTGTGTGCAGAATGAGCAGCCTGTGCCACCAGCAGGACTCCAGTGTGACACAAGATCCAGGGAAGCCACTTCGTTGGTGAAGCTCTTCAAGCACAGCCCAGTTCTCCCCATCAGCCACACAACAGACACAGAAATGGGCCTCCTTAAAAATAGCTGCATTATACATTTCTCTAAACAGAAAAACATGAATTGATTGTCCCTGTAACGTCTTCCTCAAAATCCCAAAAATGTCCGTTTCTGAGGGGCCGAAAGCTCGTGGCAACAGCTCCTCCTTCTTCCTGCTCGGCCACAGGGCCTTGCCATGGTACATGTACTGTCCCAGAATGGAATCCCTTCTCCAGCTGACACTACTGCAGTGGGGTAGGGATTGGTTTTAAACATATTTCTGGAAGAATAACTCATTCATGTTGTCATCACAGCCACACAGATCTCTACATACACAACTGCTGCACCTCTTTGCAGTAACGTTACAGAGGATCCTGACTTTTTCCAAAGAGATAATTACAAACTGCTCACTGACAATTACTTCCAGTCTCAAAGCAAACAAGACAAACAATGGCACAAACCAGTGATCCATGTCATATCTTAGGCAACAACTTAATTATCAGAATGAATGTATTTAAAGCACAGCATTAATGAAAGGAACATTCTAACAACACTTTACCTGACACTGTTTCACAAATGTAAGAATATAGTCTAGGGAGCTGTCAGAACACCAACTTGAAGGTAGTATAAAATACTGTGACCAGTAGTAGCAAAGGTGTTTTATTGGTAAAGGAAGTGCTAAGCACGAGCCTGAGCCTTCCTTCACCAATGCCCCTGCCCTGGACTTCTGGAGAATTTTCTGTCCTTCCACCAAATGCAAATGCTTGTCTCTCCTGAGGTGCTCAAATTGTTATTTTCAAGCCTTGATGTCTTAACACAATTCCCAGCAGTTCTTCTTAGCCTTTTACATTCTGACTTCTGTTTACTGATGCACTACTTCTCCAAGTGTAGTAGCACATCAATTAATTATACAGTAGTCTGCCTAATCAGGTTTCCCCAGGGTTTTTAACAGAAACCCTTTGTATTTCTTAATGATTCCACGAGATTGTAACTATTTTTAGTTCTGCAATAAAAGAAATGAGTCTGCTGACAATACTATCTCCTAAAAAGGTGGAACTGCTATTAAAATGGTTGATCCGAGCACACTTGAACTTTGGAGAATCCAGATTTAGTCTGGATCCTATGATTAACATTTCTGTGTATAACATATGCAGTCACCACTTACAGAGATACAAATTAAGTAGAAAGCTTGGAACTGAAGAATAGATGTGACCTACTTATCATTTTAAAACAGATACATTCAAGTAAATAGCAAAGTCTCCACTGCTTTCAATACAATTCACCAACTAGTCAATGAGAGTCCAACAGTTTCCTTGACCAACTTCTCATGATCTGTCTTGTCCTGAAAGAGGACACACTCTACATTCCCAAGACCACTTTTCTTTAGTTCTAAGGCAGACATACAAAAACTTTCTCTCTAATTTAAGGGGGAATTCAAGATTAATAAGAATTAATAAGAAAAAAACCAACAAAACCCCACCAAACAGAACCACAACAAACTACTAAAAGCCAAAAACAGTAGAAATACATCAAGCTTTCACATTATAAAAGCTCAGAAAAACAGTAAAAAACAGGTGGACTTCTCCTGTGCCAGAGCTGGTTACATATTTGGCTGAACTGTGTGTTGTACTAAGAGAGACCATAATTAAAAATATTAAGTAGACAGCTGCCTTACTACAAAAGAGTTTTTCTCATGGATCATAAGAAGAGTCTGTGTTGGAGGCACTTCTGGAGATCACTTGATGCAGCCCCCTGCTCAAAGCAGGGTCAAATAAGGCTCAGGGCTGTGTCCAGTTGAGTAACTCCAAGAATGGAGACTCCAAAACCTCCCTGGGCAACACGACACAGTACCTGACCACTGGCGTAACAACAAATAAATCAAAAAGCAGACCTTTCCCTTTCATTAGAGCATTTGAGACCCCCTTTGCCCACTCTCCCCAGTGAAATGGCACTGCTGCAGACACAGCTCCCATCTGTCACGCAGGCTGACACACCTGAGTCACAGCGAGCCACAAACTGCAGCGCTGACATCACGTAAGCTCCGACGCTCTTACCCAGGGCATTGGCATGACCGGATTCTGAGACACTGCTCCTAATTCTGACTCTTACCTATTCCCCAAATCAGAAATGAAGATGTGCCAGAGATCATTTCCACATTATGAAAGCAGCTCTTTATAGCATTCCACGGGGACCTGTCTGCAAGGATGAACTGTATCTCTGTGCAGTTCCTTTTGTCCTGTATTTGTTCTTTGATGTACAAATACGCCACAGACTAAGCGGTGATCTCTTTGATGTTGAACTTTTATACTTTATTGCAACTAGCACACCTACAAGAGGAGCTGCCAGTCATTTTCCCTTCTAAACATCCAAATTTTATGAGACATTTGCTTTATGAGTCAGATTTATTAGTAACTTGTTTTAAGAATTTCCAGAAGAACTGTGCTACTCATCTGGACTGATAACTCAGTTAAAAATCAAGACCTGATCAGGTTTTTCAGGTATTACAAATTAATACAAGCATTGGCTAATATATCTGAGTATATTTAACATAAAGAACAATTATGTAGTCAAGTATGTATTTCTTCACTCTCTTTTAGGTAATTCTGGATGGTGCTGGAATCCAGCAGTGTCCAGGAGTAGCTGCACTGGGAACAGGACAAACCAAGGCATGCAGGCAGTGGTACCTTCCTGGCTACTCTGCCACCTCCTGAACTTCACAGTTCAGGGACTTCCAGAGCCAGAGGCAGCCTCTGCAGTACAGTTTTTCATAATGCACCATGTACACATCAAATTTTAGGCTGACAATACCACGGCAGATTAAATTACAAAGTTAGTTACTTCTGCAGCAAAACAGTAATCAACGCTGGCAGAAATAACATGTTAGGAAGTGCAAATTTACCACCACTAAATGCTACAGCTTTCAGTGTGACATAAAAAAAGCATTTCCATTCTGAAGCACTTCTATGAGGGTTTTTAAATCGATCCTATGAGCTGAAATTCTCTGGAGTGAGATTTTGGTATTCACAAGGTCTCTGCTTTAGAGTGACCTTTATGTTTGGCTATTTTTCCCTTCTGTAAGTATAAACACTGTGGTTGAGAGGGAAAACATCAGAAGAAAATTAGAATATTTTGGAACAGTGACATCAAGGAGGAAGCATTTCCCCATACTGAGCTCTAGGTTTCCACAACAAAAATCAGTACTGCTGCTGATGGTCCTCCCCAAGCCAAGTAGTTTAAAGGTGCATTGTCACTGTGATGGCCAGAGAAATGCACCATGCTGGACATTCTAATCTCAAGTTATAATTTTAACGTGAATAAACCATACAACAATTTTAGATGGTTTAAGTGAGCAAAAATATTTAAAATTAAACAAATCTGTTAAAGATACGGACTCCTCTTTTTCCAAAACAATTCGCAGCTCAGAAAGGAGATGTGTTGTTAAGAGCTAGTGAGGTGTATGCAAAGGAGGGAGCATTCCAGCACCTGCCATGCCAGGCAGCCAGGTGCTGCACTCCACCTTTCTGGCTGGGAAACGCAAAGTTAATCCCAGAAATACCAGCAGATTTTTAAGAAATCTGGACAGAGCTAGCCATAGCAATACCAGAAACACCACATTTTCAGGGCCTTTTTCAGGTTCAGGCAGAAGTTAGTTCTCAGTGCTCACCCAGACTCTATCATGTGCAATAAAACAACTCACAAAGAAAAACACAAGGGTGAAATATTGCTCATGTTAACTGAGAGGCTTCACACAGTGTCCAAGGAAGCATCCCATGCGGGAGGCAGGAGAGAGAATTTTGATCCTCCTTGACGAGAACAATAGAAACATCAATTCCTTAATTTAGCTGCCCGAGCTGGCCGCTGTCCAGCCCCCGAGGCCCCGGTGCCAGCCCCGAGGCAGAGCTGCTCCCCTGCTATCGCCGCGGCGCATCTGGGAGGCAGCAGCGCCCTGGGCCTGTTTGCCTCAGCCATTTAGCAGGCGCCTATGTATATGAGGTTTCTCAAATGAAACATCTCTGGCTCTTTAATTAACCTGTCTGACTTTTTTATTATCTGTTGATACAAGAATCTGTCCAGTAGTTACAAACATCTTCATGTACTCATATTTTAAGCAAATACTTCTTTTAATTCAATAAGGCACCCATGGTACGAGAAAAACTCTCCCCAAAATTTAACACAATGCATCTCTGTCAATCTAACAATTGCAGGGTGTGTCCCTTTGACAGAAAACAACGCTGAGCGTGAGCTCAGCTACTCCAGCCGATCACAAGCAATCCGCCCCTCTCCACATGGCAGAGGGTGCCCCTGCAGCAGTAGGAGCAAACACACCTCCCCAGCCCTGGAGAGCTCCAGCCTGACGTTCCAAACCAGTACTGGCCAGTGGTTTCACTTACATTTATGTGCTCCAAACTGGTAACACAAGGTCCATCATACGGCCAATTCTACAGGACTCTAGAAGGAGGTAGTCCAAGGAGAGGAAAAAGCAGGGGCACTCTACAACAAGCAGTTTTCTGCAGTGCACAAGACAGGTTAATTAATTCCCAAGCTGAGCAAAAAATAACCACAAATTCACTAGAAAATGTGTGTTTTCCCACAATAGCTACTCTGACAAATCAAACACAGACAAAGATGGGCTAATTAATTTAGCCAAATGGGAAAATGCACCCATTATGAGAAGCATTACAGTTGTTACAGGCGGACAGCAGTCACTGCTGCTCCTGCCAAGTAGTATAGCAATTTATACTGTTCAAATTTTCACCAGAACTAAAGTACGTGAATATCTATGTACAAAAAGGAAACTCCAAATGTTCTGATGTCCAGACCAGGGATAATTTTTTACTGGCTTTCAACTCTACCTAGACTAGAGGCTCGAGGTGAAGAGCACCTGGGGCTTAGAGAGAATTTAACCTTCTTTTGGGGTGAGAAGAAGATAAATGACCCTTTGAATCACGTCACATTAGGCACAGGGCCAAGCAGAGGAGGCTGGACAAGAGAGTGCTCCTCTCTTCAGAACTAGGAGTGAGGTAAACATAAGCTTATGTAAGTTTTAGGCACACTTAACCCATGGCACAGTATCACCTCCTCAGATCCCTGGCAGTCTCACAAGAGGTGTGAATTAAGTGCCACATGAAATGGGAACTTGATTTCTAATTGGATCATGTAAATTGTACAAGGCATTAAACAGCAAACGATACACGGATGAAGGGAGAAAATTGCTGAGCCAATGAAATAGACGAGCTCTGAGCATCCGCAAGAAGCCATTGCCAAAATGCACCGCTCCCCATTTCATGCTGTTAACAAAATTACAGCGAGAACAGCGAAGACTTTAGGACTTCTAGAACATCAGAGTACACTGCAGAAGACAGCATGTGCAAACAGTGACAGGACCATTTCTCTTTTTTGGTCGAGAGCGTAGAAAGCATTCTGCACGGCAGGAGGTCCAAGCACACGGCTCGGGGCAGGGTGCCCGCAGTGCCTCTGACCAGCACCACCTAGAGCCGGTGAAAAGCAAGGCTGGCATGCAGGAACACGACCCCTGCTTCTCTGGCAACCAGTCTGAATTCCAGCTTGTGGTCCCTTCAGTTTGAAGGAACACTCTGACAAACCCTTTGTCACAGTGTATCTGTCTATGTAAAGCCTTAATGTCACTTTTCCACCCCTTGGTTTGAGAATGATCAACTTCTTCTAAAGTACATAAATAAAGAGTCACGCAGTTGGTTTTATGAAGTATTTTGTCCCAGGATTCAGCGGCAAGAAACAGCACAGAAGAACACAAACAGTACACAATAATTACATGGCTGATACCCTATAAGTATGCTGACTATTCTATTTGCATTGTTCAGAAGTGAAGAGGTTAGACTTATTTACATCCAAGCAGCTTTAATTAAGCTTTGAGATAAATGCTCTTAAAATGAAAGCTGGGATGATTATACCTCTCTCCACACTGATTTTAGCCTAGATGGCTATGTATGCAGCATGACAAAAGGCCCAAAGGCTGGAATCACACAAACAGGAGAGCCATGAGCGATGGGTCCTGCACCACTCACCATCACACAGGAGAGAAAACAAAAAACACAGTGAAATCTGAAGTTGACTGCTTAGGTGTGGTGGAGCCAGGCCACAGGTGCAAGGGCAGCAGCAGTGGGAGCTGCTGACCCCTGCCAGTCCCCACTGAGATGAAGTGCTCCAGCTGCACTCACTGACACAGGCTACAGCTGACCCCAACTGCTCTGGGCAACCCCCAGACTTCTCTGGGGGGAATTGTGCACTTGTGAGAGCTTTACATGCCAGAGGTTCACATTAAGCTGTAGCCAGAGAGTGCACGGAGCATTACCCACGGCAGACACTGCAACATGGGCAGACCAGCTCCGTGCTCCTGAGTGGCAGCACTCAGGCACCAAGAGAGTGGTGGGACAACGTGAGAGAGATGTCCCAACTGGCAGGGCTCTGATTTCCCTGCATTTGCTCCTTTCAACATGCCTGCTTCACCTTCCCCTGGCACTGAAAAGGAAAAGGGAAGCAAACATTAATTTAATTACATTCTTCAGGAAAGTGGTATCAGTGGTAACCTGTGCAGGCAGACAAACTCAGAGTAGAGTGGTGGTACTCAGGGGGCTTTCTGCAGTGCACTGAGCTCTCCAGCGAGCTCCCTGCTGCAGCTAACCCCCACCGTGGAGAGGGGAACAGCACGACACCCTGTGAGTCACTGCCGCCCTGAATCACTCCCTCGTGTTCTCAACAGAAGGTGCAGGAACTGGGAAACAGCCTGAAATTGCACCGAGCTTGCCAACCTGTATTTTGCAGAACCTCCCAGCCTAAATGCCTCTAGCAAGCTACAGACTTTGTTCAGCACAGGCAGCTTACAGGATGAAGCACAAGGAGAAAGTCCATCTCCAGACCCCCTAAAAGGCTTTCTGCTTCAACCTTCCCGTTGGTGCCTTTTTCTACCCAGCAAGCAAGCACGGTACAGACTCACCTTTTTTTGCATAACTTAGTTATTCTTGGAGGACAGAGTGCTCCCCTCCCCTGCTAATGTTTATTGCAAAAAGGAGAAAAAACGCTGATCTTCAAAAAGGAAGAAGACAGTTTCTGTACCATTAGTTATGTGCATATCCCTTAGATATCAGTCCTCAAGGAAAAGACAAACCACAAAAGGAGAGAACTACTGCTTGCTTGATCTCAGGAGTTATCAGCTGTAATTGCAAATTACAGCTCACAGATAAATACAAGAAAGGTGAATACTTTTTCCTTTCATTGTGAATAAAAAAAAACCAGAAAAACATTCTAAAATGTATCAAGTCTGACTGTAATAACATTCTTGTCATATGCAGTTATTTTGCACACTACAAAAACTTATCTCCTGGGAATGGAAAGGAAAAAAAAAAAGAACATGCTGCATCTCAACTTCCTCCAATACTAGATAGAGAATTGCAATGTATCTACTCAGGAGAGACACAAAGATTTGCCAATTTTGATTTAGTACATATAGTTTAGAATAAAATATACCAGTTTAGAACTCTGTTGTGTAGGCAAGGTGAAATACTAACAAGCCTGATGGTAATTACTACACGATAGTGATAATTTTTACACTGTACTGTAGGCAAGAGAAGCAAGAAAAAAGAGTTAAAACTACTTAAGGTTAAAATTGAGTGCTACATCATCCTAGAAAAAACCCTCCAAACACGCTAGGTTCTCTATAATGGGGAATGAGTAAAGAAATCAGTCTTTTTCACACACAGTGGGGAAGTACTTGATATAAAGAGGACTCAGTTCTTCACTAAGGTCTCTAGACACTACTCCCCAAACTAAAAAATGCCAAAACAAACATTCCCCACTGCAGAGCCAGGCTGCAGAGCTGCAGGCCGCTCCCCTGCACCAAGTGAAGCAGCTGCCATCTCCCCCTGACACCCCCCATCAGTTCACTGAATAAAGCACAAGGACATTGCATATCTGCCAGAGCCCACACCACGAACACCAGCCTCCTCTATACCCTCCTCTACAACCTCATCCCCTCGGGGAGTCATTTTGTTTGGTTTCATAAAAAAAGGGTACAGAAGTCCTTGAGTTGTGTCTGTAGACTGCTTGAGTTTTGCCCCAGTTATTCAGAATTATCCCAGAAGAATTATTTTTAAGACTGCATTTGAGCCCTTGGGAACAGGCTCACCATTTTAGCTAGGCAAGAGCTGTGTGTAAGTTTAAAGAGTCTGATCTAGTGAGATGTTCAGCACCCACAGTTTCTGCTGACCTAAACAGGACAGAATCTCCTTACTTGAAACGAGTGTCCCCAACTGAGACTTGTACAGAGCATGCAACTGCCTTTGATTTTCACAGAGCGAGACATAAAGACAGATTTCCTCTTTTACTTTTAAATCTCAAGAGTCTTTCAAAGAGCCTGAAAAGTACATTTCAGCAATAAACCTCAAACCAATCTTATCCTGTGAATGTAATGCAACAAATGTCTTAGATACAAGCAAGTCATTCAGATCAGTCATATGAAATTAAAGCAGCAAGAAAACAGCCTGTCAGCTAGCAATTCCAAAGGCCAGATTCTGTTAATATTTAGCCAACAGAAGTTCTGTACTGGAATATTTGCTAAATTGGATTTAACTTTCAATAGTGCCACAGTGAAGGTAAATTTAAACACACTTCAATTTGCAAAGCTACCTTTTTTTAAAAACCTATAGCAAGATATTTTTCCATAGGCATTTGTTTACTGGTGAAAAACACTGAGTAATTACCAATGTGCTGGGAGGCTGGTGCCAGGATACATGACAAAAAACACGTCAAAAGGTCAGGCTTGACAGACTGGGAAAAGCTCACCCAAATGAAGCAGCAGTGCGTGCATCCCTGTCTGCCCCCAGAGCAGCCCAGCTCTGCCGGCTCCGCTGCTTCAAGGAAAGCACCTGCGGCAGTGGGACAGCGGCAGCCGGGGAGCTGCTGCCTCCCCTCCTGCCCGGCTGCAGCTTAGGCTCTCCGCAAAAATGCAGCAGATTCCCAAAATCCTGTGCACTAATAAGGAAACCAGTGGAGTCGTCTTCCTTAAACAAGTGTTTTTTAATGACTGAATTTTCATTTGGAGACACTGTCAGTAGAAAGGCTAGTTATATTTCCAATGATCCAAGCACAGACCCCGAAAGCAAAACAATTTCCCTTACAGCCTAGGAACAACAGATTCTACTCATCTGGTCCATCTTCCACAAAACAGCAACAGACTGAACTTTACATTAGCACAGCAGTAGTCAGGATTAGTACCTCAAATGCCAACTTAACAGTAAATACAGCTGGGTTGAAACAGCTTAGAAAATTTACACCAGCCTTCCCACCAATCTCTATTTAGGAGTGTCCACAAGAATGCTAATGCAACTATTGCCAGGTTCCAGTCCATACTTTGTAACTCATCAGTGGACTGAACCCTTCTGTGCAGGCCTGATGATGGTACAAGACAAGTACCTGAGCTCTCACCAGCACTGACAGACACACCTCTGTACAAAACAGGCACCAGAACACGGGACAATCCCACAGCAAGGAAACGATCTCCCCTGGTCTTGGGCTCACCTCTGGTTCTGTACTGGCCTGACAAATGAACCCCTGTATCTACTCCAGTGCAGGGTATGTGCCCATCAATTCAGCACTACTCTCCTTGAAGTCACCCCTGATGCTCCTGCCAGGGAAGACTCCCTCTGGAATAAGATCTGCACCAGTGACTACGCCGGCAGAATGATCGGATTTCTACGCAAACTTCACTGGTGAGCACGTAAAGCTGCTGTGCCCCTTAACAGTGTCAGCTGCTTAGCTGACTTGCCTGTGTTACAAACTAAAAATGCAAGGCTTCCTGGATACTCTACAGCCTCACAGCACTTGATAAATAATTTCTAAAAGTTGATAAATAATTTCTAAAAGCCCATCAATCTAGAAAATACTTATTCAGTCATTAAGAACTTTGATGCTTCATCTCTGCCTGTTTTCTTAGAAATCAGTTGGGAAAAAAATCCTCTTTCTGCTCTGCCTGAAATGAGAAAGTTTCACTTCCTGACACGCAGCCTGTCTCAAAGACATGCCCAGGCTCTTCCCTGGACTGGTCTGTTCCCAGCACTTTAAGTGTGTGAGTGCAGCTCCCCGTGTGTGAGAGCTGGCCTGCCTTTACCCACCCAAACCTGGATGCAGGCTCAGGACTTTTCAGAATTAAAGAGAGCATGTTTGCCAGAACATTGTGTTGCAAGAAAAATACAACACACAAATTAACTTCACATGGTATCAGTTTGGGCTATCTGAACAGCAACAGGAAAGGCATTAATACTCCCCATTTTTACCCAAAAAAGAAAATTAAACCAAACATAAAAATCCCATCTTCTCCTGAAGACCACAATTTTTTGCACTTTAACTTCAGAACTGTAAAAGATTAGAAGACGCCACCACAGAATAGGGAACAAACAAGATACCAAATTCACCTCCAGATTTTTCATTTTTCCCTTTTATTTTCGAGCTTAAATAAACTCCATTCCCTACTCTATGGGTCTACTTCTCTCAAATCATAACATTGGCCTGTGGATCTATTATTTCATAGCAGTCAGAGGCCCTTTTAAGACAAATGACAACACATTTCCTCCAGCTGAACCCTGTCCAGCAAATTAGAGAAAGGATAAGAAACCAAGGAAGTTTTTCAATGCACTAGAACACGAAACATTATGAAACATGAATTAAATGTACTATAGAAGTAGTCTGTAAAAAGTACAAAGACCTAAGCATTTCCACAATAAAGCCACTAGGAATTACACCTTAAAATCCAAAAGCTGGGCTCTGCCAAGATTTTACATCAGTGTGGAAGTTGGTTTAAATGAAACTCCCAAGAGAATAAAAAATATATTTCGAAGTTGAATTGCTGTAAATCATCTGCCTGCTCTTTTACAACACACCTTAAATCTCTATCCAGAAGCACACAACATAATCACACCCCCCAATATTTTTGTGTGCGTACTTCTCTCCCTCTTTTAAAAAATTTGTTTATTTAATTTCATGGTTCTAACAGGCTTATAAGGGATACACTGAAAAACTGTTATGAGACTATGCAGAATTCTAAAGGACTGCTAAAATATCCATGTAGTTTGCACTTAAAAAAAATACACTGCCTTTTGTTATAGATGCAAGTATTTGAATCAACCCAATTACATTTTCTTGCCAAACACATTCAGCATGGCTAATGATTAATGAATATAGTGCTTTTCTTTTTATTCACATAGGCTTCCCTCCAAGAAGAAAAGGAAGCCGAGTAATTGAAAATTACCGTCCTTAAACACTATGCTGCTACTGGTGTGCATTACCTAGTGCCTTGCTAAGTGGAAAAAAAAAAAAAGAAATACTCTCTAACTGAAGCAAGACTCAGAATTCTTTTTCAAAGTAACTAATTTTTTTTAAAGAGCAATTTTGCCTAAAATTCACTTTAATCAGCACACATTTAGTATTTTAGTAGGGGCATTAAATTAATATGTCTTTAGATTACCGTGAAAGAATACTGCATATCAGTAAGATAGTTATTTGGTTTAGATTTTTTTCCCTATATTTAAAAAAATCCCAAACCTGTAACTTTAAAAATACTGCAATGCAAAGCTCTGCTGCGGACCTAATTTTATTAGAAAATAAGGGCAGACTTAAGACAGGGCAGACTACAAACGTACCTCTAAACTTTTGGTATCTCATCAAAAACTTCGTTTCACTGTCCTCAGTCTGCCACTGCCCCTCATTAAGGACTCGAATCCGCAAGAAGAGAAAACTCCAGGTTTAGGAAAAATAAGTAACTAAGTAACTCCGGTCCCTCCTTTTATTCCAAAGCCTTTGAAAGATGAGCAGCTGCCTGAAGACGGCATTTTAGCCCCATCAGCTGCCCAGAGGATGCTGCACGTCCTTTCCTCTTTGCTAGAGTCAGATTTTACAGAGCACGTTTTCTTCGCGGGTCTGTAGGAAGCCCATGACCATCCCGGGTCCGCCCGGAGCGGCTGCCGCCGCAGCCCTGCCTGCCCAGCGCCGTGCCGGCACCGGGGCTCTCCCCTCTAACTTGCGGCGCCGCTCTAACGCGCAGCGGCTCCGCCG
>VXBC01004931.1:328053-419910 GCA_013399945.1 Ploceus nigricollis | reverse complement strand
GGGCCCGGGCCGGCTGCCGGGGCCGGCGGCTGAACGGGGCGGTGGCAGCGGGAGCGCTCCCGCAGCGCCCCAGAGCAGCTCCCGTCCCTCGGGTCCCGGCCCGCAGCTCCAGTGCGCGTTTGTTCCCCACAGCCCCCCCGAAGTGTTGTTTTAAGTAAAAAATAACCGTGTTGCCGCTACATGTTGGCACAACGCTCTGCACTTAATAGTCGCTGACTCGATCAAGCAGAACAGCATTTACATTTTAAATCTGTCTGGTGATGGGTTCATGCTTTCTTAGGATTTACTTGGAACGTCTGAAGCATGATACCACTGCTGGAGTTTTTATCTATTCTATAGCATCAGATGTCACTGTACTGTCAGTTTGTGAGATGAAGTTTTACATTCATGGATATACACGCATCCACACTACAGGAGGGATAGCGCATGACTGAGCACACATACAGACACAAAAATAATCCAACCTATTAAAAAAACCCCACACTTTGCTGAAAATTGCATTAACAAAACCAGTATTTTTTCCAATTCCTGTCTTAGCCACTTGAATAAACTGTCACGAAATATAAAGCCACACAAAAAAACCTGATGCATTATAAGCTGTTTAAGAGGGGACAGAATATACCATTTAACCTAATTGAATCAGAATGTAAGTGTTTAAGGAAAATAAGGGAAAATAGTTACAAACAGAAGCCAGAGGAATCATCTTAATATTTGAAACAAAGCCCTATATTTAGAAAGCCTTTATGAGATGAGGACACTGAAACAATCTACTATTAAATGGCCCTTAATGGCTAATTCTTACCTATTTCTTTAATGAGTTCTTAATACAGTATGATATTATTCAAACGTGATTTGATCCAAGTGTACTTACCATTTATCAGTCTAGTCATTCAAGCCCCATTAATGCAAAATACTGTTTTAAATTTTCCTTCTTTCAAAAAACATTAAAACATTAAAAATTCCAAGAGCTAATCTGCTGCAGTAGTATAAATTTAGCAGGTATCTTTGTCATAACATTTTTCATCTGTATTTGCTCTCCTTACACTAAGCCATTCCTAGCAATAGCACATGTATAGTGAGATACTGCTCAGAAAATTTACAGTGGCAGAGCTGGTCCCAGATGAGTTTGTGCTCGTGGAGTTTTACCTGCAGCACAAGCTGTAAAGTTGCAATGTATTGAACAGAAACCTTACAGGGCATTCTGGACTGAAACAAATCCCACTAACAGTGGTGCTCAGAGCTCTTCAGGGCCTGGAAGATGCTGCTTTTACACAGGGGCCAACTGTGGAATTTAGATGCAGCCAGAAAGCTTGGAGCATGCACAAGAGAAAGAATGATGTCTTAACGTATTGTAATGTGGAGTTAGATCTTTGTAAACATTTTACTCTGACACAGCAAGTAATGTCAGAGCAATGGCCTGAAAAATGTCATAGTCCATTAGCACTAGTTGTCTTGTCAGACATTTAACCTTAAGGTACACAGCATTACATTATTACTGATCTGGATTTGTTTCCAGTCCAGCTGAAATGCAACTGGTAATCTGGAATGACATCTGATGTGCTAAACGGCTTCAATAATAAGCAGATGACACAGATTTGTATTCTTACAAATGCCTTACAAAGGCTACTTCATAAAATTATACAAGATTTGTCATCAGACATCTTAAGTGAGAAGAGCATACCTAAAATAGTTTATTATTTGCTATCAATATCCCATCTAAAGCAACGTGCTGACTTTGGAATATGTAAATACATCCATTCACACTTGGGTTTTCTGTCTCAGATTGGCCTCATCATGAGAACTCCATCCAAAATCCATTTCCTTCCCCATTTACCAAACTACTGCAATAGTCAAAGTCTCCCTGGAGTTCAGACACGGTATCAGTGACAACACAACGTGCCAGTCAAATAATACTGAGCTGAGCATTACAGTACACTTGACAGGCAATTGCTCTCACTGTTTGTGCAGCAGGGCTTCATTTGACTGATAGGAATGCTTCCCAGCTTCCAGAAGCTTGTCGTCTATCCTGCCTGTTCCTTCAGCTTTTGATAGATACCCATGAAACACTGCAAGACTGCAAACTCTTCACAGGAGTGAGAAACTACACCTCAGGGTACACTCAATTCTTGCCTTGATTTCTGCATTCAAAGACCTCCTGAACATGTCAAATGTATTTATCAATGGTTCAGACTGAGCAGTGGCCTGCAAATAGACCCTGACCACAGCACGTGGTCTTTGAGCCACTATGGCACAGCCTAAGCACACCCAAACATCCAGGAACTACAAACCTGAGACTGCTGCTTTAGGGATGGGAACAGATCAGGGAACCTTATCAAGTATTGTTCTGTGTTGTACTGACATAAAAGGTGTTCAGCTTGTCAGCCTAACGACAAGCCTCTGCACCAATCTGAGGGAAACAACTGTTTCTAGAAATCTTTTCAACCCTGCTGCAAAACAGAGGAGTGTTCAATTGCTAACAGAGAAAGGGGAAACACCTATGAGCTATTAGCACTGCTAATGCAAGAGACAGTATTAATTGAGTATTCTAAACACAGGACAGAAAACACTGAGAAGCCTCCTCCAGCTCTGTTTAAACCTACTGAGCAAAGTAATAAATTCAGCTTCCAAGATGAACCAACAGCTACTCCTAACTATTTGTTCAAGGACATCCCCAAACAGAAGTAGTTTAAATGCAACTAATTAAACAAAGATGTTTATGTTGTTCTGACTTGAAATGTGAGTGGAGAGCACTTCTGCAGACTGTTGGGTCAAGTTTTGCATTCTTGCCTAAGCTGCATAGTTAGGCTTAATTTAGGAATAATTTTGAGACCTCCTTATCACTAAAATTTAAGATTTGAATAATAAATACAGGGCACAACCACCACCCTTCTTCCCTACCTAACATAGAGGAAAAAAGCATTCTTAAAAAAGAAAATGTGTCATGTAATCACCCCCTGTCTGAAGGAGGTTTAGCCACACAGGGTTGTTATGAAGCTGAAGCTGTCAAACCACTCTGAGGTGCAGCATTTCCCCACTGCTCTAGCACTGCTACAAACACAACTGCATGCAAACCTCTTGCAGGGCAAGGGCTGCATGCTGCATTCTCCCATGGAGATGAAAACCTACTTACTGGGAAGGAAATGTGATATAAGAGCACTTCCATAAATCATCCAGAGCCTCCACATTTTCAGCTTTAGCAAAGACAGCTTCTTCACTTATTTTAAAATGACCTAGAGCTAGGTTTACATATATGTTTTCACTTATGGGCTTAGACTGGCAGTATAAATCCACATAATCATGCATATTTTTAATTGTTTTTCTGAAGTCTTCATAGGCTTGCAATGAAATAAGTTCTTTAAATGTTTAGGAAATCTTATATTGATTCAAATAGGCAGCAGTAGCATTCAGAAATGCTCAGGTATTTTTCAGGACTTCAAACATCTATAGAAAATGTTGAATATTTCTTTTCGACATTTAAAGAGCTCCTCTGAGGAGTTAAATTCTGCCCAGAGATGGTGACAACAGCTGCTGGTAAGAGGGAAGAAGCAGGTGATACTGAAAGCAAAGCCTTTCTCCAATTGCAACCCAATCCTACTATCAGGGGAAGCATTCAGCTCCCAGCTCATATTAGTGTTAGATGTGACCAGAGTTTAAAATCTACAACAAATTCCAAGCATCAGAACACTCTGCTTTTGCCCTTTTGGCTTTTTACCCAACAATAGTCCTATGTGAAACCACGCAGATGCAGTGATCACAACATCCTTGTTTACCAAATACACCCAAAACCAAGTCCCAAGAAACTGCAGCTTTAGAGAATCTTTAAAAACACAATTCACAATTCTGTCCACCCTGTTGGCAATCAATTTTAAGTGGCTTCCAACTGATAAATGCAACACCCCCAAAAAGAAAATGATTGCTCCCTAACACATATCCCCCTCTAGATTTAGTGGTATTTTAGTCTTCATTTATTTCTAGCCTTCCAAGTAGCACACTGTTGAAGATGAATCTAACTGAGGTTGTCCTCATTAAGTTGCCTCTTTTTCATCTATTTAAAACTGCTACTATGCTGACCCTGCAATCATTCCATTTTGCTTCAGACAAAATCCCTGCCTCAGTTCCTGCTGAGGAGGTGTGCTTCTGTGCCTCGTGGGCCTACAGCTATATGTCTTAATCAAGTCATTTTAGAGACTACCCCACAACTCCCAATTAAGTCCATTGCTATCCCCAACTGTTGAACTGCTCGCTGTGCTTTGCCAAACAGCTGCTGCAGTTCTGCACCTGGCGAAATGAAGTATGAGTTGACAAAATGTTTTGGGGTTCATCTGGATGAAAGGAAAGCCCTTCATTATTATCAGCTAGGCATGCTGTTAGTAGCAAAAGATTTTAAAGATCTAGTCAACTGAATTTTCACCCAGCTTCCTCTCACCTTGAAAGGCTATCATATTTGCTGCTTTTCAGAATCTAAGGTAACAGCAGAACACTTTGGAAATAAAGTGATTAGAAAGATGAGATTATCACCAATTCATCGTCTGCCACCAATTGCAAGTGGGGCCATGGAAAGAATACAAAGTTATCAAGAAATAGATCAAACTGGACTTGGTAGCCTCCCCCTTTTGTCTACACCTAAAAGGGCATTATGAAGTGATTGCTATTGGATTACTAATCATGCTGCCACTGCAGTGTGATCTGAGAAAGATTCTCATTTATGCAGTTTTGAAGGATCAAATCTTCCTGCAACATCCTGACATTAATGTTGCCAAAAAGCAGGAATTGTTTGAAAGCTGTTAGAGCTCTCTTTTTCATGCATAATCTTACCAGGGTATTTGGCCAGTGTTGCTTGCCAAAAACTGCAGCTATGTATTGTTCTGTATATCCCTTTAGGTGGGGAAAAGTCAATAGACAGTGTATAAACCAACTGCTGATTGGCAGCAGCACAAAGAACAGCAAGATACTAATTATCCTCAAAGAAGTAATTATTAGACCCTTGTTTAAGGATCCTTGCCATATAATAATTTTTCAGAATAGACAGGCTCTCCAAAGAACCACCTTTTCCTGTAAATCAACTGAGAGAGAATCCTGCTGGCTTGTAGTGGAACATCTTCAGTGTAGCTTAGAATCTTCCTGAGCCCTTTTGCTCATTATCACCTTGGTGTAGGCTTCTGTAGCAGAGAGAGAGTGGCAAAGCTGCTCAGTTACCAACTGAGCATCTAGCATCTTAAGCCTAACCATTTTTACTTCATAATTTAATTCCAGATGAAAGCAGGTGCCTGGATGCAGAGATCTGTCAGCTGGACAGGTGCTGGGGCCTTCTGGAGGCCTGCTGAGAGTAGACAGAACCTCTAAGTGCTTTGCTCCCTTTCTGAAAAATACCTTAGCAGTATTAGAGAAGTTCTCACTTCCCTAAAAAGCCTTTGGTCTATAGAGTTTTTATTCAATTTTATGGGTAACAACTGGGTTTCACGAAGTGTTAGGTCCATTTCCCAAACCTTTGTGCATTCAGCCATTCACAGAAGAATTTCAATGCTCACAGGGATGCCCAAGACCAGCCTGGAGCATTTGCTACCCGCAGCAAATTTATGACTGACCTGACTACTGGCTTTAGATCATTTAGATCATTTTAACTTTAGCCAGTTATATACCAGGGATAAATAACAGGTTTTTTCCATTTTTTTAATCCCTGGGCTTCCCTTTCTGCCCTCTCTTGCATCATCAGGGATAGCCAAGGCAGAAGAAATGGTAGTAGAGAGCAGAGCATGAGATGAAGTGAGGCAGGTTTCCTCACAAATGTGTCTGGCCAGATGCAGCACCAAGAAGGAGCCCTGGAGTTTCCTTTTTCTGATGAATAGCTCAACAATGAAGATGATATGGGCATATCCCATGGATTCTCTGCCACTCCATGTGCCATGGGCATTCACAGCACTTCAGCCTCTTCTCTCCTTGCTGCTTATGGCAATGCTCTCATCTGTTGAACAAACTGAATGCTTCAGCTATTCTTAAGAATAACCAGAGAAATGTTAGTTACAGCCAGCCAGACTTGTGCCTTCTGCCCATAAACTCTGGAAATGATGTCTAAGTTGCCAGAGAACAACTGAAGCAGTCTTGCATATGGGATGAGGATGTTCCACAGAAGGAATTTGTGTGGCACCCACTCCCAGATTGAGCAGAAGTAACCCGAGAGCAGCTGTAAATATGCCAACATTTAAATTGCTCCATGTCATGCCCAGTGAGAGTCAAACCTCCCTCTTATGCTTTATGAGACCAGCAAGCAAATTTTGCCCATTTTCAACAATGTGATTAAGAATGTGAGCATTACTGGGACAGATAAGCTGTGCTGGGCACTCAGAGAACTAATATGGAAATTATTTTTCTTTCATGGAAAGTAGAAGTATCTGTCCAGCCAAGCAAACCAAGCAATGATTCTGCATGATGAAATATTCTTTTTGTAACTATTGATGTTTCAGTTGGTGGTGCCACATGTCAACAGTGGATTTACTGCTTACATTTAAAATACAGCTTTCAGGACAGGATTCATCTAAGTTGACATTGTCTGATCAGCAGCATATTTCCTGCTCCTGTGAGCATATACATTATTTATACAGCTTTGCACTATAGATCTTGTACATCTTCTATGTCTCAATGCAAAACACAAGCTTAGAAGCAGACATACCTTCTAGGACAATTAAAATTCTGTGTTGGGACTCTCTCCAGAATTAAGTCTTCAGGCCACAGTTATAAAGGCTTCTAAGCCTGTCTGACCCCTTCTTTTCCAGCACAGTGCTTAACAGAGGGGGGTAAATACTGTGCTTTAGCATTTTCTCCAGTTTCTCCTCAGATTAATACTGAGCTCCAGAACAGAAACACTGGCAAGTCCAACATATTCTCTGCTCATGTACTAGTAGATCATTGCTAATTTCTCTCATTTCTCATTTCTTCAAACTTCAGAGCCACTTCAGCAGCTTTCACTCCTGATGTCTTCCTCCACAGCACCATTACATTCTTGAAATTATCAAAGAAAATTCATTACTTCTGATTCCATTAGTAAAAAATAAATGGCAGCTGATTATGGCTTTTAAGGCTTCAACATTAAAGAAAACACAAACTTTAATGATCTATTTTCAAAAGTCAATACACCTTTAACTACTGTACTTCAAACAAACAAAACACTGCATACCTACTTAGAGTGGTAAATAAACGATGATACAGTTCCTGGGCATGAAATCCATACAGATAATTCCTTTGCATAATTCTGATTATTAGACATGATAACATGACACTGTTGAAGGATACTAGACTTTAATAGAAGCAAAATAATAAGATGATTCACTTACAAAGGAAGGTAATTATTTAAGAGCGCTGTTTTGCTAATAATCACCAAGTTCAGAGAACACCTGCACAGAACCATCTTTCACTTTGGAAAGGGGAGTGCAGTATTCTAAGCTGATAAATTTGATTACAAAGCAAAGCACATAGAGCAGAACACCTATAGAGAATCATCTATTGCTTCATCTAAAATTGGGTTTCATAATCTGCATTTGTATTAATTTAACTCATGACAGTATTTTTTAATCCTATTTAGAAAGCAAAACAGGGGAAGGATTTAGAAACCTTCTCATTTTCTGTTTTAGTAATTTGATCTGAGCTACCAGCACTTGCTTGATAAGAATCATTTTAAACTCATAATTTAAACCTTATTACCAGACACCCGTCTCACAGAAAAGGAAGTGCCAAGCATTTTTCACATAGGCACATCATTCCTGATTATTTCAATTCCATTTTAAAGGATCTTTGACAGGGCTACTGAAAGGCTTGTCAAAGAACAGGGAAACATTATGATATTCCTTCCCCATATCCCTTTCCAGAGCATGAAATATGAGGGACATTTCTAACAGAATCAAGGCTAATTTAAGAGCTGTTAATCTTGATTTTAAGGCTGCTGTAGCTGGGGAGGTACCTCTAGCACAGGGCAGCTGTTCTTCAGCACACTTCTCTAGTCAGGTTCTAAGACATACACAAACTTCTTCACTCCAAAGCCCATGTATTGCAAGCATGTACTCTACGAGCTACAATTAGCAGAGACACTTGAATTTCAGAACTGCATTGTTTGAGTTCTTAAGTGTCCAATAATTCAACAATGCTTTTAATGATTCTATCCATTTTTAGCTAAAGGACAAAACATTTGGGGTTTTTTAACTGACTTCTGAAAGTCATTAAAAAAGTCTTCACTGACTTTTTGGGGGTCTCTTTCTACAAACCAGTGCTTTTGCTATTTTAAGCCTAGTTTATCTGCTCTCTAGCACAAACTACTGAAATCGATCTGCATTTTCAGTTCAAGTCCATCATCAGAGCTCTTACACTTTACATTTGTTCAACAAACTACTTCGATTACACAATCCACAAGAAGCTGCATGATAACTGCAGGTAAGGTACAGCCTGCTGCACCCATCTGAGCTGTCCTGCTAAACCCACGGCGCCACGCTCACCCTTCTGGGGTGAGCAGCCTGGATCCAGTATGTCAGGGCACTGTTCTTCTACAGACTCCACACAAAAGCACCAGGTGTTCTGAAATATCTGCAACAGGTGAGGTAAAACTGACACGTGTATGAGCCAGGGTATGAAACAGTAAAAAATTAAAACCTGCAAAAAAAATGAAAAGCTCAAGAAAAGAACTACTCTAAGACGTAGGAAGAAAATTTAAAAAAAAAAAAGTGAAAGACAAAAAAAGGGTGTACAAGATCAAGGTATGTGAAGTTTCTCTTATTCACCAGAACTACAGCAGCCAGAAGCACCTCTCCAACTGACTGATCAAAGTGCCAGCCTGCCCAGTGCTGAGGACAAGACAGAAGAGGGGTGGAAGGAGCCTCTGTGCAAGTGCCTAAATGGCTGCAATGTGCTCAGTGAATGGATGGCACCGTTTTTTCACAAATTAGAGATTAATGGAAGCTGGGTCACTGCTAACAGAAGAACACTTCAAAAGGAGGTGAAAAAGAACTGAAGTTCAGAGATATTGATGAGATCTGCACCAAAATGCAAAGGGAGGAAGCTTCTGAAGCACTGCTGAAGATAGCTAATATGATACAAAATTAATAGAAATTGATATCAGGAGGAGAAGTACCAATGTGAAATAGATAAGGTGTGGCAAACTACCTCAGTGTGAAAAATTGAGAGGATTTATGCTATTGTTACTCAGAAATTACCTTCATTTTTCTTCACAACCTTCTGCTTAATAATTTTGAAAAATCATAGAGGAGAGGCATATGGTAAAAATGAAAGGATATTCTGATAGAAGTAATTACTTAGGGATTACATTTTCCTGTAGCATGTTTCTGAACAACATGAAACACCAGACAACTCTTTCTGAGCCTCAGTTTTGAGGGAATGAGAAAATACAGTATTCCCTGTGACAGCTTCTTGACTCTCCTCAGGATCTGTGCTGCATCTGCTGCATTTCCATTCAGTACAGAGGGAAACAGGGACAAGTAGCAAGTGGAAGCTGGAGCTAACAGAACCTGTAAGCTCTGACTCCAAGTCAAGTGCACCACAGGAGTGCTCAGCAATGCCCAGGACAGGAGAGACACAAGCAGCAAGTGCAGGCAGCTGCCTTCACAGCTGGGAATGTGTGGGTGCCTGTGGTGGGTCTGCCAACATCCCACAGAATGCTGTAGATCCAATAGCAAGGGTCACCAAACCCTGCTGGCAGGGCCACTCCATTCTATTGTATTTGATTCTGGCACTGGGAATTTTTTCTCCAACACAAGGAAGGAAAAACGGAGGTAATTCTGGATCCTCAGTATCTTTGCCCATGTACACAGTCAAGGTGTTGGAGTCCCCTCTGAAAAGAAGAGAAATTACACAATGCTCTATCTCTAGAGACCCCTAAGGCTCTCTGAGGAGAATGTTAGGAGAAGGGAGGAGTAACCACTCCTGGGGCCTCAGTGCCCTTTGCTCAGGAGGCAGGATCAGCTGGCACCAGCCTCTGAGGGGGCCCACGGACCCTCCCAACCCACAGGAAGCTTTCAGATGTGCATTGACCTGGGACAGGGAAAATGCACCATTCCAAAGCTCTGGACACTTTACTTCTTTCTTCCCAATCTTGTGTTTTTTGCTTCATCTGTATAAATGTTGGTCTTGCCATACAGCATTCAAAACTACACAAAAGCATTTATTCCACGTTAGACTTTTCCATGCAGGACTGGTACTCTGCAAGGAGCAATATGTGCAGTTTCATAAGGGGAAATAAGTGCATTATTTTCATCTCCACAGACTTCAGCCCTTCCTCTTTAGCTGTCTAATGATCCCAAACTGAAAACATGCCAAGGCATTGCAATGTAAATGCTTCATTGGTTTTGTCAACCAAATAAGAAAACAAATGTATTCAGGCAACCATTATGTTTAAATTAAGCCTGCAAAACATTTAACACTACTAAGAAGGAAAAAATACGCTGAATTTTTATATGATGAAATTGAAAGGAAAAATTTATAAAGCCTACTTAAGATTAAAAACAAACAAACAAACAAACAAACAAAAAAAAAGAAGACGACCCAGTTTCTCTGACACAAGAACTAATTCTCATATCTGCCCCCAAAAATCCATGCAGGATCAGTGGTCTGTATGAAAGAGGAGACAGTTGGGGTTCACGTGGGGACTGCAGCCAGCATGGTAATCATAGACAGGCCTGCCCTTTTCCTAAGTGAAAAAGATGCTGTCTTTGTCAGGAGAAATCAGAATATGTTTCATACTGCTGTAGCAAAACCTGTAACTTTAGAGGTGCATCACCACTGCTTTGTGAGCACTGATGATCACAGCACCATCCTGTTACATTTTGTCACAGATATTTCTCCTTCTTTAAAGGCTCACATACTTGTTTTCACTACTTGCACTGCTGATTCAAGTTATTTCCCACCCAGCCATTTAGGTACTTTGCACATTTGTTTTCTCATGAAAATAGAAGGACAACTTAAGGAAGCACCAGCTTGGCATTAGTTGGTCCTAGCAATACTATGGTAGGTTCTTGGTAATTTCTTTTTATGTGCCATGATACTGAGTAGGATACAATCACCCAGAATTGTGAAATAATGTTCTGCCACATTTCATATGCTTGTTGCTGGAGATGTGACAGATTACTGATGTGATCCAAAATGCAGCAAGACATAAAAACAAACTTAAAAGACACTGGTAGCATGAGTAGCAGAACGCCTGTATGCTTCTCATTCTGCTAAGCCAGGTGAAAAATCTCACTAGAAATAGGCCTAATTATTCTCCCAAGTGATGAAGATAAAGTAATCAATAGGCAAGGACTGGCAAAGGCAGCAGGATAAGAACTGCTGGAGTACAGAGGGTTTACAAGAGTGAGGATCAGGATACAGCAACACTGCAGTACCTCGGTGCTCACAGTGCTGTTATAAAAACCCAAGCCAAACACAACTAGGTCACATCTGAAAGCAGTATCTTGCCTTTTTAAAGGATATTATTAGTTTACTTCTGAGTTATTATTTTTCCCTTATCACTAGGACAAATCAATATTATCATGAATACTGTCATTGCTTTATGGCAATCCTGAGTTTTGCCAAAGGGGATTAGTGGGAGCACTGTGCTGTGCTTTCCCCACTGGCATTAGGCAGTGCTGCAGGATGTGATTCCACACTGTGTGCACAGCACTCCTACACGTGCATGGCAGCTGCATCCCTCTGAGAGCTGCATTTGCAGCTGGGGCTTGCAGGGAAGTGATGCTCAATAGGCACATGCAGAAATGAGGGGTAGGGCTGCCACCAGCTCCCTGATTTCATCAGGTCTCTCGCTGAGTTACTGCTTCTAAACTGGAATTGCTGGCTTAGGGGAGTTCTCCTCCATATCTATGAAACCAACCCTGTGCTGTCAGAGTCATGGCTTGTGTTCAGGTTCAGCAGGGCTCCCTGAACAACTGTGGTGCACCATCCTCCCCTCTCTAATTCCCATAACAAACGTGGTGGTGTCTTGACAAAACCAAATTAAAAGAGGCAACACAGAGAATACAAAAGCTTCCCATCACATCACTCTAGGAAGTTTGGAAAGTATTAATTTTTTGAACAGTAAATACCAACCAATCCTTTCTCCTGGTTTCTGCATGGCTAAATATGGATCCTCATTTGCTGTCTCAGCACATTTTGTTCAAATGTAAGTATGATAAAATAGTTTGAGGACTAAGACTTAAGATCAGAAACTTAGCAATGGAGCTTATAATGTGTTTCATGAGGTGTCAGATGGCCTGTAATGGAACATTTGGAGTAGAATTCAAACAGATCTGAGGTTGTAAGAGTTATTCAACAGTGAGTTAATGAGAGCACTCCTTTATAAAATGAAGAACTGCAGAGTACTTTTATTGAACCATAGGATTTTTGAAAAGCATTTACTATGGAAACCAAGTTCTATGAAAAGATCCAGAATACGAGGGAAACCACAGGTATGGCATCTGAACCAGCTTTCTGACCAGAGAAAAAAGGATTTTAAAGCCTGGTGGTAGGGGGTGATTGGATAGGAAGATAAAAAATCCCTGTTTAACAAAAGCAATGTTGAAGCTTGCAGTTTTTAGTGATAAAGAGCAAGCTGTTGCACTCCTCCTGTATATGCATTTCCCTGGCTTGAGAATATTTCATTATAGAGGGTTTTTTAAAAGACTGAGCCATTTAGAGTGCTTTTTTGACTCATCATAGGGAATTGTAGGCTCTCCTGGTCATTTTCCTAGCTGACCTCCCTACAGAGAAGTGCTGGCAACACCGTTACAGAAATTAAAAGAAATCAGCTCCACCAGGAATAGCTGGATGAGCCAGGGGAGGCACAAAGCAGAAACTCTGCTGTGAGGTGGCACAGACCTGGTGCAGGCTCAGGAAATGACCACAAAGCAAGAGCCTTTCACCTCTGGGAGCCCCAAACTCACAGATTAAACTGCCATGTACCAATAATTAATAAAACCCATCCGAACAGGGATAAATGGGCTCCCACTGAGTAAGCACTCTACTCCTCAGCTAACAACACTGTTTATACACCTGAAATGTGCTCTCATGTGCACACCTGGAAGGTGGCAATTTCCTTTGTTCTCTGCATCTGCAAAAACAGCTTCATGCAAAAGGCTTAGCAGTTACAAGGTCACAAAGGTGCACTACCCATAAGTGCAGTGTCAAAATATGAAGGAAGAGGAAAAAAAAGCCCACTTAAGAAAAACAATCTTTTTGGTTTTTTGTACATCAGATGTAGATGGAAAGCAAAATAAAATCTATGCTTCTTTGCAACTTCTTTTTAACCAGATGAACTGAAAATGTGCTGAGCTACACATTTCAGTATTTTATGCCCACACCCAAAGGGTGCACAAGGGGTGGAGAGGAACAGGACTGCGTGTTCTTTTTTCAAATTGCACCTATTATCTAATATACTAGTACAAACATTTCCCACAAAAATGATATGCATACACCTCAAAAGGTGTTTATTTGGCAACCTTGAGGTATACTTCATTAAAGCATTGCCTGGCATATCACCTTGCTAGCTGACTGCAATCCATTAGGGAAAAAACCCAGAGCCATGTTCTGTCCATGTTGTAGCACAGCAAAACACAAGCATGGATTGTCGTTTTCTGGATGGATTTACATAGCTTTAGAAGCACAGACTGTTTACATGGATGACACAGACTAAAGTGTTTGTCCTGCATTGCAATAGTCTTAAGTGAAGACAGCTGGATTCTATTCTACCAGGAACATCAATCAACAGAGCTGCCAACTAAATTCAAATGAGGAAAGCAGCTATCATTGAAAAAAGTCAAAGAAGAGGCAGAACTGGATGCAACTAGATCACAGATTGTGTTTAAAAAGTTTAAAAAAATATCCAGAACTACTTGCAAATTGAATTAATTAGATGTGAGAAGGAAACAAAAATGTTGCACTTGGAGTTGCCAAAGAGAATAATGGCTCCACCAGTAACATCAGCAATTCTCTCCCACCTTCAGTAGGCCAGGAGGAAGCAAAGGGTACCTTTTGGGTGCTGTGTTGTTCCTGGTGTTTCTGCAGACCAGGCCTGCAAGCTTTCCATGGAGTTCAGAGAACACCTCCTCTTGCATATGATTTGCAGAAGGCTCCATTGTGCACTCGGGAGCATTTATTTCAGATCACATCCAAAAAGCATCAGCACAGCCCTACAGCTCTGGGTGCTCAGTCCTTCACCTGCACATCCTGCAGGATGGCTCTCAAACACCTTTGGCAAGTGGCACTGATAATGACGTGCTGCTTTCACTCCTCTAACAGAGAACTGCCCCAAACATGTAGAGGCAAACTGTTTTGAAAAGAGCCATGACAAAATACTCCATTCAGCTTGCAGCTTAAGCAGGGAGTGAAACAGAAAATATACTTTAACACACAAAAAAAGCTGGTAGGGACCTTCATATATTTATCTCCTGTGGCTTCTCTTTGGGTCAGAAATGACCACAGTGCCAAATGCAAAGCACATCAGTGATTACCCAGAACTATTTATAATTCCCATGTGCCAAACAACTATGACAGAAGGCTCACCATAAACTCCCTCATTTTCCATTTATAAATAAGACACAGTTTGCTGAAAGGATTCCACAAATAGTAGCACTGCACATCTGCAGTAACATAGGAAACTCGGCAAATGTGCATTATTGGCAAGTCTTTAAAATACCTTACAGGCAGCTTTGTGGTTTGTCCATGGCTGCATTTAGTGCAGCTCGCATGATCCAATCTGTGCATATTTACTGGGTGTAATGTTACTATATTTACATTACTAGCATGTCCAAATATATTTTGGGAGGGTAGAAAACTGAGGGAGTGGTGACTGAGTCAGGATCCCACATATTAGATTTCCATTTGGAATAGGTTTCCCAAGGCATCTAATTTCACTTGCAGCATTGTATGTCTGGGACTTCTCAACATCTAATTGATGGAAAATATTATGTCTGTGTTTTTATCCAATTCCTAAAAGGCATTCCCTTTATATGGTTATAAGTACTTTAGTCTGCTGGGTATGCCAGCAGACTTTTGGTATTGCCATACCAAAGAAAGCATGCTGGATTTTCCATAATGGGCATAAATTCCTGGAGCTGCTGGGTCTTGGCTTTTTAAACTATCAACAGTATGTCCAGCAATATACCCTAAAGCGTCAAAAAGTATTTGGAACATCAAGTATTTGAAATTAATTTCCTAAAGGTCTGTATGGATCAAAAGAAATTCTTGAGTTAAGACTGAGTCCTGCAGGAATGAGGGAGAAGAAAAACAAAATATGAGGAAATCTATTGCCAACTTTGACACGATAAGAAGGAATGAGAAATATCCCCAGAGAAGCTTCATTTGTTAACACTGAGTCCCTGGTTGGGGAGGTATGTCAGAAAGAAGCATTTTGCTAGGAGAAGTAGAGGTATTTTTAATTTAAGTTTACAAGGATCACATTTGCTCCTGATTTATCTCCATCCAAATTGCACTTTACAGTAGGAATGACTTTGAACCATCAGACTGAAATCTGATTCTGCAGAAGAACGATCAGAAGTCCAGGGATGGGCACCTGCTTCATTACCATCTTCTTTCCAACTTAGACCAGCAGAATGGACCCAAGGGAGATAAATCACTACTATTATTATTAATTCAGAACTAGAATTCAGCTGGCATACCTCTGCTCTATGAAATTAATCACTTTGTCTGGACCTGGATCACAAAAAGGATCACTGAGGAAAAACTGTTGATGAATTTAAAGGAAGTGGAAAACCAACGTCAATAGAAGATGTGACCAAAAAAGAACTGGACAGATCCACAGCACCAGTTTCAACTGCAATTACCAAATCATCTCTCTGGGGTTTCCTTTGCTCCAGCTAT
The DNA here is from genome assembly GCA_013399945.1 of Ploceus nigricollis. Taxonomy (NCBI): domain Eukaryota; kingdom Metazoa; phylum Chordata; class Aves; order Passeriformes; family Ploceidae; genus Ploceus; species Ploceus nigricollis. The sequence continues at coordinate 404,064 of VXBC01004931.1, read as the reverse complement.
TGGCAGGGCCAGCACACAGTTCAGAAGGAGCTGGGACACTGAGCAGGCTATTCAGCAGCTCAGTGATCCATCCAGACCTGCTGCTCTGATCAAGGCCCACCCACGCTACAGCAGATGAAAGAACACTCCAGCCAAGGTGTTCCAATTGCTGTTCAACTCCAGAGGGGTAAGAAACAGCTTACTCATAAACTGCAGATCCAAAACCCCACCAACCTTTTGCATTAAGTGGGAAATAAATTACATATGTGATTTCTGAAAACACAGTTAGCAATTCTGGCTTTGTATTCACTTTGCTTCAGGAATGTACAATTCAAAAGCTGAGACTGTCAGAAGCTTGTGGTTAATGTCAAAATAATTATGATTTATAGACATTGTTTGTAAGCTAACAATTCAGACATGCTTATTTGTAAGCTAAGGACAGTATTGATCACATTAAGACAAGGGTTTAAGATCCTGCCATCACTACAAATAACTCCTATTAACTGAGTGTGTAATGGCAGGACAGATTTTCCCTATTTTCAGTATTTATGGCATTGAAAGCACTGAAGAATTACTGCTCAGGGAATGTCAGGATTTATTAACAAACCAAGAGTGCAAACAATCTGTATTCCAGGAAGAAAGAACTATATGAAACTGCCATCTACCACTTGCTGTACAATATAGACAGAATTCAATTAAACCCATGTAAACAAAGTTTCAGACACAAGAACAAAACCAACGATGCTTTTGCACAAAAAGAACAGCTCCTTTGGGAAAAGATGAAATCAATATCCTTAACCTTTACATTCCAGAGCACTGCCAAATCATCTCACTTTGGCAAGCTTTCTCATGTAAACAATCACCAATTAAATTAAAAATCTGGGAGAAAAATCTAGTTACATTCCTTTTGGGAATGACTTTTGCGGATATAAATCAAACACCAGTGGAGGATAAGAACACAATAACAATTCCTGTAAATCCAAGGCTTATAGCCTCCAACCATCTAAGTCCATGCAGACCCTAAAAGCCAGTATCCTGTAGGAATATTCAAGCAAGCTCCAAACGTGCTTACACATGGAACACAAATACATCTCTAGCTCACTTATCAGCAAGGTTTCAGCTGGAACATGAAGAAAACAGTCCAAGATGCTGTGACACACTGAGTTGGAGAAGCCTGGGTAATTCACTCCACAGGAGACCAGGCTTACTGTGAGGAGGCCTTTAATAGCTGATTATCACTGTGGACTGCACTTGGATTTTCACCAAGCACTTCTATGCCCTGCAACACTGAATCTGGTCAGGAGGACTGCTGCTGGAGATTTGTTGGCGATGAAACAAAGGTTCTAAAGTTTATCTTAAAATCTATCAACAGAGGGCATGGCAAGGAAGGGGGGTTAGAGCAGGAGAGAAAGTCTTCCCCATTCAGGGAGTTCTTGAGTAACAGCTCTTGATTTGGCTCCCTATCTTCATGGGACAAGGCCTGAGAGATCCTAAGTCAGGAGAGCACCAGGGAAAATGCATGCTTTTCCTAAATCCTTAGAGACAAAGTTAACTGCTATTCCAAAGGATGCTATGCAAGGAAAAAAGGCTTCTAGTTTGGGGTGAACAGGGCCATGAGCACTGTGGAGTGCAGCCTTTGACAGGTTCACTGTTTTGAGGGTGTGGGTGTGACACCATTGCTCCACATTTCCCTGGACTATTACAGAGGAGATAATACTTGCATTCAGTTTTTCCCCTTCAAACATGCTCTGAATGGAACATACAGACTGTTTCCTCATCAGCCCATCACACATGTGGCGAGCTCTTGGCACACACAACCAGCCTGTTTGCTCAAGAAAAACATACACACACCTATGCAAATACAGCCCATGGCAGGTTTCTTCCATTATCATGTCTCAGTCTCTCATTGCAAACCCTCAAGAACTCCTAATTTATTCTGGCACTGTTGCTTTGATACCTCCATTTTGCACCTAGTGGACATGAGACAACTGGAATTAGATATGCCCTTGCCCAAGTCAGAGGAAAGTTTATGGCCAACTATGTTCTCATTAGCTTTCTGGCAGAGATTCTGGAACTATTGCTGGCCTGTACGTGCCTGTATTAGCAAATGGTGTGCATAATGTTCCTACCACATATCTAGCTGGAAGCTGTTCTGGCTATGGCTTCTGCCATTTTGAGTATTAAACATGCCTTTGACAGGTTTAGGTGAAATTTTAAAAACAGTCTCAGGAAGACACACTCAGATAAATTCTAGCTCAACTAATTTTTGTTCCAGTTCAAACAGGACATTATAAAAGGTCAAGTCATGTTTGGAATACCAGAAACCACATTACTAAACTAAATTTTGCAATTTCTAAGCAATTAATACTTTGGTTAACAAGTCAGAGACCTTCAGACCCCATTTCCTGTCTGTGTGTGTCAGTCAGGTTAACAAAACCCAGAGCAGAAAGAATGATTTGCCTGGCTCTGTGTTCATCTCCAATATTCCTGTCACAGTCATTTACCTCTGCTGCTGACTTCACAGAACACCAGTCCCATCCTGAGCTAGTGCTGGCTTCAAAACACAGATGCACTGCAGCTCAAACTGCAGCTCTGGAGAGGCTGTCAGGCACAGGAAATACTTTTCTGTATTGTACATTGATCCTCCTCAGCTGGACAGCAGTGTTACCTTCCTGTGTGTGTGGATGGGCCATGGAACTCCAGCGGGAGAGACTGCTATTCCTGAGGTGCACAGCAAAACTTGGCTACAAAGTGAGCTGTGCAGTACAGATGGCAAACCCTGCAGTGGCAGGGCCAGGTCAGCTGCTCTTTCTCTCAGTACTAACATCAGAAACCAATGTATCAAGAATCAATCCTGTCTTCTCCTCCAAAAGTTAGATTTGGTCCAGTTTTGTTAAGGAAGAAAGGGACAAGTCTTGCAGAGAGATAATAAAAGCAGGCACTGCAAAGCAGTGATGATTCTGCAGAACGAGCCTCTTTTGGGAAGGTGCAGGAGAGCACATAAGAAAGTAAATATGTTTAGGATGGGTCTGAGAGAGAGAGACAGGATCCTCTTCTGCCTGAATCTCTGCTGAGGAAACCTTTCTGTCCTTTGTAACCACCTTCCTCTTGTCACTTAACAAGCAGAAAGACTGAGGAAGAGCAGTAACGATGCAGGAGCTATCTGAAGAGGAGGCAAGGGTGGTATTTAGACAAACCACAAGTTCTTATGTTCATTATCTTCTCACCAAATGAAGTCTTCTTACCCACCTGTGCATTGTTCTCATCCAGTTGCCCTACTTCTGTTCATTATGTAGCATTCATTAACTGGTCCTAGGGATAGCAATTGAGAATAAATAATTATCTCCCTAGCACAAAGAATAAGGGTCAGATTCTTAAAGGTGACTGCTGGAAGTTTAAAAAAAATAGAAATGAAAAAACAATCAGGCCTATTTTGTCACTTGGTGGTACATAAAGACAGCCTGGATTTAAAGAAAGAGATAGATTTTATTTTTAGTCTAAAAATTTTGCATTACCAAAGCAGATTTTGATGAGACACTCGCAGATTTCAGAGGCTCTACACTGTCAGCTCTCCTTTCCACCTAGATATCTGTGGCCACTCTGTGCCCTTTATTCAGGTCAATTCAGTATCAATGGTAAATCAGTTTCCACATCTGTCCCAGTAAAACCTTAGCACAGTTCTCACACCTCTGGGCATTGTGATTTAAAGCAGCAGCACAGCTGTGGCAGCACTGTTTACCAGTGACTGAAGGGCAGAGCTAAGGCCACTGAAGGATCATTCATCTGGAACATACCAAGCTCGTGCTGTTGTGAGAAGGCTGCTGTTGTTACCTATGCTAGCTGTTCTTTACTGTAATACAAACTTTCCTGGCTAAAAATACTGCCATTGTTATACTTTATTTTAGTATTCCTTCAGCAATCTCCCCACTAGTAATCACAGAAGGCAGTGGTGAATCACAATGGTCCACTGTAGCCTACCAGGAGCAATCCCAATCCAGAAAGTCTTGAACAACATCACAAAGGTCTCCTTTGCAGCAGTGAATGCTTTAGACACTTGTTTTTTTCCTTCATCACAAACCATAGTCTTACCTTCTCTCAAGACTCCTTCCAAAATACCAGAGTCCTTCTTTCGGCAGGGGCAGGGCCTGGCCTTCTGCACGGAAAACATTTTTCCTAATAATAAATATAACTATGTTCTTCTATATAAACAATAATGTAAAAGGCTTTCTATTGAGGAAGGAAGGGAAGAGAGGCTTTCCAAAGTAATTTTTTTATGTTTCATGAAGAAGCTATTAGTAAGGACAAGCCTGGATTTCATGACAGGAGGATGGACAGACGGGAAAGCCTCACATTTCTGAAGTATCTGATTAAGTTCTGTAGTAAGGGGGAGAGAAACAAATTTGCAAAGTCTGAGCAACACAGTAGAAAAACATTTTCTGACTGGAAATTGTTAGCATTAACACAAAAAGAATGTTAAACAGCATCATCAATCAACATTACTTGCTCCCTCCTAAAGCAGTTCTGAGCTAAAGCTCTATCTAAAAGCAGTACATTTCTTACAGCCTGGATATCTACACAACAAAAAGTTGCTAATAGAAAGTAAAGCAGTTAAACTGAAGTGTCAGCAGGGGCTACTTTGTCCCACAGAAATTTCAATTAGCTGACAGTGCCAAAAGTTTCCCTATTTGCAGATGTTGCCAGCAGCTAAAAAGAAAAACAAGAAGCATACTTGGGAAACAAGTAGGACCCAGCGGGTCTGTGAAACAATTGGAAAGTTGTCTCTGAGGGGAGGGATACCCGGCATCAAGGACTCTCACAGGACAGGAGAACACACAGCTGAAACTGGGGTTACTGCGACCACCAGGCAGCACCGGAGCAGGAGGCTGAAGAAAGAGGAGAAGCGCTCCCAGCAGCAGCTGAGAGCGTTCCCCGGGCCTTGCCCGTGCACAGGAAAAGCTCCCGGACAGCCGCGCCTGAGCAGCACCGCGGGTTTGCTCCCGGGCAGGGGTCAGCGCTCACCCAGAGCAGCACACGGGGTCAGTGCTGACCCCCAGAGCAGCACACGGGGTCAGCGCAGCCCCCAGAGCAGACCNTAATCAGGCCGATTTTGCCAAAAGGGTGTGGGGCACATTCACACAACACCACAGCTGGGAGCTGAGAAAGGATTTGCATCCCTTCAGTTTCTGTGTCTTGGTTCTCCTTCTAGGGATGTGAGTGCTTCTCTGCCTTGCTCACATTCTGAGCTACCAAAAGCTGTGCAGTGCTTGCCTCTGCCAGTAATGAGGACAACCCCCAATACGATTACGCAGATGGACAAATTCTGCTCAAAATTTGGCATTTGTCATTTTTTACACAACTTGTGCAACCAACACACTCCCAAAGGACAGACTGGTTCTAACTGGCAGGTATGACCCCCTTGAGACACTAATTCCTCAACTTTTTCTTTTTCCTTCCTACTTGGTAAAGCTCATCACCAGTTAGCTTAGCTTAGCTACAAATAAGAGCAGCCAAGCTTATGCCAAGACTCATCAAGTTACTACAAAATACCTTTTCATTTATACTTAATTTGACTACTTTTCTTTTCTTTTTTTTTTCCTCTAGCAGTCACTATTGAGTCCTATAAGGTAATCCTTGGAACTGTTCATGTGAAGTATGAGAAAGAAAGTAAATTTAAACACTAATTGGATCCTACATGAACCTCTTCACAATAAGTACTCAACTAAGCTATGGCTTCTGTATTGGAAGCCCACCAAATCAGTCCTGAAATGGGCAAAACTCCATGTGCTGATTAGGAATGAAATAAAATATTAATGAAAGTTTCAGAGCATTGTGTAAAGTCTTGGCAACAACCTTTAATTATTAGTGCCCCAGAGATTCACTCTATGTCTTGAGTATTTTTCCATTTGCCTATAAAGGCAATTTAAATTTTTAAATTTTACTTTAAAGTTGAAAAGTACAATATTGTAATCAGCAATTATCCAATAAAGAGCTGAAAAGCACACAGGGACAGGCAGTCCCAGGCTCTTGCTTTTCTGTAATGCCTCTGCTTTTCACCCCTATACTGGGAGTGGAGCACTTGTCTAGAAATCCTTTTGCTGATGGATGAAAAACAGTTCCATATGTGTGCCAGTACAGATAAGTAATTATGAGAAGCAGACACACTAATCCTCCTCCTCAAAGCAAAACCAGGTTTTATGTAGCATGGGTTTCATCACAGTGTTTTTCAGGGGAAAAAAATTTCTGTCTAGGCTCCCTGTGGAAATGACACTTGTTTCCAAGCAGAACTACAGATTTGCACTGTCATCCAGAAAGACTTCCAGAGATCTGAGCTGACAAATCCAAGCTCAGAGGAGTGGTTTATAATACTTATTAGTAAGCAAACCAGACTGTGTTTAGGAAGCAAAGCCGAGATTCCTTTCCCAGAAATAAATACATTTGCAGCAGCTAATTGTTAATGTCATTCCAGTGCTTTTGGAATCACTAATCCTCTACAGCCAAAACTACCCCAAGTGTTACTCAGCCTGCTAGCTGGGGAGCAGGGGAAGGTACAGGACTGGGGCCTAGGAAAACAAAAAAGAGTACTAACAGTAAAAGTAACATAAATATTCCCTTCACAGGAACTTGGCTATGCGTCAATACTAAAGCACAGATGGAAACTGATTTGCAATCACTGGCAGAGGCCTACACAGGAATTTTTTTGCGGCTGACATTTTAAATTAAAACCTTTGTCATTATAACAATAAGATTTTGTAATGTGGCTGTTTACCTATATGCTTTGAACTTTATTTACCACCTCCCCCTTCAACTGCCAAATTACATTGAAATGCAAAGGAATGAGGAATTGCTTTTTCCCTGAGGATTACATGGTAGCTAAGAGAGATTCACAAACACGGCACAAAGGAGTTAAAAAGCTCAAGAAGGCAATGGTTAAAATTCTCTAAGATGAAAAATGTTACTACTTCTGGTGCACTTGAGTCAGGAAGGATGGGCTGTTTGTACAGGGGACAATAGGAGTATTCCCTGGCTTACAGCCAGCTCATAATTCAAAGAGAGGCATTATCAGCCAAAGTTAATTTTTTTTTGAATTATCATCTGCCAGAGCTTGAGAGTTTGTGGCTAATTGTTCCATTCTTGACTACAGAATGAATTAGAGAACAATGTGCAGTCCTAAGACGGAGGGAAAACATAAAGCAAACCTCTGAGCACACAATGAATGGCTCAGATGAGTTGGGTACTTTGCTCCTCTGTTCATAAAGATGTGGTGAAAATCCACTGCTCCAAGGAACAGCACGCACAAGTGATAGATGTTAAACCCTACACCCTGTGCTCCCAGGCTGCTGGACTCATGTTGGACTGCTTGGTTTATGGAACAATGGTTTAAGCAAGGAAGAAAGGAGAGCACGATTACATTAGAAGGTTAACTCAGATTTAAGAAATAACTGACGGAAGCAGCAGGTGTCCAAGGAATGATGAATGGGCAGCAACATAAAACAGACACCTTTCATTAGAGGTGGATGAAAAACACTGCTTAAAAGGATATTACAGAGCAGTTCTTGTGGCTGTTTCTCTATGCTGGCAACATAAATTAAAGGTCTCTCAGTACCAGCTTGTGTAAGTGAAGGACTGAAAACCAAAATTCTCAGGTTCATCAACCACAATTGTTTGTGCCTTCTCAGCTACATCATCACATTTCCAGTTAAGGTTTTTTTCAATTTTTAAATTCTTTAAAATGTATTCTTTTCAAACAAAAAAGAAATGCAACATTAAAAATTAAAATGTAAAGAAAAAAACCCACATTAACACATAAGCCGTAATACAGTCATTGTCCATGACTCCTCTCATTCACCTCAATAACAGTATGACTGCAAAAGAGCATAGAGAAAGAAGATGAAAGATAGATAAATACACTGGAATTCTGAGGGAGAAAAAAAGGAGAAGAGATTCTCTGCTTGGGCTTCTTGTTTCCATTGAAAATGAAGAAGGAAAAGGACACATTTTTCACAGCCAACAAATAGAACTAAGAAAGTAATGACCAAAAAGGGCAGCAATGTTTAGATTAAACTTTCAAAAGGAACACCAAAGGTATGATGATCTAAACATAAATAAATGCTCCCTAACGCTATTAAATGGTTTTGGGTGGGTGAAGAAACAAAGTTGACTGACATTAGAGAATGAAGCAGGGCTGACGCAGAACAGAAACAGTGACTCAGAGGAAAACATGAGGAGATTCTGCAGCCCCACTCCTATGTTACACTATAAAAAAGGATGGGTAGGAACATCTGTATTCAGCTCATCACAGCCATGCAAATGGATGGAGGCACCAGAGATTGCTGAGCAGTTCAATGCACCCAAAAGTCAATGTGAGGAACTACTGACACACTTACACAGAGCCTGGCAGCAAATGACAATCCATATATTCAAATATGAAAGAAAATGTGAACTTGTAGGAGCTAATTATTGCAGTCGTTTTTACAAGTTACTCAGCCAAGCAACACATTGTCAGCACTGTACAAATCACACCAAGTTAGTATTTACTAGGGCTAATTTTGAGTGAGTAAGCCAAGGCAGCAAAACCTTTCCTGCAGTACATTACACTGCCAAAAAAAAATTTCTGAATCAGAGGCTCTGTGTGCATAGATAATGACAAGAAAAAGGTTGCACGTGTACACCTGCAAAAGAATTGGGTTCTGTGTGGAAAGCCTTTCCTTACGGTGCACCTCCTTGTTTTCTTCTTTTCTCTGTATATCTCCATTGCTTTGAGCACTGGAGGCAATAAATTCCAAAATGAGCAATATAGCTTTTGGGCCTGAATCCCTACAAGAACAAGACAGAAGAGAATTAAAAGCTGCATTTCACTGATCATTTTTATGATGTGCAGGGGGCACAAAACAGCCTTTCTCCCTTTCACCCTACCAAATGTTTTCTCTGTATGTGGTAATTCATAAAATAATTATAACAACTACTACTACTACTGATATTGAATTCTAGCACTTCTTTAAAGAGTGGAATGAAATTCATGTTCTTACACTGGATATGCTACACCACAGAAATAGGAACAAAAAACCAGAAGATCAATCTGACTTGCCTTTACAAACTGAAGAACAAAATAAAGAGCGTTCTCCAACCACCAGTTAATTCTGAATAGAATTTAGAGGTATTGCTAAAAGTAAAATATGATTAACCTTCAGCAGCCATCTTACAGCGTAAGGAATGAGCACCTCATCCTTTCCCAAAGCTCTTCACTTGACAGTGCACCTGTGCACACAGGTGGCCTCTGGAGCAGCAGAGGAGTCCTCTGTTCCCACGATGTGACAGGGATGGGCAGCAGCCGTGGGGCCGTTCCAAGAGAACATAAAGGCTGGAGGCAAAGGACACTTGCCAAAGGCAGTTTAGCAGAGCTGGCACAGCAAACACCACTTTGGCCAGGAGATTTTCCATCCCATACCCAAATTGCCCTTGCACCTTTTGAGTGTGTGTCTCCCAGGGCGCTCCCACTGGGAGCAGGAGGGTGCTTTGTAGCAGCTGGCCCCAAAACTTGCCTTGCTTTGGTCTGCATCAGTGGCCCAAGGGCACATGAACAGGGTCCCCTTCTGAGGAAACCGGACTGAAAGGTGCCCTCCCACACAACGTGGAATGCACTGCAAGAGGCTTCTGCCACCACACCCCATGTACTCCAAAGTCAACAAACAGACCAAGCCCAAACAGTGTGGATGTCAGATCCTCTGGGGCAAGCGCTGGGCACTGTTAGATCTATTCCCCTTCATCTGCACGACCTGGCAAAGCAGACACAGCTTTAGGGTTCTGCAGTCCTTACACCTGATTCCATGTTCAGATACAAGTAACTTGTAAACATGTACAAAGAAGTTTGCACAGAGTGTATCAACATTAATAAAAACAGATATTGATGCATCTCCAGTAAATCTTCCTCTGGCTCATGGGTGAGGCTAAGAAATCATAATTTCCTTTAGTAACACTGTTAGCATAAGGGATAATACAGAGAGAAAAGCTGTTCTGGGGTAAAATCAGAAAATTATTCTGTTACTATATGGAGAAAAAAAAATTCCAGTACAAATACAGAGTCTAGGCAGTACAAAGTTTATGACATCACGGCTCAGCACCATTCAAATAGTTTCATCCTTCCTTTAAAATTAAATGACAGCTTCACACCAACACACCTGATATATTCTGATATACAGTACGAGACCTATGTATCTGTGTACTTACACACATAGGTCAACATTAAAAAAAAATACTGGCAAATGCAGAAGAATATAGCCAGGCTGATGTGTCCATCAGCAAGGTGAAATGAAAAATGGCTCTTACACAAATCTCTGTAAGCATTCACTGCCTCTTTCAGATAATCAAACACTCATTTCAGTCACAGAAATTGGAAAGTGATAAATTCCCCATGTGCTCTGTGTTTGTGTGTAACAATAAAAAACCAGCACGTGCCCCGGGGGCTGGGATTTCACGAGTCATTGAGCTTGTCACCAGGTGGATGTCTGTCATTAGCCACAGGCAGAGCTGCTGGGAGACACAGCAAGGACAGCTCTGAGGGAGTCACAGTGAGCGATGCTCGTGGCACAGTCAGGCTCTGCGATCTGAGCTGGGAAGGGAAGAGCCAGCACCTCACAGAGCTCAGGCAGAGCTCAGACAGAGCTCAGCCACCAAGGGCTGACCAAGAACGGGGCTTTCTCACAGCTCCTGCTGCGACTCCACCCAGGGGCAAGTGTAGACCCCAGAAAGATGAACAGCTGTTAGATAAACTCTGAGAAAGGAACTTAGAGCATCTTTACTACTATAAAGTCAATTTCCAACAATGAGAAATTGTCTTTGGTTTTGGTGCATGGAACAGAGTCAAAGAATATTGAAAGATGTTTCCTGTGTGATGTGAAAAACTGGATTTAAATCCCGTCCATTAGAGTGCAAAACAAACCATTTAGCTAATTCCACTGTGAAATTTAGAATTCATGGTAAAGAAATATATTAAAGGCTTTTTCACAATCACAAGAAGATGAAATATAGTTGAAACATGCATGTAAAATGTGTACATTTTCCCTATAGAGATAATAAATACGCTAAATAGCTATTTTCTTCCTAATTATTTGCATAATGTGATAGGATAATGTATGCAACTAAACTCATAAATTAATCCTGAAGATTTTTGCATGTGAGCTATTTCTGAGTAGAGTCATATTGAATTCCACCATAAAATCAACACCAGGTTATTCTATAAAATATAGCACAGCATGATAAATGCAAAATTATTTTTACTGCCTATTAATCCACATATATTGGAACTGTCAAGCTTAGTGGGGCGCTAGTGCTGTGGGTATTGTTTGAAGTGTAAGGATGATCAGGGCTGGAGAGCTAAAAGAGATTTTCTTGTACCAGTATTTCCTATCTTAAGGAAGATAAAATTCTCTCAACTGCGACCTGTGCATTTTGTTCCAGATGCATCAAATGCTTCCTTCATCTTTTATTTAACAGCCTGATGCCCACCTCACCTGCCAGCAGAGCAGTGACAGACTGGGATGTGAGTGCAGTGTCCATAAAACAGGATCACGTCCTCATCAACCACGGCTCATCCAACACGCCCTTCCTCACTGACACAGGGCTGGGCCAGAAACTCACCCAGGAGGCTGCTCTCTCTTCCAGGAGCCAGCCTTGCTTTCAGAGGAATTTTTCAGCCTATTACAATGTGACCCTCAGTTATAATTGCAAAATGAGCAAGCAGTGCTCAAGCCCTCGCTACACAGCCCTAAGGATCCAGCAGCTCCAGAGGCACGGGGTATGTGCAGCCCTGAGTGCAGCTCCTCCCAGCTTCACTGCTTTCTAAAGCAATTTCTGCAATGCACGAGCTGAGTGATAAAGTTAAATGTGCAAAGACACTTCAAGCTCCACCAGCAACCCTGATATTTATAGTCAGCCCTTAGTAAGCACAAATGACTCTGACTTCAACATTGACGCCACCTCTTTATCAGCTTAAATATTTGAGGATACTCATACTAGAGAGTTTCTATTAACTTAATACAAACCTCAAACAAATGTGCCTAAATTATCACCACCTGCTCATTGACAACAGCCTAATTCCTCCTCCCCCATGTGTGAGACTTCAGACCTTTGAATGTCTGAACATTGACAACGTGACAGTTTTAAACTTACATCATAGAACACTGACACAGTGAATGTGCCAATTTCAAGATGACTGCCAGGAAAACATAAACTGTTTGACATTTAATAAGCTTGTGTTTTCACAGAAATACAATGTGTTCTAGATGGTTTGTTTCCATGAAAACACATGGCTAGAAATGAAATGAAGAATAGTTCTCTCAGCACTAAGCACCAAAAATTAAATAAAAAAATCATCTGACAAAAATGCACTAAAAATCAAGTAGCTTAGGGTTCGCATTTACATTAAATAACCAATGAAGTGTTAAATAGAACAGCTCATGGAATTATTGTTACATCTTTTAAAATGAGGAATGAAAATATTTTTTTGAAATTCATTTTAAAGTACCAAGAGTGCTGCATTTGATAACTCAAAGTAAAGAGAACTAATACAAAGAGAGGGCAGTTTGGGAGAACTCTATTACCCCAACTTTACTGGCAAATAGTCTGATAAGATCCTGGTTTCTTTCCTTATCAAAATTAATACTTTTATAATAGAGTGAAAAACAACTTAATATAGCATGCTGTACCACTGTGGGGATAAAGGAGAAGCTACAGCACTTGGCAGTGAACAAAGTGGCTCTGAAGTAGCTGTAAAGCCAAGGGCAGCTTTTCTACTGATTCCAAAAGATACAAAACTTTCCCATTTTTTTAATGTCACTGCACCTGTCTTTGATCGTGTCTTTGAGGGGAAAAGTTTTGTGAGGAAAATGAAGAGTGCAACAATTAAAGAAGTGAAGGTTTCTAGTAAAAAGAAAAAGGTTGTTTTTATGAATATGGTATGTTCAGAGCATAGACAGTGTCAGATTTCAGTTGGTAGCTGCTGCTGCACAGAGATTCTTGGACTGTCCTAGAAATGCTCTTTTGAAAGAGGCTAAGAGCTCATACTCTGATTTTATAATCTGGGCACGCTTATCTTGATGCATGGAAGTAGAGGTGTGATGTGTTACAATCTCACTGGAAGCAAACAGAAATGTCAGAGATTTAATGGATCAAATATGAAAACTGCCATTTTTCATTCAGCTCCTGTGGTCTTTCAACACCGTTTGACCTCCTGCTTCAGCTGAGGCTTCTGTTTCTCTTCCTACCTCCTGAACAGATCTTCTGGTTGACAAAATGAGCACAACCAAGTCTGATTTGGAGAGGAGCATCATGGAGGCTCCTATGCCAGTGCCATGAAGTCATTTGGAACATGCAAGTCAAATCTGACACAACAGAAAAAATAGGATTTACTGGACAACCTACACCCACAACAGACATGCAGAGTCTTTTGGGCTAATGCAGAACATACAGTAAAAGATCCATCACACTGAAATGCTCAGCTTTGTGATTTCAGGATCTTGAGAAAAGGAAATAAGCAGTTACAAGTAAATCTTACCAGAACACAACACCACTTGCTAGGCTGGATCCCAAGTTTAACTGCTGATTTAATCCAGAGTGAGGAAAGCAGTTTATTTATAAAGCAGGTGCTGGGTTCCCACCTGCAATGCTGTCATACAACCTCCCCTCCAATACCAGTGAAAAGCAACAATAAACCCACAGTAAAGGGAATTTCTTTTGTAAACTGGGGTTGCCAGGTATTAGTTTCACAAAGAATAATAATAACAACTTCCCAAATTACTTGGTCTCAAGTTGAGGTTCTCTGCCTCTCTTTTAAAAGGTTCCCTGTTAGAACAGGGATTTTTTGGTGTCAACATTGCTGGCTTCTCAAAGACAAAATGTTCCAGAGAAATTTACATTACTGCTTCTAAAGACAGGATTTCGTGCTAAAATGTACTCTCAAAACAGCTGACAGTGAGGTGGTGAAGTCCTGTTGACAGGACGTGGAAATTTAAGGTTGAAGTACCTGAACTGCCTCATTTCTAGGTCAGCTCTTAAAGTCATGCCACCACCATCCCACATGAAGGACAACTCACCCTGCTCTGAGTTAACAAGGGCTTTTCTTACCTCCCTTCTGAAAACTGCAGGAAAAAATGATACCTTCAGGGAAATATTTTTTGAAATACCTAAAGCTCTGTTTAACAGGAGAATTATTTTCAGCCAGCCTTTAGTACCCTTATATCCTCAAACAGCATGTAAAATTGTCTTTTTGAATGACCTTTTTACTGCCACCTTTACTCCAAGGACCATAACTCTGGACTAAGGCACCAGTGCAGGCAGGGAAAAGGAAAAAAGGGTCAGAGTGAAAGACACGTGAAGACTTTAAACAGGAAACTTGCCTTATCTGTAGGAGTTGCCTTTACAGCCAGCAAGTATCACAGCCCCATATCAGTTAGGTAACATAACAAAGATAAGGAAACAGTTCTTCAGACAAACATTGGTGAGAAGGATGGTTATCAACTGATGGCTTTATCTAAGAGGAAATCACTAAATGCCTTTGGTCATGTAGTGGCTTTCTGAAACCAGAGGTTTCCCTACCTCTGTTGCACAGAGATTAAATAAAGACTTGTTTGAATTTCCAGAAAACTGCAAGAACACCACCACTCTTGTGAACCGACTTTTGAAGTTGGTGGTAAACACCTCAAAAAAAGAAAAAAAAAAAAAAGAGAGAGAGGAAATTGCTTTGCTTTGAGGGTGTGCCTAGTCTGTTGTACAGCAAGTGACAGTGCTGCACCTTAAAACTGATAGTTTGTGCTCACTTTAAACAAAAACTTCTCATACACACAGGGGAAGCTAAGCCAGATAACAAAAATGTCTCACAAGTCTTCGTTTTTTCCAGCCAAGTCATCATCCTCTTGGTCAAGGCTTCCTATTTATTTCACTTCTTATGTTTTTTACAATAACTCGTTGAAGGTTCAGTTCTAGTTCAATTTGAGAATCTAACCATTAATGAAAAAAGAAAAAAGAAAAGAATCTTCCCAAAGTCCCAGATGCAATGCCTTAAAACAGTAACTTCTGTTTAGGTGAGATCCTTTCCTTTGATCAAGTGAACTGTGAATCCAAACCCAGACAATAAAGTAATTTAAGGCAAGGTGACTGCAGTGGGGTCCAAGACCAAATCAAGGTTCTACTACCATGTGTTTTAAAAGCAAGAGGTAAAGTAGCAATGGATATTTACACTCAGTTCAAAGGTATTCACACTGGAGAATGTAAATTTGTTACTGACATAGTCTCTCTCTCTCCTCCCCTGCATAAAACATATTTAGAAAAAAGGTTATTTCGATACTGTGATGCTCATTTCAATGTGCACTAATCAGCACATCAGTATATGCCGCAGCACACATATTTTAACTACTCTTTTGCAGGGAATGTACAGTTAATTCAGAGTAAGTAATTTTGGCATTACAGAAAAATGGTGTCATTTTCTCTTATTGGGAATGCACTGTATTTTTTCTCATGTTTTCAACTGAAACACAGCTACTAAGACACAAGAGAACATTTAACTACTCCTCTATACCAGACTAACACCAGGCACCATCTTTCCTGAGTCTTTCAGTTTAATGAAGAATTTTGCAGAAGGAATTTGTGTGTGGGCATGGTTTGGGTAAACAGATGACCATCTTCCCACCCCTTGTGCAAATTACAAAAGCAGCTTACATTTAAAAACTCAAACTCACACCAAAGTATCTGTCACTATGGTTTGATCCATGCAAACCTCAAAAATCACCTGTACTCATACTGTAATCATATCTGGCAAGATTTCTGAAATGCTGTCAGCACAGTTCTCCCTCCTTGCTCTCCCACCACCCCCAGTTAAGCAATATACACAAACAGACATATTTGGCAATATAGCTCAAAACTATTCAAGTGTTCTGAAAACAAAAGGAAAAAAGTTGAAATGTTGAATTTTAAGGAGTCTGTATCCCAAATTCCCTCAGGATTCTATTTGACTTTGGGTTGATCCATTTCTGTTTCTTTTCAGCTGCAAGTTTTAGCTCTTTACACCAACCCACATTGTCCTTTGAAACTTTTTGTCCTTTGTACTTCATATGTTAGGAGACTTATAGGGAGAAAAACCTGAGCAGCAAAACTACATTGAAATTAGGAGCTTTACAAACATCACCATCATTTGGTCATAACATTAAGAACAAGCTCCTCATTACGAGCTGAAGTGATTACCTGATCTGCCATAAGGAGCTGCCTTAGTTACTGTCTGCATCAGACTGTGCTCCCAGCTGGGTCAACAGTTAAATAATTCTAGGCTGATGTGCTTAGAGAAAGGCTGCAAAATTTCCAATATTTTCACAGTCCTTATTAAGCTTAGCTATCAACATACATTAAAGAACCCTTTTCAGGTTCAATAGTTGTGTCAGGATGGCAAGTGCTCAAGTCTAGCAATGCACTGTCAAATAAATGAGTCTATTAGGAATGATGGAATCAGTCCCTGGTTTCAAAATTCAGATAATAAAATGTGCTTTTTTTGGTTCAGATACCAACCTTGGAGAAGTCCCTATGACTGCTTGCTTTAGAATCATTAGAATTCAGCCTTACTACAAAAAATGCAGCATTGTGTTATAAACAATGTCATGAAGTGAAATGAATGTAAGCAGAAAACTCCATAGATTCTTCTCAAAGCGTGAAAAAAGTAGCAGCAATAAATCTGTAGGAAAAAAATATCCACTTGGACTTTTGATGTTTGAACAAATGGTATAAAGATCATGCTTTAATCCTAATTTAATCCCAACACTTTGCTGTATACGGTGGCAATCCATTCACAAGGATTCACCTTTCTATAAAGATTGAAGTGACTTCAAGGAACTGCTCAAATCAAACCAAATGAGTCTTGCACAAGTCTTGTTTAGAAAGTACAATTATTTCTTAGGGAGCTATTGCAAAGGATGTAGTCAGAAGTATTTCCCTGTAAACACAGCTAGAGCTGGCTAGACATAGACTATTCAGAGCCAAAATATGCAACCCATATATTGAAGAAGAAAGTCATAAGAAATTACACTTCCTATTTGCTTTCACATTGTTTGCATTGAAAAAATATGCAGAATACAAAAGTAGATTTGGAGAAGTCTCATCTGCCAGTTTTCTGGTGCCCAAGACACTCAAAAACTAAAAAAAAAAATTAACTTAATGACTTTGCAAAGAACAACTCCTACTGCTCTCAGAGTTGGATTAAAGTCTTAGGATGGGAAGAATATCAGATATTTTTAAGCTTAGATTCAGCCCATAACACAGTTCTCTTCTATAACCAATGAACACACCAAAATTGTGGACAGCTGTTCTTATCAAGCTGGAAACATTAACTTCATGTAACTGCTGCAAGAGTTCTAAAGACAGGAGACTTTAAAAACAATCAAAAAAGCAATGCTAAGAGGGCTGATGACAGCACATTTCAGCCAACAGGATTCACTGAAGCAGCTGCAATAGGATTCAGAGCAGTCCCACACTTCCCCTGTTAAAGTGCATTGCACAACAGGAGGTGTTCATGACTTCATTCACCATTTCCTACATCAGAGCAATGGCCTTAGGAATTAACAGACAGAAAAAAAGAAGGGTACAAAACATTCAAGAGCAACTTCTATGAATTTATAAAGTAAGACTTAGGTATAAGAGAACACTACAGACATTCCCAAGGTATTTACTGCCTGCATCCACAAACAGTCCAAATTTATTTTTGAGTCGTGTCCACAATCTTCTAATATCCATCAACCACACTAACAGAATTTAGATCTCTAATGTCAGAAACTCCTTAATGCTCTCCTAACACTTCATCATGCCTTAAAACATGGGCCTCCAAATATTTTTTAAACATTAAAGACAATGTCTCTGCACATCTTGTCTGCTTCCACAGGAGCAACCAGAAAAAGAAATGAAGTGTGAGCAGAACTAGAATTGCTTTGCAGACTGTACTGATTTGCAATTTAGAAGTATCTGATCTATAATCCAACAAATTTTCATACTGGATTATTAACATTTTGCAAATACTTATCAGTCTTCATTTGTTAAAATGACTTTTCAACTCATTTGCTGTTTTTCCCTTGCTCTGGTTTGCATACTACTTCATTATTAAAGGCACCAAAAACCCTACCTGAGGGTATTTACTGAAAAATACCAGTAAAGTAAGCCCATAAATATTGGTTACAGCCAAAAACCCCAAATAGATAGAAGCTGCTCCATATACTCAGAACAGAACCAGAGAAGAGACCTGATATTATCTCCAAGTGCAGCTAATAGACAGAGTTCCCCATGGGACTTCCAGGGCAGTACATTTAATTGCCTGTTCTATCAGCCTTAGAGAAAATGAAATGTTCCTTCCAAGTGTGCCAAAGGGTTGGGGCCCAGGCACATGCCAAGCTTTTGGGCACCTAAGAGAAGATTAGAGGCAACAGGTTTGTCTCAGCTCTGCCCTGTTATTCTGTGAGGACACAAAACATACATTAATAAAAATTCTTTTGATACTTTACCTTTACCCATGGCTGTTTCCACATGGCTAAAGGGGCTGGTCTCTCTCACAAATGTTGGAATTTTTACAGAGAAAATATTTCATTGGTGCAGAACTGTCAGGAAGAACCAGATCATCCACAGATTTCACCTAGAGCCAAGTCATGGACATCACACACCCACACCCACTGCCATTCTGCATACCCTTTCTCCCAAGCCAGCCAGAAACCCTTTCTGACTTTAAAAATATTCCCTCCTCTCCTCATTATTTGACAATGCCTTCATCTTTGCCCTTATACTCAATAATTTGGCCACCCAAAAAGAAGGCAACATTCATTCTCTCTCAGGCAACAGACAAGTCACTGACACAGTGTTTTGTGTGGCAACCAAACCAAACCTTCCACAGGGATGGCCTCAAAGGGGAATGAAAGGCACAAAGCTGAACTGCTGATGGAGAGGCTTGCTTTGGCTCACAGCAGGGAAGTTAAAAAAAAAAAAAGAAAAAGAAAAGTAAAAAGAGAAAAAGAAAAAGAAAGAAGTGTAGCTGTAGTTCAGTAAAAGTTTTGAACAAGAGAACAGCCCTAGATAGCTGTCTTCAGATTCTTCATCAGGGCAAACAGTGCTTCAAGGACAAGCAGGAAAGTAGCAGCTATTTGAGGCAACTTCATTATAAAATCATTTTTAATAAGCAATCTGAACAAAGAGAGGGAATGCTCTTGCAGAGAAGCCCCCAAGGGATCTTAAGGCTGCCCAGTAAAGTTATTAGGAGGTTACACACAGGGGACCAAACAGCTATTTTATTGGCCTCAGGGGACAGGGTTTAGTTTTCACCTGTTCTCTTTAGGCCTTGGTGCTAACAGCAGATCCTGTTAACCATCAGTTTTCTGAAGGCTCCTGTTTTGTGAGGGAAAAGTATCATTTACTTACTTTAGTCTGCACATGAAACACATGAGGTGAAGTCAACAGTACAATGCACAGTAGATAAGTAATTATAAATCAGATCAGAAAAAAAATCACAATGGCTTTCCCTTTAATGCAATTAAATAAAAAAACTAGCAAATGTTGAAAAATCTTTAGCAGTGGCAGGAAATACAATATGGAAATAAAATCAGAGAAGAAGAGAAATCTGGGTCTTGGGTTCCATTAAGCTGAAAACATTAATATATGCTTGTAGAACTTTGGTGAAAAACAGTTTTAGGAATGTTGGATATCTGAGAAGCTGAAGAAGAGCTGTCTTCTGCCCCAAATCTGCCTGTGCATTTTTAACAAGCACTGTGCTCTTCTTAGCAAGTGCTCAAAGAGAGGAAGGCCATGGTGCAGGCAGGGATCTCTGCCCAGGACAGTGTCAAGTGCACGCCTCTGACTCCATGAGCAGCACATTCCCTTTTCCTGGCTCACTGTGCTGCAGCAGCACTGCAGGGTCCAGGCAAAGGCGCAGGGGCTTGTCAGGACAATGGGCAGTGCTGGGGACACCTGAACTCTGTCACTCCCAGCTTGCCAGCTCCTGGCACACACGGTGGGCAGTCAGGCTGACCTCCCTATGGTACAGTCAAGATTTCCATCTGCAGTGTAAACTTGAAATGTGATTTTTCCCTCTTAGTGCAGAGTTCCTGTGTATTGTCAAAGGACACTGAGCCAAGATACACCCCGAGACCAACACCTACAGCCAGATGAGTGCAGGAACAGCCCCAGAGCTTGATGTGGGAGTGAGGAAAGGGGCTGGGATCTCAGATAGCAGAAGGGATGGGTTTACTTCTACCCTTTGCCAACAAAGTTGCCAGTTCTTCATGCAAATGGTTTCATTTAGTGCTAAAAAGTAAAAGCAAACAGTTTCCACTTAATTTTCCAGCAGGAGCTCATGTCATTAAAATCAGCACCTAGCTTTGGAAACATTTCTTATCTGCCAGAAATTAACGGAGAGGATAATTTCAGTTTTCACCCGAAATTAAGGAATTCATACAGAGATGCTACTGACATAATTGTTTAAGAAAAATTACTCTAATTTAAATATCTTGATAATCACAAGAAGAAACATGCTCTTTCTCTCCAAATGGTGATAATTCAGTCTAAATGAATGAAGCAGTTGTCACTTCTGGCCTCAGCTCAGAAAAGCCATGTTCCACACGTGGTGACAGTGAACTGTCAGTGCACTATCACTGGAAAGCTGAACCCAGTGCACAGCCCCTAGTTCAAAGCAGCACCTGGTTAATCAAGGCCAGGTAAGAGCAGCCCTGCAGGTCCCCACATCTGCTCTGATAAGTGGGTGTCACTCAGCCAGGGCTTCTGGTGCTTTTCTGCTGTGAAAAAACATTCCAAAGGAGCTCTGGACAGAAAATTGAGGAAGGCTTTTAAAATCCATGCATTTTTTACTGTCTTACCAAAGCAAGGTAAGCAAATGACTGAATGTGTCTGGCCATCAGTGCAGATATGAACTCCAGCTATGCAATCAAACTCCTTCAAAGCTTCTGAGTGTGGCTCCTCACAACTCAAATAGTGAGAGGAAAAGATTCCATTGCATCCTGGACTCAGTACAGCACTCACCTTCTGGGTGCATCTGCAGGAAACCCCTTACTTTGAGAGGCAGTCAAGTTCAAATTCATTCAACAAATTCAGTGCCCAAGACAAAACAGGGATCTGAAGAAAAATGAGGTGATTGATTTGTGTGACAGCTCTGAGTCACAAGTGGGCTGGTAGAGGCCATGAAACTAATTACATGAAGTGTGGCAAGATTTAGATTTAAAATGCCACAAAATACTCCACACTTCAGGACAGCCTAAAGCCCAGTTGGTCACTATTAAATGCCAGGTCCTTTGCAGCCTTATCTTTCCCAGAATTTCAGATTTTTATCATCACTGACACAATGATGCCTTTCTGAATTTGCAGAAAGGGTGAAGTTGTGCAAAGTTATAATTCACTTGCAGTGCTTTTCTATTCAGAACAGGAGACATGGCAGGAAGAGGGTTGTTTTACAAATATTTCTGCCAATCAAATGATCAGAAAAGAATCTAAATGTCAGTCATGTCTTTCTCAAGTCAAAAAGAACTGAAAGACCAGAAGTCCCACTTTGTATGGAAGATGAGACAGGACTTGTCCTCTACCATCTGACAGACTACAGCTTATCTAAAGTGATGGTTAACCTGACAAATAGCCATGTGAGCTCAAGAGAATTATTCTACAAACAGACAGAAGGCATGTATTTTTTTCTTCAAAAGCCTGTTTAATCTTAAACTTTAACTGAGCAGAGAAGGGCATTTTGGGGTGGATAACATTTATTCCCTTAGTGCTCCTTGGAAGACTATTGCACTCCCTGTATAAAAGTGCCAGATTTTGAAACATTTAAACTGTAATAAAGAGAAAATGTGGAGAAGTACCAATGAAGTAGAATACTTGGATAAAATCAGTTGTCTCAAAAAGGATAAAAATCTCTCAGGTTTTATTTAGATAGTTACATTATAAAAGACCTCCATTTCTTCAGCACTACTATATTCCATGTGTACAAATATTAGGCTTTTGTTAGATTCAGAACTACCTGAGCACCTGCCATCAGCACAGGAGTTCAGTTTCAGCTGACTGGATATTTTTGTCACAGACTAATGTAAAGAAGGGGATAAAATGTACCCAGACCCTCAAACAATACACCCAGGAAAAATTAAGTACCGGAGACAGATCCCCACCAATTTCAAAACCTGCACAATTAAAACAGCTGCTAGGGTGAAGTCTGAAAAGGATTAATCTGATGTTTGAAATGCATCATCTATCAAACTTTCTGGCATTATGTTAAAAAAGATTTTTTCCTCCACTAATTTCTTCCCTCTTTTCCACTCATTTTCTCCACTCCATTTCTTTCTCCCTAATCAAATCACAGGTCATTAGAAATCAGTGGTAGTTTACAGTCAGTCAACACCCTCCTATGCCACACATTGTAAAACTGGAATAAGGCAATTTCACCCAATTTCTAAAAATCAGAGCAGGCAAGGTATATACACTACACAAAGTGTTTGCAAGAATGTTTTTTTGAATTTCCTTCCAAAAGAAAGAAATTACTTACCCTGTGTTAACTTCATTTGGATAAATTATTTATACTGATACAAAATGATAGGCAAATTCTAGAGCATATCTTGGTGCACAAACTCTCTGTCATTTGTAGTTGTTAACAACTCAGACTTTATAATTCTTGTATTTAGGTGTTTATATTATTTTTTTAAACTCATTCCAAAATTGTAAATTTTATTGGCTACTTTTTCTATTCAATTAAAAAAACCTAATTCTAGGCAACAAGGGGAAAAAAGCTTATAATTGTGTGTGATGCTGAAATGCCAAAGATGCACAATTTACATCCATTCCTACTCTGTGAGAATTTGTCATAACAGGAATGAATTCTAAAAGAACTTCAACCAAAACAGAATGAAACCTCATACATATTTGCTGGCAAACGTAGCTTACATTTTCATCATGCCAATTATAGCCTATTGCTCCTTCTATTTTAATCCCTTCTTAATGGGCAAGCTTATCTTCCCATTATTCAGGCAACTTTTCTGTTCATGCTTCAGCAATTGCATGACAACTGATTAACAAATCGAGGAACTACTCTTTGACAGTTCTCTTAGAAAAGCACAGAGTTCTCAACATGAAAGACACTGGGACCCTAATTTCTGTTTGAACTAGATGAAAGGCCTTGTATGGTGAGCACTACTAATCATCTCTCACAGTTGAGAAACACATCTTTTTTTCATCACAGGCCTGAAACAGCTTCAGCTGAGATACAGGGTGACAACACTGCACCAGTCTGGGGTGGCTGAGGAGCCTGTTTCCTGTGCTCTGAGCTCTGTGCTCACTACTTCATCTTCCCTACAAAACTCCCAAAGCTGGAGCTGGAGCCGTGGCTCTGTGGGTCAGTTCATGGCACTGCTGTACAAAACCCAGGGGGATTTTGGCTGATTCCCAGGGGGGTGTTACAAACCAACATTCACCTGTACACAGGAGAGCTCAGCACTGAGCTGGCACCAACACGCAGCACCTCCAGAGAGGGTGTGGCCCCATGCCAGGGCTGACCCCTGGGCAAGGCTGTGCAAGGAAGCTGGACCCTGCCTGGCCTGGGATACATGGAGCACTTCAGTGTCCTGTGCTGTGAGTGCCAGTCAGCACGAGCTCAAATATTCCCCCAAAATACCAGGGGGAAATTCTGCCCTCAGCTGCCTGCCTGTAGCTCTCACTGAGCTCAACAAAACCAGCATTCTGGCCCTCAGAATGCTTTAAGCAGCCAGCCCACCTCAGCAAAGGAGGACCAGCATGCTCTGAAAGTTTCAGACATTTAAAATTTGTTTCAAAACTCACACAAATCAGCTTCTCATTTGAAATTCTCAAATCTGCTTTTTAACTCTGCACAGTGAGAATTCATCATCTCAAGTCAGATTTTTCACTCCATGAGTATTATAAAACCAGGAATGAAATAAGAATGAAAGCCATGTAAGGCACTTTACGACACCCTAGAAGCTGTGGTGAAAATACTTCAAAATACATAAAATGCATATATATTTGTAAATTTTGAGCAGCCTAGCACCTGTTTTGTAAGAGGGCTTTCATGAGAGTAATAGCCTCAGCTTTAGCCTACTCCTGTTTCATATCCTGGGCAAGTACAATTCTTGCACTACCAAACTGCCAAACCTCCACGGTATCTGAAGAATCTCAACATGCTCCTTCAGCTACAAATCCCAGCATTTTCTCAGCTCCTGCTTTGAGCTCCCTGCAGGATAGATAAGAGTTGATCCCCAGAAATGATGTCTTTGAAGAGGATTTGGAATAAATGTATATGTAAGTAAATGCACACAGCCACAGCCATTTCCAAGGTCACCACTTATGGGGCTGCTTGCTTATATGGCTGAGAGCAAAACAAGAACCTCCACTTGTTCATTGAGTTCCCTAAGCACAGGCAGAGAATGATTTATCTTATAGATTAGTGCATAGGAAGGGACAGAATCTGTACAATTAAATTATTTTGATTTGAATCATACTGCATATGTAACAGACATAAAAATAACCATTCTCCTCACCTGCATTTTCTGGATATGTTAATTATCAGCCAGCTGTAAGGTAGGTATAGTACAGTAAGGAATTCTGCCTTTCCTCACAACTTGCTTTTTCTGCCCTCTGACTTAACAGACATGTGAGTGCCAAATATACAGACACACATTGTCCATCCAACAACACTTTGGGCGAGGACTGAAACCTCTAAGGCAGTAAAAACACCAGAATTTTTAAAATGGAGCTTTCTCAGGCCAGACTAACACCAATTAGTCTGAGCACCACAGCACAGCCTAACAGAAATTCCATTTGTGAGAGAAGGCCAAATCAAAAGACATTACTTACATGTATGAGTCTTCTTTGTTACAGAAATACCTGTAGGGAAGAAAAGACACCAGTGTTAGCAAAGCAACCAAAGTAAATTCTTTTGACATATAATTCATCATTAATCTATTTTATCAGACACACAGCAGCCACTCTAAAGGAGGGATGAAAATTGCCATGATTTGTATGTTAAAGGTGGAAGGATGTCCCCTCTGTGTGAAGATTTTAATGGTATATTCTCTCCTTACACCTCCCCAAGGTATGTTTGAACATGCATTGCTTCAACTTTGTTGCTGCAATGCACATCTCCACACTGCTGGTTTAAAACTGGAGCTGATCCAAAAAGAAGATACCAGGAATGCTACGGAAGCCCCCTTTATCTTCCATGGCCAAAAATGTTCCCACAGTGCCCATTAAAGCACCCAGACAGAAGGGATTTGAGCAGCACAAGTCATTTGCTGTGTTATTAAGTCCAAGCAGTTCCTTGAATGCAATCTGTAGCTGATGCTCATTAAAGCCAAACAAACAGCTCTCTCAACATGACTATTGCTTGTCATAATTCCAAGCCAGATGCAAATATCTCCAAGCTGTTAAAGATAGACTTTCTGAAGTAATAAAGATGTTTTCATGCTAGACAGGCATGTGGCAGCAATCACCAAGGATGGTCCAGTGCCAGTGAAATTTGAGAGGCATTTCAAAGAAAGCAACAGTGAACAGAATGAGGCAAAATTCATAATACCAAATAAAGATAAAATTAACTCTGTTAAATGTCATTGGAATTCATGCTTGAATACAAACAATATTGACTCCACTTTAGTAGATAACTGGTGACATACTCAGACCCATCAGTATTTAAGCTTCACTCTCCTTGGGGGTAATTTTATGAGATGATGAGAAAGAGGTTACTGGAAGCAGTACAAGTATTTGAAACATTTCATTTGTGATTGAGGCCTGTAATGAAATTTTGGAATTGGGATTGTCTGGCTCAATATTCATGAAGGAGAGAGAGACCTGAATCTCCTTTGCTACCCTCCAACTCCTTCAACCATCTCTTCCAAAACAAATTACTATGGAAAGAAACAGGCTTTTATTTCAGGCTTCTTGGTTGTGCAGCATCTAAGAAAGGCAGTAAATTACAATAACTCAGAAAAATGTAGACACCTTATTTGCAAATATAGAGCTAACTTCCAAAGCAACCAGCTTTCAAATTATTCGTGTTTTTGATAGATACATAAAAGCCTAGTGCCAATCCCAAATATTGACTTATCAAGTTTGACATAACTGTCATGAGGACTTTTTTTTAAATCACACTTATGTTGCTGTTGGCATTTTGGTTTTGAACTACCAAGCTCTACAAGTGTGAGCACTGGGACCTTTGTTTTCCCTGAAAAGCTAAGAGGCTTCAGGCTTTGGGAAGTGAAGTTCTGAGTAGCTCCTTTGGGCAGTTTTGCAAATGTGAGACACTGGTAAGCAATTTACAGCAATCAGAATACTAGAACTTGATTATATAAGTATATTAACTTAAACTGAAAGGCCCTGGCCAAACGTGCACATGCCTCACACAAGGAATCATATTTGTTATAGCCACAAACTGTAGAGCCAAGGTAAGCAGTAAAACCAAACCAAACCAAAAACCCAAGCATAACAAAAATAAACCCCTTTAGATATAAATATCTACTACAGGGGGCAAATTCATCCTTTAAATTCATAATTTGTAAGAGCAAAACTCAGGTTTTCATTCCAGTCCCACCATCACTGGCTGGCTCAGAGCAGGGGACGGGACAGGACAGGACAGGAGGGTGTGACAAGGACGTGAGCACTGTTATAGAACAACAGCTTAGGGCAAGAAGAGTGAGAAGGAGCAGAGAGAGCTGCAACACCTTCATCAAATGCATTAATGGGCTTCATGCAGTGTTTGGTATGAGTGCAAACCCCTCTCTCCAGGTTTTTCCAAGGGTCTGGCTCACCCTGTGAACTGGAAATTCCAGCTGCTCTTGGCCCATTGGCTCTTCCACCATGAAAGAGCATTTTTGCTGCTGTTTGACTTCTTGAGTGACCCTGAGCAGGAGGTACAGCTCCTGACAGCATCCTCATCTTCACAAACTGTCCTAACATCCCCTTGGC
Source organism: Ploceus nigricollis (assembly GCA_013399945.1). Taxonomy (NCBI): domain Eukaryota; kingdom Metazoa; phylum Chordata; class Aves; order Passeriformes; family Ploceidae; genus Ploceus; species Ploceus nigricollis. The sequence continues at coordinate 377,115 of VXBC01004931.1, read as the reverse complement.
AGACACTCTTGCCTTGCCCTTGCCTATCTGTCTGATTCCTATGATCTTAAGGATGTTTTATGGAATGGAAATGCAGAGGAAAAGGTCTTAAATCTGAACACCATTTGCAAAACTTCCTCTTCCAACACTAGTGCTAATAAATGGATACAGCAGTGCTCTTTCAGCATTATGGGAGCCATATGTGTACTTTTCTCAGAAAATAATGCTTTCTGTAAAATCACTTTGAACAGAAAGTGCTTATGCTGTCATTTCTGATTACTCACAGCCTCTTCACAATGGGATTTGCCACAGCACAAAACAGACTTAGCTGTATTCGCTGACTGAGGACCCACTTTCCCTGATACATGAAACACTGCACTGATGGAAATATTACTGCTTATATTTTTCTACCTATTTTTTTTTTAACGTGAGATGCGTCGTGGGTTTTTCCAAATCAGATGTTTCCATAATAATTACCGATTATCATCTGGTAAAACCTTTTAGCTGGTTTATGCAGATATTTTTAGATAACCTTTTAAAGCAACAGCTTAGAGGTAGATATTTTTGCATCTCCTTCATCATTCCACTGGTGGCTGCATTGAAAACAAAGTATTTTGCTTTGAGCTGTTGTTTTAAAGTAGCTGCAATCTGGTGGAACAAGGATAAATCTTGCCAGTGAGTTCAACAGGATTACCTTTAAACTAATCAGTAATCTTCATAGATGTAAAATAAATTATCAAGTTTTAAGTAGCCTTCCTCTTCACACAGGTAACTCTAAGTGACTAGAAAAACTGGGCAAAAAAAGGTACCAGCATATCCAAAAAGTAAATTATATATAAGATTTTAGTTATAATGTGTATTATATTATATTATATTAATTGTATATTATATGTATATTATATTATGTATCTTATATTATAAGATACATTATAACTAGTGATTTAACATGAACACTGAAGATGCAACACTGCGATCAGGTTTCCTTGCATTGCAGGAAGCCAATGACTGCTATTCAGAACATCCAAGGTAGGTAATAATAACCCAGAAATGAGTGTACTGTGGAAAAAAAAATCAGTCAGAAAACCACTTAATGTAAAAAGGGGGAGTTACAAGACCTCTGGCTCTCTCTGGGCCAGTGTTACATGCCACTTGCATCTACATGTGAATGCCTCTCCTGTGCAGCCAACACATCAGCTCTCTTAAAATCATCAGGGTCTCTAGAGAAAGGAATTCTGCAAGCCCAACATACACCAGGAATTCTCTTCACAAGATCAGGCACGATTACCAAGGATTGCTCTTGTTTGTAAATATTTCTGGGGCAGGATGATCAGTTTATGTAGATTTGAGTAGACACCATGGAATAAAACCTAAACCAAACACACCACTGAAAGACAGATTTATTTTTAATAAACGGAGCACAAAGAAGCTACTGATTTCTTTAAAAATGTTACTTTATATAAAATCTCATTTTTAAATGGGTTTCATTTCAAAATGTGATAGGCTGGAGAAGTAAGTGACTGCTTGCCAGTATTAGCACTCTCCTACACTGCCAGCATTCCATTCTCACTGAACAACAAACATAAAAAACATAAAGAGAGGAAGAAACAACACTGTAACTTCAGTGTTGCCAATACAGAAAGACTTCCTGACTTAACCAACTAGACTTCAAAGTAAAGCAAAGGAAATGTCATGAAAATATCACAGTATATCACTGCCATGGTTATCAGTGAGTGAAAGTTTCAGTATTACAGTTATCACAGAATGTATCACTTCCGCAGCGCAATTTGACATTCCTGATCAACACCAAATCTTAAACAAATTAACTTCTTACACTTTTCATCATGGCTATGCAATGCTCTTTACAACAACAATCAATTTTTTTTTTAAATGAAAAGAACTTGGCCACCATTCCCTTTCCCCCTCCCACTAACAGTATGTAATTTGCCATGATGGGTGGTATTTACAAAAATAGCTTGCTGGATGCAATGAACTTTGAGAAGAGTATCTACCAACAGAGACAGGATATTCTTTTGCAAGCAGTTAGCCTGACTGACCTTCACTAGCCAACTTCAAATAGAGATAACAATGTCTTAAAGTACAAAAAGAGACTCAGATATTTTATACATCATAAGCTATTTCTCACAGTTGCCCATCCAAATAAAGCAGCATAATGAAACACTGCTTATTCTGTGAACCCAGATCCCTGCTGCTGTTGTACAGTTGTCAGCTCCCCATATTTCAAGGGGAAAACACACTTTGATGTACAGAAAGATAAGTAGAAAGGCCTTTGTCTGGCAGAATACATTACTCTGCAAAATATCAAAGAAGAATATTCTTGAGTACAATTTTCTTAAACCTCCAAGAAAACTCTCCCTCAGAAGTCTGTATGGATAAACACAGGCATCACCAGCAGAGCTCACAACTCATCTCCAGGACTCCTGTTAAGCACCACTGTGTTTCCCCTGGCTCTGCTTTTTGTGTCCAAATCAGGTGATTAACACAGCTCTGATGACAGCACATTCTGCAGATGCTCTGGGTATAAGATGCTTTGCACATGTGGGTGTGTGCATCAATACCTGTTTCTTTTTTTTTTTTCTTTTTTTAAACTTTCTCCTACCCTCCCCTCAGGCCAGCATTATGTCCCTAGCATGTTTTGGAATTTAGGCATTTTAGGGGGGATTGGAAATCCCGAGGGGAAAAAAACCCCAAACCTTAAAATTTTGAACTCTAAGCCTCCTGCCTGACATATTGTGTAAAATCAGAAAGAAAACATATCACAAGCTTGGATCCCACTGTGTTTCATCCTGTCACTCCAATTCTTTTCTACTGTCACCACACAAAGCTGGCAATTAAGGCAGAAGATTATGTGTAACACTGGGACACTTGCAGAGAACCTACCAAGGCAGAATAATAGATTTAGGTGCATTCAAAAAGGAGTTCATTCTCTCAGAAACTTTAATAGTGGTTTCTATTTAAGTCTGTATGGAGCTCTGGCTTGAAGGAATTTTGTGATCCTTGGGGGCTATTGTTTACACTGACCAAGGTGAAATAACACATATTCAAATACTGCAAACACAACTTAAATAAATTAACATCTGAAATAAAATAATGTAGCAAAACAGTGTCCTTGTCTAGGACAGAAGAGCTGTTAAGATGATCAGCACACACTACTGAAAGCACTCCAAGAAATTTCACTGTTTCAAAACTAGACTCTACTGATTACACTTCACTCAAGAAAAAATTAAAATTAGATTCTAGGCTAGCATGGATCAAGGGCAAGAGCCACTAGGCATGCACGAACAAGAAAGCTTTCTAAAATTATGACACCACCCCTCCAAAATAAAACCAAACTCAAATGTATCTTTTAAAAAAACCCTCAGCTTAAAATATGATGACATAAGTTTTTAAACATTCCAGATTTTCCCAGACTTTTTCACATCTTTTATTGAAAAAGAAAAAGATCTTACCATGTGAAACAAGGTTCTAGGTTTTTTCAACAAGTCTAGATCAATCACATTCTCAAGTCAATAAGAATATAACAATGTCAGAGGAATCAATGTTGACCTAAATGCTTCAGTACTGAAAAAACCCCAACCTTTCTATCCTAAGAAAGATTCATAGCTGTTCCTTGTACCTAAGTTCTATCAACAAATTATTCACAGCTATATTTTTAAAGGGTTGCTTTAGTATTACTGCTTGAATCATATGGTTATATCTGAATTAGCTACAGAAAATTTTCCAGAACACAATTTTTTACTTTTTACTCAAATGCAGATACAAAGTATTTGAAATAAACAGATTAAAAAACCCAAGGATGTTTTTAAAATGTTTTGACATTATTTTACTGAGGTAGATGATTTTTTAGCCTTTGGAATTCAGACTGGCTTCCTACTTCTGAGAGTGACTTCCTGCATCATCTGGGCATTTTATGATTTCATTTTTCAGCAGCTGACAGCCTCCCCTACCTTTAAAGTGAGAGTAACACCTGTGAAAATGTGAATACATATGACTTCTTTCAAAGTTAGAGTATTCATAAGAGAGGAGTCACCACTGTCCTGAGCTGTCACCTGTACAACTGGCAGTTAAAAGAATTCTCTGCTCTTTCTAGACTTTTCCCAAATAAAGAATTCTTAACAGACTCCAAACTATTTTCTGATACAAAACTGCTCCTAATTGTAAAGATGATGAACTTTAACCATTTCTTCCTTCTTGCACAACCTCATTGAGAGTCCCTCTGAGCCTTAATGTATTTTTGTCCTCACAAATAAACAGTGTCTTTTACATTGGGAAAAAATAATAAAGAATCTGCATTAATCAGCCATAATGTTCTTACATGACAAATGGCACCAGAGAGTAGATGAAATATCCCTCCCACATTTATACTGTATTCCACACACTGAAAGTCAAAGATAGTTCAGAGCTGTATGTAAGACTGTTTCCAGCAGGAGTCTTTGTAGGAAGACCACAGATCAGCTGTGTTTTAATGACGCTTCTTACACAACTGACTGAGTGAATCACAAGGATTTCAAAACAGCCTTGCAGAGCAGCACAGTTACGTGGCCAGAATCCAGGCCAGTGTACAAAGTTGCACAAATCCAAGCAAGCCCCTCCAGTCCTTGGGATGGACAAACAGGGGTAAGCAAACCCAGCATTTCCTAAAAACAGTCACAGATTTCCTGAGTGTTGTATCTTTGCTCCAGCCTTGCTGCAAGCCCCTGTTTCACAGAGTTTATCAGTGACACAAGAGCCTTGGCAGGAGCATGGCAGACACCACTGTAGGCACCACACTTTTTCCTTCCTGTGACATTCAAAGAACAGAGTCCCCTTCAGCTGAAGGCTCTGTCCTGTCAGCACATTAATAGGAACAATTTGTTTAATTTGCATTAGAGATACGGGCAAGAAGCTCTGCAATGTGTGCAGTCTCCTGAGGGGAATCAATCATGGAATCATTTAGGCTGGAAAAGACCTCCAAGATCACTGAGTCCATGGCCCACCACTGCCAGTTTTATCCCTGAGCCATGCCCCATGTCCCCCAAAGCCAATCCTCACTGCTGGCCACCCCATTCACTGACTGCAGTCCTGTCTTAGTGTGAGCTCGGCCAATGAAAACGTCCCAGCAGGTGTGAACATGACACAAGCAGCACCATTTGTGCAAATCCCTGCCTGCTGATATTAGGAGGAGTCAAGCAGCAGCAGCTTGGGCACATGCATGTGCTCATGTGTGCGCTGGAGTCCCCACAGTGCACACCACTGCACAGGCAGGGATGGGGCTTTTCTCCTCCACTGTGAAGAATAAAATTACTTTTCACTTGTCTGCTCTCCCAGATCTCCCCTACCAGACACCTCATCCAAGGACACTTTTCAAGTCATTTCAAAGCAACATTTCACTTAAACATTGCTCTTATCAAAGCCTTTCAGGCTGCTTTGTTCAAGACTACTGACAACCTCACATTTAAAAGCATGAGCCTGGCCTCCAAGAGTTCAGGGTATTTCCATAAAATCCAGAAAATTGTCAGACTACAAACAAAGTGGAGGGTGGGGGCTGTCTTCCTGTACGTTACCTCAGGCCAACCGTGCATGAAATCAAACTGTCCTTCCAGCAGAACTGAAATTCTCAGAGAGAGGCCCGGGACCTGAGATACCAGCTGAGATAACAACCACAAGGCTGCAGCAGTCCTGATTCCACCAACCCTCACCTCGAGGCAGTCCCTCTAGATGGGAGATAAGGGAAGCCTCAATGCCCCAGTTCTGTGCCTTCAGGTACCTAGATCTGCCACGTGAACATCTTCACACAGACTGCTGAAGCTCCCTCAGTATGCAAACAAAACCAAAATGGAACAAAATCAAACGGCTGCAGTCCTTTTTACTCACAATTTGTGCAATATTCATTCATTATTTAAGAACATTGCAAAGCTCAACACATTGCATTATGATTTAAAATTATCTGATGGACATTCTTACATCAGGCAAGGAAACAAAAATGGGTTTCTGTTTAGAACACGCTTCCAGATAAAATTTTTCTTGTTTTTCTTATTATTCTACCCTCTCACACCTTCCAATAAAAGCTGCTGGTTTTAATGTATCCATTCATCATCTATGCTCTCACAGACCCTTCAGAGACAACCAGTGAAATGTTTGACCAGAAGAAAAGCTGTTCATGAGCTGCCCATAAATAGGATATGATGATAAAACTCTGCCACTGCTGGCATGGAAAGCAGGCAGTCAGTAGATGGGCTGCAAGGTGACCTGTGCTGAGTTACATCCAAGAGTTTTCCCTCCTTTTGCTCTTAGTCAAATAGGTTTTCTTCTCTTTAAATAAAGAAATCATCAAGACTGCTGTCAGCTCAAAATTCAAAAACTCATTACCAATCCAAACATCAGTCTTAACTGCTTGGTTCTCAGGAATAACCATTAAAAAAAAAGTGTTCAAGACGAGTTCTTAAAAATAAGCAAAACATGCCTAATTAAAAACTATAGATAATAATTCTTCTCACACTCTTCTGTGAGACATTAAATTTGTACACACATCAGTGAAAAGAGAGAACCACCTACAATTTATTCATGTATTCAAAGCAGAGCAATACTTTTGTGTGGCCAAACAAAAATTCTACTTGTTTCTGGCCCCTTGAAGCCAGTGGTGATGGTGTATGGCAGGCAGTTTCTGGCAAATGGAAATCCTCATGGAAACACAGTAGAATACATGAAGGATGTTCTTAACCCAGGTCAAACCAAATGTTCAGCTTCAGAGCTTTAACTGCCACACACAGTGAAGACAATGGACAAGTATTATTTGCATCACAAAGCTGCCAACACCAATGGGAAGAGCTCCTTGCCACTAAGTTTTTTTCTGTTCCACAGGCCAATAAATTTTAGCAGTTCCTACTGTTCTACTACAAATACTGCCTGGTCAGCTCTGTGATGATGATCATTATAATGACAAACAGATCCATGGCATTTCAAATGTGCAAAGCTGATGGCAGTGGAGAGAGGTGGGCCAGGTTATAAAATTGGGGTGAAAAAGGATGTAGGAAAGTTACAAAATAACTGGAACTCACTGTATATGTACTCACTGTGTATTTACCTGAGAGATGGCATTTTGAGCAGCACAATCCCCTGACAGAACACTGAGAGGGCTTCTCTGCCAAGCTGGAGGAAACGGCACGGGTGAAGGACACCACCAAGTGATTTATCAACCCCATTTGCTCTGACATCCAACTCGCTCTGGGACATCTCCAATCCAAATATAGCCACAATAAAGTCCAGGTTCACTTTTGAGAACAAGCAGGAATATCATACAAGGTGAGATGCTTGCAAGCTACCAGCATTTTTTTTTTTGCTTTTGGTCAATTCCTTCTCTAACTGACAATCAATCTGGGCAATTGCACTTTACCAAGTGACTCTTGTGACTGACTATAGGTGGAGATGTCATGTTTGCAAAGATGTGAGGAATTCAGTCAAAAAAAAGTACAAACGAACAAAACCCCCAACAATGACACTCAGGCAAATCTCAAAATACTAAGATTCATCCCACACTAAAAAAAGCAGGCAACTCTAGCATGGTAGAGTGTTTTCCTTGGTGTTACTGGGTTGGCTTTTTTGCAGCACTTCCCATCATCAAGTTAGTGCTTATATATCCTCAAACCCCAAACCCTATCTGCAGTTTACAGACAAAGAAACAGAAGCTAAGTAGTTACGTAACTACAAGTCATGTATTTATAAACTGGGCTGCCTGGCTTATAGCAGCAATCTTAATTTAAAAACTCCCCAAGCAAGAATTTTCTCACTGCCTCTTTCACAATCAGTTCATGACTTCATCAAGATGACTGAGATACCACAAAATAACCAATCTAACGTGTCTGAGGACCAGAATTTTAATGTGCATCTCATCCTGCAACCCACACATATTTTAGAAATTAAATTTTGGCCTCTGTTTTTGAAGTAGCTCCTGTAATTGTGTGCTGAGGTCACAGCATTACTTACGTGCCAAGATCTCACAATGAATACACAGAAAATAAATGTTTATTGAATGCTCTTCAAATCATCCTGTAGTGTAAAATAGATAATCCCACACTGACTACAGAGGATTCAGTGTTGTTTTGTAAATGTCTACAGGATTTAAAATGACAGCTGTCTCATATGGTGGATATTCCTCCCTACAACCCCTTTCAAAATCAAGAAGTGCATTAGGCTGGCTAAATTCCTTTGTTCACCACAATGCCTTTCATCTATTTAACATCTTGGATAAAACTGGCCCATTGTGCATCAAATGAAGCCAGCTTGGGCTATCAGGTTCCTACTATAACCAGATTATTTTATTTGAAAGGTTTGCAATATTTTGAATATGGATATGGATCATATTTTCTTTGCTCTGCTTTTCTGCAAAGTATTTATAAGGCACTATTTGTGATCTAGAAAAACTGATTCCTCACACATTACTTTATCAGTCCCAACTGAATACTTTCTCTCCAAAGTGCTTGTACATTTGCCTTCCAGTATTCTTCTGAGGTTGTCTCCTATCACAGTAACTTTCTCTTTTTTTTAATATCAAAATATACCGAGGTCGAGTCTCAACTTCTCATTGCTTTGCTCTCCTGAGGAAAAGAACTAAGATTCTATTATGTCGTCTTCAACAGCTGTGATGAATGAGGGGAAAACAGGGAGAGGGAAGGATTTGTGCTAGAAGCTCATGCAAAATTCGAGACTTGAATATAGCACAAGCAGCACTTTAACATTTCAGACTCCTTCAGAGCCAAGATCCCTGGAGAGTTGAGTTTAAATCACTAAACTTATTTCAGGAAAGTGGAGAACACTCTGGAGAAAAGTCTGTCGACTCCAGCAAAATTAATAAACTGGTTGCTCCTGATGTGAACTACATTTCTTGACAGGAGTTTGACAAATTTCTAATTCCCTCTTAGCTACTTGTGAATGCTGCACTTGTTGCTCCTTTTTAACAGTTATTTAATCCTATGGCACAACAGAAGTAATAAGAATTGTTAAGTTTCACTCACCTTGCACTTTCAGTGCCAGAAATAAAAAGGAAAACTATGACCTTCCTCAATGGCTGTCAAAAGAGCAGCCTATTCTTTCCTGGTTTTAAATGTTAGTGTACACAAAAAGTATGTAACCTCCATACATGGGTGACTGAAGAAATCAGAATTAATAAATGGAAACAAATCTCAAATGAAAAGTCCGTAACGTTATGCATTTTTATTAAAGACAGGGCCAGGTGCCTCATAATTGCCTCAAATCTAAACAGAATTAGTGGCATTTAATTGTCACCTAACTTCATTTATTTAGTATAATGACACTGAGTTTGGATGGACACTCACTTTTCAGGGGTTTTCTTTTCTCATTCTTATTAAAGAGCATCACTGGTTTTGCCTCTGTGTGTTTAGGGTGCTGACAGTTTAGTAGTGCTCACTGCCCTGCTGTCAGGGCTGGTGATGCACAGGACAGTCAAACCTGTCCCTGTACTCAGGGGCTACTGGGAAAGCTTAATTCCTTTACAGAGATGATTATGCTGCACAGCTCAAGTGCACCTCACAATATATGTTCTAAGAAACAGAATAAGGTGTTAATATGCCCTTGACCTAAAGAATGTTTTAGAATTTTTGCATTAAAAGTGCCACGAGATAGGTGAATTACACTGAATCAAGCCATAAAACAAGGTAGAATAGAGTGGATTTTCTTTTTACAACACATACTAAAAAAGTGGCATTTACCATCTCAGGAAGATCCTAAGAATATAAGCCAAATCAATGCCCCCCAAAATGACATAGTTACTTCACACCACTTTTTATTACAGTATGGTAAAGTTTTGCTCACTGTAAGGACAGGATTAGAGAGCATAGATACCACCCTGATGTACTTTTCACTTACTTTAGGGCTCTGGTATGTCTGCAATTGTATGGCCAGGTTAATGGTTATGCTTCCCAGGATCCTGGACCTAGGAGCAACTTTCCATTAAGTAGGAAAGATCTTCCATGAGGAAATGAAGCTTTTCTATGAAGCTCTACTCAGAAGCAGGAAAATGCCTGCTGTGGATGGAGAAGGGAAGAAAAGGTTAAGAAGTGTCCTAAAAGACTGCACAGAGACATGTGCTGTACCCAAAGCCAGTGATCACACCACAGCTACCACCACCTGGAATTTGGGACTCAGCACTTGTTATTGGGAGTGCTGGCAGCTCTGCTAACAGGGGAACGTGTTCCTGTTTGGTGGTTGGGTAGGGCAGCAAAACCCTGTGCTCCACTACTACAAAATTGCAATTTCTGATTGCAATGCACCCAGGCTTCAACTTGGGGATGGGATTTGAAAGGCAGCCCCACTGCCTACCTACTTCCAGATGATCTGGCCAAGTCAGTCTTGAGTTCTTTCAGATCTGAAAGGCTTCTTGTCTTTTATACATTACACTCAAAAGACAGCAGAGTACCTCAAGCAAGTATTTACCACTTTCAATATGCACATCAACTTGGCACTGAAAAAAGAAAGTTAATTTTAGACAAAAGCCCCAAGCAAAAACTGTGCTTCCAGCACACATTTCAGCCAGACTTTAACCTTTTTTCCCCTCTGTGCACTGAACTCAGGGAAGCTGCAGGTGCCATGTATCCCTGTCCTTACACCCAAGGCTGAGGGAAGGGACCCGTTGGTGTCACTGCTGTGAGTGACACAGCAGGGCTGGACCTGCCAGGCTGGAGCAGGAGGCACTGAGGCCTCAGGGACTGCACTCACCTCCAGCTCTGCCAGCAACTGACTGTGCACCCATTGCACACATTTGCCTCCTTCCCACATATTATAATCTCCTACCAACAAAAAGGTTAATTCAGCCTGTTTCCTCCTCTTTGCCTTATCAGTCCTTATGATAATGCTTTTAAGATGGATCCTTATTCTTGATATGTTTGGATCAATTTTATTCATTTGTGCTTCTTAACACTTACAAAATATTCTGTAGAGCTCAAAATCACTGGGGAAAGTCATGATAAAAATTATTTTGAGAAAACAAGGAAATTTTGTTAAAATAGATAATTTTTAGTCTATTCTGTACTTCATACCGCTGTTTACAACACCTACCAAAAACTGTAACTATCTCTAACCACATTTAGCCAGCAAAATTCTTTCCTTAAACCTTCTGCTCCCTGAAGACAAGGATTCCCTCAGGAATACAGCAAGAGCTTTTACAAATGTTTGGAAGCAATATGAAACTGTGCACCAGTGTAAAAAAAAAAAAAAAAGCATAAAAATATTCAAATAATCCACATTATTTATTCTAAGGGCTCCAGGGAAATTAAACAAGGGTGGTGGAAAAGGCATAACCTTACTCCTTTACATACACAGCTCACTTTCACCAGTATTAGCAACTGAAGCTCAAGACAAGAAAATTGAGCACTGGTCTGTAAATTCATTCTAATGACATCACTGCCAGGATTATCCTTTTGGGGATGGCTTGTGTAGGGGGCTGGGAGGAGAAGGCAAGGGATTGAGCAAGGGAGATTTGATTATGTTTGAGCTATTTCGATTTGAAGATGCTCTTAACTGACAAAACAGAAAGCATCTTATCTGAGAAGGGATTTTGCTCAGCTGCTTTAAAAATCCTCCATACATGCTGAAAGTCAGCACATTCCCTGGAGGATCAATTGGCTTGACAAACTCTAGACATCCTCTATACCATCTTAGAAAAACAAAAAGTATTTCCATATCGAAACTTTCTCCAGGCAAAAGCATGACATGCAAAGGGTTGTCCTGGGGCAATTAAAAAAGAACTTCCCATAAGTAAATTTAGTGCTTGCAAAAGTTGCTGCAGTGACAACATTTGCTACCAAAGGGTTCTCTTTAATCCAACAAGCTGCAGCAGGGCAAATGTCTCCCCTGCCACTGCCCTCACTGCAGCATGAATGAGATGTAAAGGTGGGGCCAGAGCTCTTCAGGCTCATTCATCAAGAAAACTGACTTTAACTCACAAGCTGTCTCATTGATTTAAAAAAAACCCTCTCATCCAAACATTCCAAGTGCTTAAATGACTTCCTACATTTTAAGCAGTGAAGTGTTGGTCTCTCTGAAGGGGCCAAGGCAACTGCCAACTGCAGTCAACAAAAGCCCTGAATGCAGCTGGTACACGGTCAGTGAGAAAATGACACCGACTTCAGATTTCTTGCATTTCCTGCACTAAAACAGAGTTAATCTAAGATATTACCAAACAGTCAGCAACTTCCACAAACCTGTTGCTCTTATTCTTAAAAAGACAAAATATAGGAAAAAAGTAATTTAATAAAAAAAGCCTTCAGTTTTAAAAATCTGAAATTACAGATGATTATCCTTACAGGTAGGTTTATGGTTGTTTGGAGAACACCGAAAATTGAGCAACTACCTATTTTAGAATAGTAAAATTTAGCAACACAAGAGTTGTACTGGCTGAAATGTGATCCCTAGCTGGAGATCAAGGCAAGGGCTGCCAATTCACAGCCAGGAGGATCCCCTGGCAGCTCTCAGTTGGGTCATCAGCTGGGCATTGCCAGCTCCCAGACTGGATCTGAACACCCCAGACTGGAAATCAGGCATGCTCATGTGCCTCAACTAACCCAGAGCTGCTGCAGCTGGGCCACAGAGAAAGGAAGGGTAACTTAGCTGAAGTGTAGGTACCTTATTAAGGTGCTCAGAGTTCCTACAACCTGCAGAGAGAAATGTGAATGACACCTCTCTACATCAACAACTTGGTAACAGTTGAAGATTCACTTTCCTTATCTGTTCCTGAGAAAATTGAAGTCACCACTACTGTGCATACTTCCTACAACAATTCCAGCATTCCCCCTTCCCCTGGCTGCTGTCAGGTTTGGCACCAACTAATGAAACAGGTGTTGGGGATTTCAGCTGTTTTCAAAGGGGACTTCACAGCTGAGGGATTCTGAGATTCTGTGGGGCCACCACACACTCCACGTGCCAAAGCCTCACCCATTCACTGCAACATGGCCAGTATGGGATGAAGCCCAGCACACCCTGACCTGCTGGCTCAGAACTGTGTGGTTTGGCACGTGCCCTAAGGCTGACAGCACAGCTTATCATGCTCACTTCAGAGATAATACAGCCTGCCTACAACTCTGGGTAAACACCTCTACCAGTTATAGACATGAATAAACTGATCAAGAAAAAAAACAAGTAGGATGAGCTACACTAAAAAGAAATTAATTACTCATTCTCACTGTAGTTACATCAAGGTATGCATTAAAAAGTGATGGGATGTCTCCAAGTGGCTCTTGTGTTCTACAGCCTTAAATACGAGGCTTTGCTACCTTAGAAATCATTTGTTAAGAAATATTACTATGGGTTTATCTCACCACAGTACAGTAAACTGGACAGACTTAGTTTAGCATTCTCTCATGTCCAAATATTTATGCTAACCCAGGAAGTATCCCCAGGAAAATGTGCACTACGTGTTCTACCAATACTTTAAGAGTCAAGGTATTTTTGTTTTCTTATATCTCCAAATTGCCTCCATTAAAGAATGAGAAGCTTAGAGAAACTCCTGCCTAAGAGACTTGACATAAAAATAACACTGTACCTGGTAACAATTAAAGCACTGCACAGATGCAACCAGGCATTGAAACAAAAGGTAAGAGAAGGACACAGGAGAGACAACTAAAAAAGAACCCAAAATGTAAGTTGGGAGAAGTCTGAAAGCACAAATCCACTAACAACTAATTAAGAACATTGGATCAATTCTCCAAGTAACTCTGGTGATATTTCCAAAAAGGAATTGGATGTTTCAGTGCTCACTTTCATTTGTGCATTTCCATAGGTGTGAATAGCTGGATGGGTATTTTCCCACACAATTTGGTCAGTGCATCCAGGGCAAGGATTTGGATGTGCCCACAAGCCAGGAATTCAATTTCTGGTTCAATCTGCATTACAGGGGTAACATTGCCTCACAGGAATTCTGTTGGTGAGGACAAACACAACCAAGTTTGAAAGGTGCTAATACATCCCAGAAAACTCACATATAAACATATCCTGATAGGTTTCTAACCAGCAGTATCATGGCACAACATTCAGCTGACAGATACATGACAGTAGCAGCCAGTTGGTTTAAATTAGTAATTGCTACCTATTGTGGGCTTGTTTGTGGGGTTTTTTTCCATTTTCCCCTCAAACTTCTGGCAAATATAATGAAAAAAGATGACACGGCAAAGTGGAATTCAGAAAAAAAAATCTCCAAAACCAGACAAGATTGATATTTAACTTTTTGTAACCTGAATTGCCATGTCCAGCATAGGTCAGAGAAGGAATTTGTTAATATTTGGAAAGAGCCTCCTTTGGAAGGCCTGAAAATGAGCTGTATTCATTACTAAAAATCATACACGACTTGTATAAATATTTACTGAGCTGAAAGAACACGCTGGCCAATGTTTTCCACAAATCAGTGGAAGGGAGTCTCTAATTAATGAAAGCAAAGCTGTAGGGTTTACTAGGCACTTAGGGCCAGTTCTGGAAGCTGCACTCAAATGCCATGGTTCAAACACTGCAGTCTATTAAGCCCTAGTGCTCTCTTGCTCTCGGCTGACTGCTTGCAAAGTGTGAAGAGGATTAAGGTGGATGGGATCACTGCCAGCTTGAAGTTGTTAAATGACTGCATTAGCAAAAAAAGCTCCATAACTCACTGCTGTTGAATATTTTTCCTACAAAAGTCTCAGCCTCTGGAAAGATAAAAAGGGAGGGGGAAAGGGTTTGGATGGAGGTTTTCTTGGGGAAGTTATAGTGCATTTACTGCACTGACAACAGCAGGATCATAACCACCTGACCCACTGAATACAAATAATAACTGGGGGAAAAATGCAATAATTAATGACCAAGTCTTCGTGCATTCCATCAAGTACAAACAGCTGTCATAAACATCTTAATTGAAAGAGCTGCTGGACAGGGAATTTTAGCACTGTAAAAAGTGCTTCTTCCTTCTGCTGCTCCACAGAGCTGGAACATATCAAGGCTTTAAATTTTTAAACACAGCTTTCATATTCTTTGGTCCACAGAAAAATCTCTGAAAAAATCAGCTTGTTAAGAGATTCATCTAGCACAGCCTCCTACCCTCCTTCCAGTGCTTCTATGCACTGAACAGACATCACTCTTCTTAGACACGTTTTTAATAATATATTCTAATTGTTTAAACACTACATAACTTAACCTCATTCAAGGGGATACTATTCCTCATTATATGCAGAGTATAAGCAAATTTTCTGGCTAAACTGCCACATCTGAAAAATTGGGCAGACCTCAAGGTTTGCCCCAGCTTTTCTTATGGGTGAAAGAGTCGCCATAACGAAGAGCTGAAATTTCTGAAAGTCAGAAAGATCATTTCTCAAACCCAGAGTGTAGCCAGAGAAAATGTGGAGAAGGAGACTGACTCTACAGTTTTAGTAACAAGTTATTATCAAATGAATAGAGAGTTTTGTGCATGACAAAACCTTCTCAAAAGGGCAGTCCACTGGTGTCTGCTCATTACACACAACATTTTCGAGATGAACAGATCCTACCACTGCTGCCTCCTCTATTAAGAAAAGTCACTTTATTTGCCACACCATATTTGAACATCTGGGGTTTTTATTGCCTCCTCTTGCCAGTAAAGAATGACTAATAACTGTAATTTGTAATTTCCCAGCTTTTGTGGTTTCTGTGTCAAGCAGTGTTCCTTATCTTTTCTAAGTTTCAATTTGGAGAAAATTGTCTTGTATACCATTTTCCCCCTTTTTATGTCAAATTAAAACCTTCTGACTCCTGACAATAGCATAGGTGACCAACACACCACCCAACACAGTGATTGAGCTTTCCTGTTTTGATAAGGGTATCAGAAGCATTATCTGCCTGCGTTGGTCAAGCAAAGCATGATGGAATCAAAGCGTCTTTTGAATTTGAGACTGAACCACAAGGACAGGTACCAAAACAGGAAACACCACTTTCCCCCCAACCCTGAGAAAGGCTCTTCTCTTCAAAAGCACACACTGCTGTGTCCCTGCCAAAAGCTGGCATTCATTTTTTCTCTTGGCAGACATTAATTCCTTCCTTTAGATGCACAACAAGCAGCTGACTCAGGCCTTTGAAGACCTGGATCCTCACCTCCCTCCCAAGCTGTGACTTGGCTCTTTTACTGCACAACCCCTGGAAAACAGCTGGGGACAGCACAGGTCACAAGGAAACTCTGGGCCAATCCTCCTCTCACTTCATGTCTGATTCACAGGTTAGTGAAGACAAGAACCTGTTTTATACAAAATACTGATTGTTCTTTTGATCTACATCTTAGAAGATGAACAACCATGCACGTGTTCCCTCACAATGCTCCTCAAGCCTTATTTAGTTCCACTATGAATTGTTTATTTAAAAACAAACTAGAAAGCACAAAAAAACATTTGAGTTATACCAGCTTACTAGGAAAGAAATTAAAAGCACAGGTTTTAAGGAATGCAGGCCAATCACCACTGTATTTTCTCAACTCTTTCACATCTAGAACATGGGAGCTTAAATGTTTCCACTGGAAAAAAGCCACCAACAAACACAGAAAACACCACAAACCAAATAAAAACCAAAATCACAGAACTACAAAACTAAACCAAACCCCAAAACTCTAAATAAAAATTATTTAATTGATTTTGTACACAAGCAACTCTTCAGAGAACAGCAAAATTTCTTACTGAATTGGAGGTTGGTAAGACATGGGCTGGCACAGAGGATCTCAGGCCTTGAACACAGTGCAGCAAGGCAGGCCTGGCCTGCAGAAATGCCCTGGCAGACTCTTGGGGTGGGTTTGTTACAGCTGTGTTTTCAAGTTAGCCCCTCAACCACCTACACACCCCAACGCTCCTGTTCAAGTTACCTCACTTGCTAAACCAAAAACCAAGGCACAGAAGATGACTGGCTGGAATGCAGACTCCCACCCTTGTCCCTTTTGCAGGCATTGTGGATGTAATACACATGGCAAACCCAAAGCCATGGTCAGCCCTGGCCGACACAGGCAGTACATGCAGAGTCCAGACCTAGCCTTCAATGCTGGCAGGTCTGCACAACAATCTGCAGTACCTGAGACCAAGAGAGCCTCTACTGTTTCACAGCCTTGGGGGAAAGTGAAACATTATTTATTCTGGTTAACACAGAATAAAAAGAAGAAAAATTTAAAATGATGGGAATATCTACTGCTTCCCTAAAAATGCAGAATTTAAGCAGTCTTTTGTTTCCTTACTTCCTTCTTCTTGATCTTTGGCTGAAGGTGTTTTGTATAAGCAGGAAAAATAGAAATGGCAGTCGCTTATTTTGGAATGAAGTAGAGAAGCCAGGAAAGCAAGGCAAGGGCACGCTGGTCCCAAGAAGCCAAGCTGTGAGCTGTGCACACGCAGCTCTTTCCTCTGAGAGCTGCCAGTGTATTCCAGGAACGGCGCGCCGTCTGCTCCTTTTCCTTCTTTCAGTTTCACAAGCATAACACAAACCACCCGAAAGTACCACTCCATTCTGAGACACAACCAGAGAGAGGAGAGGAGGAGTGCAGAAACTCAAGTTGGACTGTACCAAAAGAGTGCTCCAGAACTCCCTAGCTCAGCTCTCTCTAAGTGGGACGCGCCAACAGAAAGGTTTAGAGTCTACCAGTGCCATGGCCAAGCTACTCATTTTCAGCACTGCCCAAATCTCAGCAGAGATGCAGAACTGGAAAACTTCCCAGCAGTCTTCCTACCTAAGCTTCCAGGTCTGGCAGCCTGAAAAACCAGTCTTTTCATTCTAAAACTCAAAGTGACTACAGACACCCAAGAATGTTTTAAGCGTGGCAGCCAATGACTTACAGCAAATGTATATTGCACATGTGACACAAATATTCTATTGGCATGAAAGTTCTAGGCTAAAAGAAGAAATTTCTTCCTCAAAAAAAAAAAGTATCAAATATTACAAAACACAGTAAGGTGCACTTAAACTCATTCAAAAAATTATTAATTTTACCTGGTAACACTTATAAAACACCATCAGTATCTATTTCCACATGAAAGTGTTACTCTGTGCTCTTTGGCTTTCTTTGGTAGTATTCAACACCAATACCTCAACTAATACAACCTTTGTACAGAAATTTTTAAGAGTTTGTTTCTGGCTTTCCTTCTTCAGATGAGCTTATATGAGGCCCTTCACACTGCCATAAACCAGGCAATGATGACATTCTTGCACCCAGCTCTCTGAACAGAAGTAAACTGGTTGGTACTCCCTAACTAGACCATCATTTCTCCTCTCCTGGCCCCACATTTATGTCTAATAACATGTGGCTTTCCTAGTATCTGCTTGATAATTACCTTCAATGAAAAGCAGACCACAGACACTGAAAAACATGAAATATAACAGTAATTCTACCTCAAGAAACAAAACAATCACTTCACCCTTTCATCATAAAGCTCTTTTCCAGGTATCCATGAGGTATTGCAGACTCAATTCCATGCTAACATTCACACCTGCTTAATCAAAGCCAGCACTGCAGAAGGTGATGGATCAATCAGGCTTTATTTACTGCTACTTGACTGTGTTTTCACATCTAAAGCTGTTCAAAGTCCCACTTTTTAAAATTCGGCCCAATATTTATACAAGCTAACACAGAGTAGAAAACTTTCTCTTCTTAAAAGTTTTCTGATTTCCTTCATCCTCAACCAGCACTAATGCATATGGTTCAATGCCACCAGATTAGTGTCACTGTGCTGAAATGGCACCTGTGTGACGCTTAAATCAATCTGTTTGGCAAAACACCTGCGCAGAAACCAAAACAATCACTTCACGAGGACAGCTTGTCCTCAGGACAGCTGTCCTCCTGGGCTGGCAGATGGTGTCAGGGAGCAGAATGGTCCCCCTGTTATCCAGGAGGAGGCAGTCAGAGAACTGCTGAGCTGCTTGGATGTTTATAAATCTCTGGGCCCAGATGGGATGCACCCCAGGGTGATGAGGGAGCTGGCAGATGAGCTTGGGAAGCCGCTCTCCATCATTTACCAGCAGTTGGGGCTCACTGGGGAGGTTCCAGGGGACTGTAAGCTGCCCAATGTGACACCCATTCACAGGAAGGATGGGAAGGAGGATCCTGGTCATTATAGGCCAGTTAGCCTGACCTCAGTACCCGGTAAGGTTATGGAACAGTTTATACTGAGTGTCATCACACAGCACTTACAGGATGGCCAGGCTATCAGACCCAGCCAGCAGGGGTTTAGGAGGTGACTTAATTATATTTTAAGTCCTATCTTTTTAGCCATGCAAAGAGACTGAACTGAAACATATGCACATGATGCTTTTGTTCAGGAGACTACCTAGAGGAAGGGATGTAGTCTGATAAGGTAGGAACCTGGATTTTGACAAGTCTCATGCAAACCCCAAATACAGACAAGAAGTCATCAATATTGGTTACAGACAGGGTAAATTTAAAGAGAGCTCACAGTGCTTTCCTTGCTTATGAATTTAGACTTGCACAGAAAAGTTATGACCAGTTGTTGGCCAAGTGAAAACAAGACTTCACTCTACTTGCACACGTGAAGTACAAGTTTATTCAAGCTTGGAAAAACAGACAATGAGTAGAGGATAACAACATCTCAAAGTATCAGAGCTCTAGCCCTTGTCTGAAATGGGCAAGAATTTATAAACAGAGATGGATGTCTCTTCATTAGACTTAAGTAAAGGATATTAAATGAAAACAAGCAAGCATATGTCCTTAATTTCATTAGTAACCAGCACTCTGTATTTTGAGGTGCCCCTCCCATTGGTTTTAAAGTATACACTGAACAATATTAACTGAAAGGCTCCTCAGGAAAATAAGAGCATCTGATTGTCCAGGTACAAACAATGTTCCTCCCCAACAGAGTGAACCTCCACAAAAAATTTAGCCCCAAGAGAAACATAGAAAATAGGGATGTTTATTGAGCAGCAAAATATTAGTTATTACTCCACATGAAGGAAACATAAAAAGGAAATAAACCTTGTTTTTCATGGGATCCAAAATGGACTGAAGTGTTAGGTCCTGCTGTCCCCTTAAGGATACCAAAGAAGTGAGAAACATACCCTCTGGAAAAAAAACCTCAGCTTATTGCTCTTAAATAATAATAAGAAAGAATATTCCAAAAATCCTATTAAAGGATAATTGACAATAGCCTTTCATATTAAACTCTAATGCTCACAGTCAGACCACTGAAGCAGCCTTGGAAATATCAAAGATCCACTAGATCTTATCTTGTCAAGATGTAAAATACACCCCAAGGAAGTTCTCCTCTCTCTCTGCTCATTCTCATGCACATCAGTTCCTGACATATCCTTGGAGACTGCTTTGGGACAGGCAAGAAGCTGCACTACATAAAAACTCCAGGGATTCCAGTGAGTCCCTCTATGGCTCCTGGAGCTCTCACAGAAAAGAATTTCTCAGTGCTTGGTAAGCAAGAGGTTAATAGCCTATATAAAAAACACCTCTAACAAAAATGTTATTCCAATTGTATTACATTTAGGAGCCCTGAGGGTCATGGGGTAGATAATCAAAAAGGACAAGGAGGAAATTAAAAAAGGGAAGAAGGCAATCAAAAAGGGCATTTAGAAGGACCCATAATCCTCCATAGGAAGAATACTAATTATACTACTGCATCATCTTATAATTAACCCTGATCTAAATTTTTTTTTATTTTAGCTGTAATAACTTTCACATGTACAATGATTTGATTGCTAATTCTTGCCAGTTGTTCTTGAACAGCTATTTTAGGGTTTGTAGCTACTTTTTACACAGCAGTTTAACTCTCATTTATAAAAAAATAAGACAAAATATTTAGATAGCTGAATTTTTTGTCATCAGTCATTCCAATTAGCACACTGATTTCCTTTTATTCTGACAGTGCTGGCTAGTACACTCCTTTTCTTTCCCCAAAAGTCTCTTCTATTTAGGAGTGAAATTAACCTCCAATATAAATCAGTGTGTTGCACCCACTTCAGCAGACAAACTTGGCCATACATCTTTGTGGTGACTTCCATCTGTATTTCATATTTCATTTAATAAACGTGGGATATCACAGTAGGCAGCAAACAAAATTCCCAACATACCTTCATTCCATAGCAGAGCCCTGCTTGGGCTCACCTACACTCTTGGGTCACTGGGCACACATTGCTGTGATATTTCCAACGACTTAGAAACAAGTCTGAACTCTTGCCAAGCTGCAGAAAAGGAGCAAGGCCTAGGAGAAGGTGCTGGATGAAGGCTTCTCATTTATGTATGAAGCCAACATTAAATCCCAGACTACCTGAGATGTTGACACATGCAGTGATTTCACAAGAAAATCTGGCAGCGAAAATATTTAAAAAGTGGACTCTACAATCAATCTGGAGGACTGAAAAGATCCAGAAAACAGATTGTCTAAAGTCTGCCCCCAGAGGAAGGACTCTGCAGACATCACTTATTTTTTTTCCTTGATCCTTTGGATTCATTCTAGCCATACATCCTCTCTGAAGATAAAAAGCAGATGTGCTCCCCTGTAAGATTCAGATGTATGAACAAGGACACACAGCAGCAAAAATTACTTCTAACTGAAGTTTTGTAGCATGATATGAAGTTATCCTCTAATGTTCCATACATTCTTCATGTAAGGCACCTTGGTAATCAGTTCTTAATGGTCACTAGATTCTCACACCATTAACTTTTGGAGGACATTATTCCCAAGCCAGGCCCAATCTAAGGATGGCAGTCTCTAAGGCTTCCTCTACAGGCTGTGTCATGGAGCAGGCATGTTTTCTTAAAATTTTTTAAAAAACACCTTACTACAGAAAGGCAGGGCCTGAGGCTTTTGGCTCACATGGTTTATGAAACATCAGCTTCACAGAAATCTGGACACTGCACTGTTCAGTCAGCAGAATGTACTGTCTGGAAAAATATATTACTCCTCTGGAGGAAACAGAACAACAGTAAAAACCAAAAAGGCAATCCCTGTTATTAACACTGATTTCCTGCTGGTGAACCAAAGAAAGCATTATTTTCAAAGCAAGATTTAAACCCAGATTAAAGGGAAAACCCCAAACTTTAGTTCTGCATCAAGAAATGTCTAGGCATGGTATTAGTCTGCAGAGAGCAAATAATGCAACAATTTCTTCCCATATCAGTCAAAACATCTACATAAGAATTCAGGAGAAAGGAATGCTACCTCCCTGGAAAATGAGTAAGAATAGAACATCCTAAAGTGTGAGTAGACCTGTCTGAAAATACTAAGTCTTTTTTGTTCCTTTGAAACCCTATCTTAACTTAAATGCATGTTCTCAATCAATATTTAATAACACCAAAGTCACATCACCCTGAGGCATTCAATATATTCTCCTATTATTTTCCATGCGATAATATTAATATAGTCACTGAATAATTTGAATTGATAGTTGCACTCCTCAGATAATCCTGAAAACTGAACTTGAAGGCAAGTGTAAGCTCCTATTGCAGCCTGCACCACCAGGCTGCTGAAACTGAAGTTACAGAATTAGAGAGTAATTATTATTTAATGCAACATCTCCTCTGATTCAGAAATACTGACTGCAGCTGCAGTGATTTGGTCACAGGAAATTGTCACACTAGTCAGTGTGTTTTCTTTTTTCTGGCTTATCTCACAAGGTAGTAACACAGCCAGCAGTGAAATGAAGCACAGAATTACCTCATTAATGACCTATCATTTCTAATGCCTTCTTTTCATACTCAAAAAAAAAAACTGAGAGCAAACACACTAAACAGCTAATATTAGGAAACATCAGGAAATGGCCAAAAATGGCCACATTATGAATGAAGGTCAGCTCTGAATGGTGAACAAGCACACCCTGTTATGCCCACTCAGGCTGTGCCTTCACAGAATGCAACTAATGATATTCAAAGTTTTCTTCGTTAAAAGTTGTGCAGTTATTAGCACTTTTGCCCTGGGTACCTGAAGGTGCTGCCTGCTTAAGCACCTGCACACTCAGCAGTCACAGTAAGTAGGAAGGAATTTTCTGCCTCTGTGGTTAAACAGAGCCCTCGTGTCTCGCCAGAAGCCTGACATGGAAACATTTTTCTGTGACTGACAGAAGCAAATAAAGGATTAATTCACCTGCTTTCAACTATTGCTTTTATGAATATAACAAGAATATAACCAGAAAGGGTAATTGCCACTGAGAGAGACTACCTGCTATTGATTTTTTTTTTACCCACAGCAAGCAAAAAGTACCTTTATTATAAAGAATAGGTATTGATTGCAGTTAGAGAATTAAAAAAATATAAATACATTTGGCAATACCTAGAAAATAACAGTGTCAGAAGACCAATTTGCATAAGAAACAAAACTTAAAGGGATTATCAGTCATTTTTTGGTGTGTATGTAAAACAACTGCTGGCTCAATTAGATGGCTCCCCTTTAAGAAAAGACTCACATTGAATCCACTGTGCAAGTAAGTTCCACCATATGGGCTGGGGCTGACTGATATGGAAAAAAGTAATCCTTGTTGGAAATGTTCTTAAACATTAAAGAGCATTTTGGTGTGTCTGTGCCTTCTTGAAACTACTGCTGCTGGGCTGCCCTGTGGTGCTACAAAAATGCAGCAACAGGGCTGTCTCCTGCCCAGGGTACATTTGTTTTCAAAGGTGTGCAATGTGTATTTTCTGGTTTGAGGCAAAAAGGTTTAATGATGTGGCTCAGAGAGCCAGGAATCATCTGAGAAATAAGCTTAAAGTACCAGTCAGCTAAATACAGGCTAAATTTATGCTAAGGAGTAATGTATGAAGGCAACTCAACAATGACAAATGTTAGCCTGGAAACAGGGGTGGGAGATTTGTATGTTCAATTTTTGTTTTCCTCCACATGGAAGCCCTTTCCTACTTCTTCCCCAAGAACCAGGCATGGTGGGAGCCCCACCTCCAGGAGCTATTGAGATGGGACACTGATCTTTGCAGACACTACAGCATCTCCCTGCTGGGTTTTCTGCAGCTTTCAGCATGTATTGAATGCTGATGGCAGCTAGAACCTGATTCTTCTCTCACTCATTTGTTAAATAAGCAGGCTCCCAACTCCCTCCTGTGCAGCATAAAACAAAAAAGAGAGACAATAATTTTAACACTTTAACTCAAATAAAAATGAACAGAATACTGATGAAACATTTCTTTACATAAATTTCTCCCTGCTGAATTGCAAAAGCATTCTGCAAACAATAGCTGTGTTATTCTAAGGGGGAAAAAAAAATCTCATTTAAAATGTTAGGCAACCTAAGCATAGGCCCACTACATCTCCCCCAGCTTTGTTATTGGTTATCCAAAGCCAAGCAAGCCTGTTACCTGGATTACTGACAGGCTGACAATGGAATTACTCTCAGTATAAAGCTGCTTTGCAATCAAATTTAACTTTTGAGGTTTGTGGGGATTTTTAACCACTGAACTACAGTTCACCTACTTTTTGCACAGCAAACAAACCTACCGTTCTCAGAATTTCAGTTTATCAAAGTTGTCCTGAAGTTGTCAAAGAGACAAAAAAACCAAAGAAACCACATAAGATATTCCCCCCAGCTCAGTGCAAGGGTATCAAAGCTCAGAGGATTTGTGCATTTTCCTGACACCGCTCTGTTCCTTCCCTTCTCTGAGCACGCTCACACCAATAAAGATAAGAGCCCAGATAAGACTCTCCATTGCTTTGAAGACCCTTACCCTGTGAATGAACTCAGAAATGCTGTCTTGGGTACTGTGCACTCAAAATATGGGCCTGGGAAAATGCAGGCTTGGTTACAAGAGCTGAAACGTTTTTCCTGTTTAGAAAACGCTCTGAGCTCACACAAATGACACTGAAAGGCAGAGCAGGTTATGCAGATTTACATTTCATTGGCAATCCTGTGACATAACTTGGAAATTGGCAAGGGAGAAAGACAGGCAGGAAGAGAGAAAGATACTAATTGGTGAGTATTCCAAAGAAAGTTAAGTGAGATTAGGAGTAATTGACACCCTGCTCTCTAACTAGGTTGCTCTGTCTAAAAGACACTCAAGGCAGATAAGGACATTTGGATAACTAGGGAAATACACCATGGATCTGCAGAGCCTATAAACAGGCAAGCTACAGGCACTCCAAGCCTTTGATGCAGTTGCCTTGAGAGCAACTGCTCTCCCACAAACACCTTTTTTTCCCCAGCAAGATACCTGCAGGTGACTAAATGGTTTTCATGCATTTCCAATTGCAGCTGATTTTCTTCTGATTCTGCTGTAATTGGCTCATTTGCTTTCAGAAATGCTTTCAGACCTGACTTCAGCCTCAGTGACTTCTAAGCAGCATTGCCAGACTGGAGGAAGAGAGCCATTAATGTCACCAGGTGTGCTCTGCAGCCACTCTGTTTACAGAAGTGAATCACTGTGACCTATAAACAACTGACACTCATTGAAATCTCTCTGGATAGGAGAAATAGAATTTTAGTTACAGACTCTGTAATATGCAAAGTAGACCTGAGTGAACTGTTCATAGAGAATAATCTTTATGGCAAATTCTTCCTTTTTCCTAGTTATGAATAGGCTTTGGCTTTCATGAATTCACTTGTGATTTAAAGGAGTTTGACCTTTTGAGAAGAAAAGGTAAATTAGCAAACCATTGCCATTCCAGTCAGGATCCAGTCTCTCAGATCACAGCCATGTACTTGATTATTTAACCAAGGGTCCTGCTCCCTGACTGGTTGCATGTATGTTTGTAATTAAAAAAGAACACTGAAGAATGGATTAAAGACTTTTATAAAATGACTGCAATTCAACTACTGGAAAAGACTGAGCTCATCCTAATACACACCAGAGCCAGTTTGGAAGTGAATGTAGAGGGTGCACCATCTCCTGTACTCAGGGGCCTGCCAATCTCCTCAAGTGAGAGCACTTGCCTTGCCAGATTGTAGCTTTGGGTGCTGTGCTGCTTGTCTCACCTGGAGGATATTTAGCAATCTGGGAGTGAGGTCTTGGGTTGCTTGTAGAACACACTCCATATCCTCTTACCCATATGTTCAGTGCAAACAGGAAACCCACTAGAGCTAAGTTTGGGACCAAGGCTTCTTAATTGTGTCTTGTACTTCCTTTTCAGCAACTTCTCAATCTCTTATTGAATATGGATGAGAATAGAAAAATGTAAAAATGTTTCAGGGATTTGCTGGAAAAATAATTGGAAAAAATCCCCAAAAACTTCCCGACAAAAATAATTGTAAAAGCCCTGTGCTTTTCAAAATAATATAAATCATTTCATTTGAACAGTACGTTTCAATGTTCCCCACCTGCACTACCCTACGGTTCTGAGACAAGGCCAGTGATTCCTGTTTCTCAAAGTTTTTACTATGAGTGAGAAATGAGCATGAGCTACCAGGAGCAGAGCCCCCTCTGAGAGGCAGAGTGACAGCAGCTGAACCTCTGCCCCTTGAGCTTCAACATAAACACAGGAAGTCAAGGTTTGGCCCTTCTCTCCCACACAGCCTCACGTGACGGAGAGACTGCACATGAAATCATCCTGCAGGACTTGTACTGATCTACCTGGCACTGCACGTGCTCAGCTATTCCAGAGAAATCCCATTGTGACGCAATTCTTCACTTGCACAGTCTGTGTTCTCTTTGGTTGCCTAATCTCAAGCCATCCTCTGCTCATCATGTGTTTTATTAAAAGTTAGCCATGAGAACATATCTGCAACAGCTCTAATGGCAACATTATTTCCCCATGCCCTTTGTTGCTTTAGAACACCCATTTCATAATAATTTCCACAAATGGGTATACATGTAAGGTCTATGGCATTTTCTATTGATTAGTTTATGAGACTTTCACATAATTGGGTACGAGAAATTAGTTGTCATATTCAAGCTCATGATCTCTACATGACTGTCATCTTTCAGTGTTTTTGCCTCCAGTGTTTTCAGTTTTTTGCCTCAGTGTTTTGCTTTCAGTGTTTTTGCCTCTTTTACGCTGCATTGACAGAAGGTATATTTTCCACAGGTAGCTGTAATTTATTCCTGAGTATTCACTGGTCCTTAGTCAAAACACAGATCTGAAACTAAAACTCTGTCTGAGAAGAAAGGTTACAATGGAAAAAGAAAAAAGAAAAATGAAAAGGAGAATCAATTACCGTCCCCACAGACCTTTTTAGCTAGGGGAACACTTGAGGTTGTACACTCCATTCTGTAGGGTCATTTTATAAATTACCATCAGATTTAATGTAAGGGTCATTAAAGTCTCTGAACAATGCTAAATATTTAACTGCC
This sequence comes from Ploceus nigricollis, assembly GCA_013399945.1. Lineage (NCBI taxonomy): Eukaryota > Metazoa > Chordata > Aves > Passeriformes > Ploceidae > Ploceus > Ploceus nigricollis. The sequence goes on along the minus strand of VXBC01004931.1, from coordinate 349,925 downwards.
CAGTGGAGGTGGAAACCACAACACACAAGCTATACATTCAAAAGCAAAATAATCCTACGCAAAAAGCAGCCAAATAAAATAAAATAAAATAACTTCAGGGGCATGTAAACTAAAAACTGATCTTGTGCGAGAACTTGGAGTGTCCATTTAGAATACAAAACTTGCACTATATCAAGGCTTATGGTTTTGTTTGGAAAGGCCGTTCGTATTCCTTGATGTGAACCAGTGCCTGGGAGATCATTAAAGGCAGGAATAACAATTCTGTTAGGTTTGGTCAAATGCAGCACAGCCTCTGTGAAATGGTCCTCTCTGAGTGAACAGAGGTAAATAACAGTAATTGCTTTGTTAGACTGCATGCCAGAAATAAAGCCTTTTATACTTATGTAGAGTAAAAGTCCAAACCACGGCAGGAAGACTCAATTTCAGCAAAGAGCCTGTAATGAAATAATGCTGCTGGTTCTGCTAGCCAGAAGCTTACTGGGGCCTTTGAAATGGTAATGTCCTTTACTGTATAGCGGGAACCTGCTAAATGAAGAATCTTGTTGCACAGAAATTGATATTCTTTGAACAGATCAGTCTATTTTCCATAACAACTCTATTTTCAAGTTAGTTCCACTGCGTCCCTTCAGCCTCCCCTGCTCCTACTCTGAAGGCTTCCCACAAGGTAACCAGTGCTTGCTAATCCTATTTGGGCTTGACAAGACAGTGAGTCACAAGGAAACTCTTCCTTTGCCCGTCAAGCACATGTGTTTTCAACATCTCACTCAAACATCAGGTTCTTGCACATGCAAAGAAAGTCTGAGTCATTTGTGTACCTATGGCAGTAAGGTCACCTGTCGTGTTCTCCTTGCCATGCTCTGCCTCTCCAAGAAAGCTCTCTTCTTCCAGACTTACTAGCAGGTATTTGCAAGGTCAGTTCACAGTTAAATCTTCTAACAGATATTGTTTTTGCATCACAAATTAATTTCTGAAAGAAACTAGGCCACCATTAGGCAGTAATGATTTTTTGGGCATTAAACTGGGCAGCATCCTAGACAATAAAATTTATAACTCCTTACATATGCACCCTATGACACGTTACCTAATGCAACAGACAATCTTTCTACTCTAATAAACAGCTTAGCTCTTGAAATACCAATAAAATCTCATGTAACTCTAAGCACCTGTGCTTTCTGTGGATTATCTGCCACACTCCCACTCCTATTTAATAGAAATAAAAATTAAAATATCACATGAAGCAAAAAGTGGAATATAAGGTTAAGTGACTCCAAAGTATTGTTTAAGTTCTGCCACAATGACCTGACAGAGTAAACGATGTTCAGTTGGCTTTAACAAAGGGGTCAGAGGTAGAAAGCTTTGGAATCCCATCCCAGAGTTAGAGTCTGCTTTTCAACACCTGAAAAACTCTGTGAGTTTCCAGGGTGTTAATTTTAAATGGGATGGGGCGATGGGGATGTTTTCATATGAGGATCTAACAACCAAATGTGTCAGGTGGCTTATGTGGTGCTACAGTAATAATCAGTATCAGGAATAAAAGCAAAGGCCTCACAGCTCAGGCTTGGTTCCATCAGGCCTTCAAATGTATTGTTCTGTTTCATAATCCCGTCTCTTCCATCTACTTTTCCAGAGGAAATTATGCTAAGGAGGTCAAAGCATGCTGCAGAGAACATCTGCGTTCACTCATTCTGAGGCCAAGCTGGAATGCAGATTGCACTGCATTTACACAACATGAACTTTTGTTACATCTAAACCAAAAAGAGACAACAACCAAAGTGGGGTCCCAAGTCTGCACACTTTGTACACACAGAGTTGTGTGTACTCCCTGTACAAGTTTCAGAAATGCTGCCTGAAGTTCACACTGTGTAGTTCTGCCAGAGGCTGCAAGAGGGAAACTTTGCACCCAGACTATCACTGGCAGAAGAAAAATCTATAAATATTGAACTCATCTGCAAGGAAAAACCCTCTCTTTTCTCTGATTTCCGCTTGAATGAAAGATGTGGAGGTTACATTTCAAGAAGCTAACTCCACTCAGAAAAGATTTAATGAAACATCTGCCAGTAAGCTCCTGCTAGTGACATTAATCAAAGAGACGTTTCAGAGAGAGGACTATAGGCCCATCTGCCTATTTGCTTTCAGTTAGGAATCTGTTTACTCTCTGAGAAGGACAGCCAGTGGTAGCACAAGATCTCACATTCTCATGAAATTCAGATAAACATATGAAGAACAAGATCAAAGAATGCTCGGGTTTTTCCTGCCATCTTCCACTAGAAAATCGAGCACTTTGCAGCTCTCTGCCTGAGACAAAAATAAAACCCTCATAAATGGTATTAGATGGCTGTAGTGAGCAAAAGGCTCTCAGACAGCTATGCTGTCTTCATCAGAGTGAGAGAGACAACTGCTACAAGCGGTACTGCTAACACTGAATCTCAGAAGTGTTCCAGCTCCAGTCCTGACCAACAGCCTATTCCACTGACTCCCTTTCACTATCCAGAATGTTCCCTTCTGTTATTTCTGTCTGTTCCCAATCTTGTGATGTGATTAGAGTAGATGATTACGCTTACATAATAGTATCAAATTAATTTGCAGAGCACAACAGCAGAGGAAATTGTTTCGAGTTCTGAAATCTCCCCCTCCTCAGTTTATTTCAGTGACATCAGGGGATTAAAGCAAAATGGGTCAGTAGAACACTGCTGGGAAAACAACCAAAACATCAGTCCTGACCTTGTAAACGAGAGTGAGAAAGATTGCAAACAAAGCAAGAGGCTTATAGCGTGATTTGTGGAAAGAGCCATCAAGGTGAATCAGCTTTCTAATCGCCTATCACCATCTGAAAGCTGACACGGGATGGCAGCTAAAGCCACACTGCACACAGCCTTTCAGTAGAAACAGGTGTTTTGGGAATATTTATCCAAAATTCTGGCACACAGACTCAATTGGAGTTTAACTTTCTGTTAGAAGATAGCTTAATGTGGACAGTAATAAAATTGTAAGTTCCTGATGCTTTAAACCAAGGTGGGGGCATTCAATAACCCCCCTCTGTGCATTCCAAGAGGCCTGACATGACCCATCTCAGTTCTCTGGATTCACTAACACTGCACAGCTCCTCTCTCACTTTCTGTACAAACAATTTACTGCTGCTGGGATGCTGAGATGGGAATAATCTTAGAGGGCTATATCCATGTAATCTTTTAGCACTCCAGAAAGTCTTCTGAGAGTGTACAAAGATGATGCCTAACTAGCAGATTTATATTGATTGTTAAGAGTTGACTTGGTGCAGGAAAACAACCATTAACCAGGTTCATCACCCCACACAGCTGGAACAGCTGGTTTGTGATCACTGCTAACCCTTTATGTACAAGGCACCCCAAAATATTTACCTTTCCTTTGGAAGATGTTTCTTCAACAGCTAATCCTTAAAGCTGGCTGGATAAATAAAATTTGGGCCTGTGTCCAACTTCTCAGAAACAGTCAAATGATTCCTTTTGCTAGATGTTTGTCTTTTCATCCTTCCAATGAAGACACCTACTTTCCATCGCAAATCTTTTAATGGAGTTAAATTAATATAACTTCTGGTTTAATAACAGCTTCACTTTTTACACTCGACATGCCATAGCAGCATATTTTGTGTTTTGCCAGCTCCACAAGCTGAGCTAAGCACAATAACTGGGAGTGGTGTGCATTTGCATGCCACTGTTGCAGGCTGTACCAAAACAATGGCACCCCTGCACCTGGAGAAAAGCAGCATTTTAAAAAGATATCTAGGCTCTCAAACATTCCAATTTTATCATGACACCATTTAACTTCTTTGTTGTATTCTATTAACAACTCCGTTGCACATTTATGCTTTATATTAGATTTACAATGTTCAAATTGTAGATTTCCATTTTTACTGAACTCAGCATCCTCCAATAAGGGCACTGTCACACATCCATTCAGCTCTCAAAATAATTCTGCATAACTGGAAGTTTTCTGCTATAGCACCTACTTACTATATTTGATCAAGTGTTCAGTGTCACAATATGTTGATGCATTTAGTCTCTTTTTTCACCAAGGTAAAAATACTGGCTTTTTCTTGTTTCTAGAGCATATGAAATGACAACAACTCTCTATACGACAATTTTATCAGTGATCATGGTGAAAAATTATAAAGATCACACAGAGACAAGTACTCTGCAGTTCTTTCCTCAAGTGTTGTAAATACAGCAGAAGGTAGTCATGCTGGAAGCATGACCTAAACCCACTTTTCCTGTTCCTTCCTGTTTGTTGTTCTCTATCAACATTATAATGCCTTGATGAAATGCAAGGATGAGTACACAGACATGCTCTAATTTGTTGTGCTTCTCCTTTTCCCTGTAATGTCTGTAATGTCACATAACTAAGAAAACTTGTATTAATCTAATTTACACATAATAAGAAACACATAACTTTGTTCCTTTGACCATATAATCATGAAACTTGCTTGTCATGTTACTTGATTACAGCAGTATAACTTGTGGTCACCTTTATTAGATGTTCAGTCTGCTCACAGATATTTATATTGCACATGTTGAGAAGAAAGCTTTAAATATTAAAAACTTTACATATCCTTATGTTGACACTCTCAACACCACACATACTATTCTATACTGTTCTCTGTATCTAAGATACAACAGCACAAAAATAATGTGGAAAAGAAAAAAAAAACCAAAACAGGAGTCATATTTTATGTTTTCTCCATTCTGGCTTTGTGTATTTTTCTTTCTTTAACATTGCTCTAAGGACATTTCTCTTACATCATTTCTCCATATAAAATGAAATGGACTTCTATTGGGGCAGAATGAAGAAGGAATTGTAGTGTTTGTAAACTGTCTAAATCAATGAAGCTTCCAATGCTGTCAATAAAGGATTTACATCTGAAACACAGCCAAGATGCTTCCTAGACTGATCCATCACCAAGGTTTTCTTAACAGAACATGTTATTTTCTTCATGCTCATACTGCTGGGTAGTGCCAAATGATTAGTAATTCCGAAAGACAGGCACTTAAAATTCCATAGATTTACTCTCTGCCTCTGCTTGGCCACCCTATAATCAAAGTACCAAAACCAGCTAGACAGGCAGAAGAATCTCTTACAAAATTATCACATTTATTGATACAGAAACCTTTTACTTTTTCAGCACCAAGGAAACATTGCACTGCAGCCTTTAGACTCTCACACCACTACCCAATGCTGCTTGTAAGAGCTCTTGCTCCAAGTCTGCTCTAACGTCAAGCCTGATGCCAACAGAGAACTCAACACCACCAAGGGCCTCTTCCCCCCCAGATCTGGAGCAGTTGTTACTCCCATGGATATACTATGGAGCCTCTCAGCAACATTAAATATCACTGAAGTTCACAGGCTGCACTTAATAATCTTCAAATACTGAATCCAATAAATGGAAATCTAGGCTCCAACTTCTGTGGCAGGCTGAGCTGCAAAGAGCAGCACTGGATCAGACAACGCCAATTCTGGCTTGTGACTTTTGTGTGGAGAGGAGATTGTGGGCACTGGCAATATCTTGAATAATTCTGGTTAAACTGCTGTGGCTAGTCTGTGAGAGCTCCCAACTAAGATCTTTCCTGGACCAAATGTTCATGCTTTTAAAACTGGAGGTTCACACTGTTGGCTACTGATGCAATCAAGCCATAAGAAGCCTTCATTATCTCATTTCTCTGCATGTAAAGCCATGGGAGTATGATATAGAGTCGAATGAAACAGCCATGACATCTATGATATACAGCTGCTGAAGATAAAAGCAGGAAATCAGGCAAAAAGGATGTTTTGGATGGCTATCTCTATTGCTTTATCATGGACTGAAGAGTTAATTGTAGTAGCAATTGGAGCAATTTTAAAATAGACAAAGATCTACCAACCCAGAGCACTTCTGTCACACCCTTTAAACCTTCCTATTGTTTCAAAGCACAAAGGGAAGAAGAAGACATCAATGCCTTCCATTTTTTTTTTTTTTTTTGGTCCAGCAGAGGGGAAGTGGAGGAAGAGGCAGGAACAGATTCTATTGCAGAAATGCCTGGAGGGTCACACGGATGGCTGAGGTTAAGCAAAATGCCAGAGATTTCATCCAGGTGCTTTGAGCAATGTTTTCCTTAGGTTTGCACTAAAACACCAATTCATCCCAAGCATTCCAGCCAGCATCTACTGGTCAAGTCCTTAGCAGGAACCTCTGCAACAGTGTGTTTACCCTTTCTGATGTATAAGCAGAAGACAATGCAGAGTTGCAGCTCTTCTTATTTTGAATTTTTGCCTAGGAGAAACTCCAGCCTCAGACTCCTGTGTACTCAAGATGGATGATAGTACTTTGAGGTGACAGCTGAGGGCACTGTGCTGTAATATGCAATTTATGTCTCTAACACGTTCTTAAGCCACTAGAAGCTAATCACAAGGAAGCAGAAATCATAAAATACATGCAAGTACTTGTACCACCTGAAAATATTTCCCCAAGTATCACAGAGAGCACCAGAAGTAAAATGAGATTGGCATAATCTGGAGACTTGACTGAAATGGGCAGAGCTTTCATAAATCAACTATTTACATGCCTGAGTCCTCATACCACTCAAACTTCTTGACCACAGTAGGGCCAAGGATTTTGCAGAATTAAAAACATCCAAAAAGAGGGTATTATTTTACTAGACTTGTGATTTTAGGAATACTTTTACTAGAAACACAGCAGAATTACGTTATAAACCAGCTGATCAGCAACTTGTCCATTTGTGGGATGTGCTCTCACACACTGAGAGACCCAAGACAAATCCCTATTGACTTTCATGGGGGTTTGCCTGAGCAGACAGGCAACGGGGCTCCTTTAAAGTGTACATGTACTTGCCAGTGCAAGGAACCATGTACTGATTTCCTCAGACAGCAGGAGCCAAATGAATCTAATGAATGTCATTTTATCTGCTGCTGTGGCTGTTTATAATAATAAACCTACTTCACTCCTTAGTCTCTGCAATTTCTGTGGAAGTTGACCCAAGATTAAGTCTCCAAGAAAGAAAATATGTAAGTGTTAGAAACCACAGCTATTTCTTACCTCCCTACTAGATGTTGTCTAATGAGCTCAGCAAATTATATTCAAGATGCTCTTTTGTGATTCAAGTGTCACTACCTGATCCCTGAAGGCCACAGCCATGCCCTTGTGTCCTTATGTGCAGACATTTTATTAAGTTGTGGTCTCTGCTCCTTGTGTTTGAAGTGTTCAAACATTCACAGAGTCCAAAAATGCTTAAAAAAATTACACCCTGTAACAAATACTCCATGTTCACAGAGGAGATAGCAGCCATTTTGATGCCTGACATTTTGAGCAAAATCAGTGTTTTATATGAGTTTCTGGACCACAGTCTGAAAAACAGTTCTCCCCTGGATTTACCAGGTTTTTTTTTCAACCTATGTATGTAACACTGGACAACTAACCTAGAAATCCAAAAATCCTAGTACCAACCACAGTGTTTGAAGATTGATGACACAGATTCAGAAATATCTGTGGAAGCATGGAGAAACAAAAGTGAAAGGTTATCTTCTATAGCACAGTCTGATACAGTCTTTCCTTCGAAGACCTAATGTAGCATTTTTTCCTACAGAAACAGATAAATCCAGAAACTAGAAAAACTGGACAGAAAACTAGTGCTGGCTTCCCATGCAAAGGAGTGAGACCTTTTTTAAAGTAGCCCTAAGACCTCCTGTCAGCTAATGCCAGCAGATATTTCAAGAGGACCAGAAGAAGAGAACGTTTATTCCTGCTCCTCAACCCACAGAAGCACTTTTTTTCTCCTCTGGTTTTTTTTTGCTGTAGCTCAACAGAACTGCAGGGTTACCTTACTCATGCCCCCAGCTCCTTGGAGTTTAACATACCAGCCTAAATATTCATATTGAAGTTGTGGCTATGAGATTTTCACTCAGCTGCTTGTCTAGTTTGGAGAGATGGAAAGAAGAAAGTGCAGGAACCAACCATCTGTGTTCTTACCTGACTGCCATGTAAAACTTAACCCTTATGAGTTCAATGTAAGATGGAATTCATAATAGAAAGGAAAGAAGAACACTATGAGAATCTCATGGAAACAGAGATCATGCTCGGGGTTCTTCCAGCACCTCGTGTTTGACAAATACAGCAGCATCACACATGAACCGCTGGAACTGGGCTGCACAACTCAGAACCATCCCAGTTTTACTAAGGAAATAACACAATTAACTGTGAAAAGGCAATGAAAACAAACAGACATTCAGAAATTACTCCATGTCCCACACTGCTGCCAAGGCCTCTCGAGCAGCAGCAGTGCTGCTGTCACATTACAGCAGCAGCAATTTTGAAGTTAGCAGCAACTTGGCCCTTCCAGCCAGGCTGAGTCACTCCCTCTCATCAGACAGCAATGACTTTACACCCTGGAACATCAGAGCCCTGATCTCCACCTGTGTTTCCTTTCTCTTAAGCCTATTTTTTGCTTCCTACCTGCTGGTGCTGGTGGTGGTGCTCTCCCAGCAGGCTCGGAGCGCCGCTCCCAGTGTGACTGGCACGTTATTAACGGAGAGGTGGCTGCTGCCTCTCATTACACTTCCACTGAGTGAAAGCACCTCAGAACTAATTTAGCTTTCACTCACAGGGGAAGACACAGTACTCCACCAAGAAGTTCGCTATTCTGCTGCCTTTAGCAATAAATTCCCCTTCTTTTTTTCTTTTAACATTAATAAGGTGAGAGAATAGAGTATTTCCAAAAGAAATTAAGAAATGCAGAAGATAGATGCATGTGCAGAGGCTCCCTGTGAGTAACCACCAAGCCCAAGTCAGAGAGATAACACGAACACTGAAGCAGATGTACAGGGTGGAGGAGAGCTCCACAGGCAAACAAGCAGTAATAAAGCCTGTGCCTAGTGCACAGAGTTAAGGAGGTCTCTCAACCATTTAAACTTTCTTCCCTGTTTGTGAGAGTTCTCTGTGGCAACAAATGCAAAACTCCTGTGAAATTAAGGACTATGGAAGTAATTTTGCTCCCCAGGCTGAGAAGGTCAAACAGATTCAGAAAGTACTTCATATCCATCACTGTAAGAATAGAAACCTAATTAGAGACAAGACTTTGTCATCTAAAAGAGATCAAATTCACTTAAAGCTATCATCTGAAACATATTTTTTACAGACTCTCCCTTGATTATTAATTCATTTACTTGCACTGCACACAGGTTCACTTAAATGAGCCACCTCTTAACTGCCAATCATACTGGATTTTTGAGGATCACAGTTTGTTGCACCTTCTTCTTTTCCTGTTTCTAATATGTCTCCTATTTTTCTATTTTGGTGCTTTTTAAGACAGGATATTTTATATTTTGTATTCTTCTACATAACTTTAACAATGTGCATTATATGCTTATGATTTTGTGTTTTACTAACGGAGTAGCAGTACTACAGTGAAGTACTAGAACTCCAAGGCAGCAGACTGTATTGTACCCATGGGATTGGGAACATGTTACATGCAAAGATACCACAGAGTCTCCTCTGCCACGGAATCAAAGCCAGCAAGAAAGGGGAATCAAGAGAGATTTCTCTAGCCATGTGCATTTAAAGATTTTCCACCTATATGTCAATTAAACAGAGTAGTGGAAGTGTCAGTTAATCATTGTATAGATGGATTTGGATCAATATCAAGGACCAACGTGTGTGTGCCTTACATATAAGGAAAACTTTACTGATTTTAATGGGTATTTTCTTATTCCTTCATACCTGAATAAATTTAACGCCCATAAAAGAGATTAACAATTACATTGGGCTGGAATGTTTTAAACTTACTGTGCCACTGCTTCAGCTAAAGGGGTGAATGTTTCTTTAATGGGCAAGTATAGAATGAGGATAAAATTGAATGTACTTTATCTTTCATTTTACCCTCATTTGAGCAACAGTTAGACTTAGTTTTTAAGCCCAATATTTTGCAGTGATATTTTGGTTAGTGTTTATCTTAGTCTCATACACCCTCTACTTCTTACTCTGTACTAAACACTGAAGATAAAAATCAAACAGAATTAGATCTCTGTTCCTCAGGCTAGTGATAGATGCTGGGTAGGGAATCTTGAGTTTAAATTTTTTTCTACCCCAAAATTATCTGCATCCAGAAAATTAATCAAACTTCCTCAAAAAAAAAAAAAAAAAAGACAGATAAAAAGTTAGAAAGCAGTTACACAACCCAAACTGCTTTGCAGATAAAATTATTGCTGTAGCTTTTTGCTTGTTACTACCTATGAAAGTATCAATTCCTCCTTCGATTATGCAGTTATTGCTGGAGAGCATTACTACCAGACAAATGACTTTGGAGATTTTAACCACATTATTGATCTGTGACATTAAAGTTCAACATTTGATCCTAAATTATCCAGCTTTGGCTTGCCCAGCTCTGTGTCTGTAGATGTTTGTACAGATATATAAACAAACCCAAACCATAGCTATTAGATCTTGGAGTGCAAGCTACACCAAGATGTCTCACTATCATTTCAAAAAGCTTCCCACTGTCAGGCTGAAATGCCCAGGTGGGAAGACTGCTGTGAAATATGTAGGCGATGCTGCTGACTGCTTTTCAGAAGATGAGGAGCATTTGAAGGCATCAAAGATTCCTGTGTGGATGTGTGTACATTAATCCCTGCCTTTGTGATACCTACACTGAATATTGTAACACGTTGTTTAATAGATTGCAAGACTCACCTCCTCACAGACTGAACCCTATTCAGATATGTCAGTGCTCCCACCAGGCTTCTGACTGATTTTAGCTATTCTAAACTTAACATAATGCTTGCTGAGAGATTATGTTGTTTGAAGGTTGGGTTTGCATCTTGCTTCCAGATTTTTGTCTCCACTATTCCACTATTGGCAGAACTAGAAGTTCTAAATGTCCCTGAGATACAAAACCCGTAATGAAGAAAGGGTAGGGCTTTCCTGAAAATGGAATTCAGCTCATGCTTGCTTTAATAAGAAATAACAATCTATTGTTAAAAATTCATATCCCCACCCTGCTGTAAACAGGAGAAAGATGCTGGAATACTTGTTTTTTTTGTGGTGAAATATAGAGTAGGAAAGCTCAGATGTGACAGTGAAGAAAGACACAAAGCACCCAGACTTCAGTAACAGCTTTTCAAAGCAGTAGTGTGAGTTTTCATTACTCTGTTCCACTTCATGGTTTCAGCTTCATTCTTCGTTATGGCCTTTCAACAAGCAGTATAAAGGTAAATATGTGTTTATCCACCTCACAGAGCCAGCTGCTTTCTGTTCACCACACAGCCTCCCACAGCATTGAGGAGGATCACACTAAAGAAGCATATTTAATAGCTCAAATAAACTAAAACCCCAAGCACAATGTAATTTAAATACGCATCTCAAGTTAATTTTAGTTCTTTTTTTCAGCATTACTAAATATTTTTATGGGTAATGATAAGACTGAGCACCAGCCTTTGCTGAAAAAGAACATCTCACTTCATGAGGGCCTGCAGGCCTCCCTGCTTTCCAAGCACACAAAAAAAGGTGGGAGAATGTGTAAACAGTTTGTGGCACTGGCCTGCACCAGTCTGGGCTCCTCTGGAAGTTGCTAACAAACATACCCAGATTCTATGTCTATTTTCATATCCTCTTCAGGACTTGCAGAGCAGTATTTACAAAGATCAGTCACTGCTTTCTTTATGTGAGAATGACTTCTGGCTCCTTTTTAAATCCCTTCTGGCCCTTCCATACAGTCAGCATAAGAATTTTCCACTGATAGGACTTGCCAAACTTCCCCTACATCTATTTCCATTTCTCTTCATTTTTCTTTCTCCTTTCATTTTTTCCCTCTGCATGCTGACTCCCTGGTTCCTCTTCTGCTGAATTATGCTCTATTATTTCCACAGCCTGAAGAACTCACAGCTGAAGCATTATTTCTAACCTTATTTTGTATTCCTAGCACGTCCTATAATCTGTTTTGAGTGTTATTTGCCGCCAAGATGCTGACACAGCATCAATTTTGTTTTCATGGTTTGACTGGATAAAAGTGTGCCTTACTACAGGCACTGGGTTAAAAACAGTCAGCTCCCTAACAACAACACAAACATATTTAGAATGAGCCTTATTTTTTCAGGTGTTATTGTTCTAAGTGGCAGCTGCAAAGCCTCAGCCCATCTTGGAAAAAAAGGGGGAAAATGAAAAAGTGAAATGGTATTTTTGTTGCATATTCTTTTTATTCCTTTCCCAATTTTAGTATGCCATTTTTTTCCCAGAGAATAAGCATTCATCCCTGATCCACATCAAAAGTAACTGTTGAGCATGAGAGGGTCCCCAAAAGCTTTTCTGACCTGTAAAAAAAAATCTTCTTTCTTTTTCTCAGAAATTACTGGTACCTAAACTGAGTCATTTATATTATAGCTCCTTGTTGTATGTGCTTAAGTATCCAAGGTATTCCCACCTCTTTTTCCTCTTTTCATGTGAAATCATGCTCTATGAATACACATAAATCTAGAATCCCATATCCAAGCCTTTCTGAAGTTTTAGAGGAAGTCTGGTATGTGAACCACGGTCCCATTTTATAAAAAGACCCTTTTAACAGCCAAACCAACTTCTTTAGCACTGTGAAGAAAGCCAGTAAGAACAGTGAAATATTAACTTCTGATAACCTACACTATCCATTTTTTATGAAAGTCTAAGGAAGTTATTAAGAAAGCTCAGCTTAGTGAGTCACTAATAAAAAATATTGCAAAATCATCACGCTTATTTATTTGATGTATAGATTGCAAAGATTAAGTCACTGCCAATCATGCAAATTCAATGCATTAAAAAGAGTCATGGAGCTCACTCTTCTACTACAGCTTGTAAATAAGCACCACATAAACTGGCATTAACAATTTAATTAAGAAAAAAAGCACAATTATAGAGGAGTCAAACGCCTGAATAACTACAGGGTTTAATACCCAGCAATACAGGTTGTGTCCAAAGATGTATCACTTTCAAAACAATTAACTAATAATGGTACTGGAAAGCCAAGCTTGCCTCTGAAGAATGAGATAACTGTGGGATGCACACTGTCACCACCTCAAAAAAAGGGTCTTTTTACCTCTCTCTTTTCTCCCTTCTGTTTAAAGCAGAGAGGAGGGTACATGAACACTAGGACAGAAGCCAGTTAGGGTGTCTGGCTCCTTGACTTTCAGCCTGGCCTTGTGGAAGAGAGGTCACTAAATGACAAAGTGCCACGGGTCTCCTCAGAGTGATTCAGCTGTTCTGCCCCCTGGACAAACACTGCCAAACTCAGGACAAGTCACTCAGCCTGGGGAAAAGGCTGCTCAAGGAATGTCAAATCTAAGACCTGCCACCTGTTCTTGTTCTGGCCATCACCTTCCTGCTTTAGGCACAAGCTTTGCATAGTGAAGGTGCTGCCTTTTGTCAGCTCCTGGATTCATGTTAAGAGGCACAAAGGTAAGTGTCCCTATCAGCTCATCACCAGGAGCCACGTGCAAGACTTTTGCTACCTTTACTATTTCAGCTGAAGAACCTACCACAAAGGTTTCCTTAGCTAGAAATTCCCAGGTCTTGGCATGCACATGAATTCCATCTCAAACAACACTTGGAGGGACTCTGTGCTACCCTCTTGCTCAGTGCAGAGCCTGCTGACCCCACCAGGCTTTAGCCCAATAGTCAGTGGCAGAAGAGGCTGCACCTGGACACAGACCTAGCAGAACATGCTGGCTTTCAGTCCTGTCAGAGAACAGACATGATCCAGCTACACCCAAACAGCAGCTCCTGGCTCAGGGATTTGCACCCAAGCAGTGCCCCAGCTCCTGCCCATGTCCCAGGAGGGACACAGGCATCCCATCACACTGTGTGGGCCATGTCACACTCCAGCGTCCCCCAGAGCCAGTGCCGAGGTGCAGGGACCTCCAGGGAGCCAGCCTGACCCTGTGGTACCTGAGCATGAATCCTGGCAGTTTGTTTGTGACTCCTTTTTACCTAATGGGGGGCGGAGGGGGAATAACCCAGGAACTTGGGAAAACCCGGATAAAACAGTCTTATAAAACTACATCTCTCACAGATTTCAGGCTCCCAACTTCACACTGGGGAACGGTTAGGTTTCAGCAACATAAATACCAGTTATAATCTTGGCATCTTGGTTCAATATGAATTTTTATTTACTTTCCTTTCTTTCATAGCAGAGTGATTTTGTTTCAAACTTCTTCAATACTAACTCTATTTAATGCCAAAAGCAAGAAGGGATGAGTAGGCATAATCTGGCCAACTTTACTTATACTCAGCTTGGAAATATTCCATTCAGTTCACCTAGACTGAATTCTCAATGATATACCTAATTATCTTGGTCTTAAATTTTTTTTATGACCCATTTTAGATACACTAGTTTCAGTGCTAGCAAAAATACTTACTGATGTTGATGGGCTTCTGCTATTTTTCTCAATTTACATTAAACTACCCAGGAGGTCCTCTAATTCTTACCACAGCCAGGAAACCCCAGTAACCTGACCAAACCAGGTTTTCTATAGCTTGACGCACCCTCCTTTTCATGTGGCTTTTGTTTTCTGTTGGCTCTGCCTTTTTCTCTGACTCACTGCTGGCTACACTGTCACACAATCCCACACATTCATTCTCTGCAGCTTCAGCCTCAATAACCAGCCCATTTCCATTTTATATACATGCTGTATCCATTTTTTACCTCAGCAAAATACTGATTTCTATCTGACCCTCCCTTGCAGTGTACCACACCTGCTCTGCAGCATGAGCCAGCTCCAGGTGCTAATTCCAACGCCCTGAAGAAACCCACCCCTTGTGCATGATTGCTCCATCACTTCATCCCTCTCTCTTCTTTGGATCCATTGTTTTATTCTCACTACAAAATTTGTATTTCAAAAGCAATCTTTGCTCTCTCTCCTGCTACACAGACAATTTTTTCACGCTGAAGAACTAGAGCAATCATTTTTGTATCCCTCAAATTACACCCTCATCTTTTATGTATATTGTATTCTCTGTTGAACTAAAGTCTCCAGTCTCTGGGACCCCTGTATCTGTTATCCTGTTCTGTTCAACTGCAGCTTCTTGCAAAAACATCTGAAGGCTTTCTCCTTTCTACCCTTTCTCAGGAACTTCATCAACTGCTCAGGGAGACTGTAACCCCTTTGCTGTAATCCTCTGCCTTCTTGTACAGAGACAGATCCTGACTTGATACCACAGATATTTCCCAACTGCCTGAACTATGCATTACTGTAAAAGGGGAGAAGGGAACTGGGGAGCTTCTGAAAAACTGCAGCTGAGATTTACTCTCTCTCAGTCTCATGTGCAGCTTCAGAGCACACCCTTTGAGGTACCACTGCTGTTTCCCTGCCTCTGCTCAGGCTGCTGCACAATAAAAATACAGCTTTTGCCTGTGAGTCTTTGGGTGCTATTGAAATATGTGTTAAACAACACATTGCATCACACTGCCTCGTTGGTGTTTACTTCTTTTTGCCTTTCACCCAACATCTGTACACCTAGCAAAGTACAGCACAATTTAGCAGAGATAGCTGAGAAAAAATGTGGATTCTCTTTTTCACTTGGGGTAGTGCATTATGCACTGTTTCTTTTATTACATTTCATAACTAATTTAGCTGCTTACAGTATATGGTACATATGAACATGGTGAGAAATTTTTTTTGCTGTTTATCATCTCATCTTTCACAGGAAGAAAATAAAACCAATACAAACAAAACCCTAATATTTATGTCAATGCAAGAATAGATCAATGGATCAAAGCCAAAACAGTCCCACGAGAAATGCAATAGTCTCTTTTTCTGTTAATGAACAGTCTGTTGTTGCAAATTCATGTAGGCTTTAATTTAATAAACACAAATGGATGAATGTGCTTACAGGATGTCATCCCCTTCAGGCTTGAAATCACTGACACGGAAGAATTGTCACACTTCAGTGAATTGAGTGCTACTCCCTACCCTTTCAAACCTCATTCACTGTGGCAACACAGACATGAAAAATAAAATTTAATTTTATAACTAATTCTTATGCCTTTTGCTGAGTTTCACTCTTTTGCATTGGAATGTGGATTTTAAAATTATGTCCTGTTTTACCTGACTTGTAGATAAATTGGCTCAGTCTGACTAAAAAAAAGATAAGTTAAAAACCCCCTTAGCTTGAACACAGAATTTTAACAAATTAGAAAAACCAAAACCATTTGGAGTTCATTTGACCTCATGTGGGTAGATTCAGAAAATGAGTCCACTAATGTCAGGAAGCTTCAGTCCCCATATAAAATTAGTGCAATTTCAAATGTATTTAATTACCAAATGCTCTGACTTTCACTTAGAAGCTAAAACTTACAATCTACAATGAGCATTACACAGAGCAGTGTTTTTTAATCCACTCTACAAAACAAGGAGCAAGCACTAAATTCTGCCTACCATGCTACTCCAGCTGGCAAGGGTTAACAGTGCTTTTGTAAGCACTGCTTTCCTTTGCTGAGCCAACTGACACTTTGCTCCAGCCCCAATCAATTAGCAAGGAATACATTTTGGGGGAAAAAATGTAATATAGAGCTGAACTTAAAAAAAATTATTAAGAAATCTTCCTAATCTGTTTTACAGTTTGACTAATACCAATTTGTTAAGTCAGGCATGTCCCAAAGCTTCTGAGACAGACCAGATTTTTGGATTGTTTTGGGGGATAGTGGGTTTGTTTGTTTGGGTTTTTTCTTCCAGGACGGTCTTTCCAAAACCCAATCAACTTTGTCCTTTGTTGGTTGCAGGAGTTATATTTGGCTATAAAAAACTTCATTCAAACATCGCTTCCTTTAATCTGCATAGAGAAATTGATCCAAGTACTAATTCAAAAATTAATCTGTGACTTAACAAAATAAGATCTAAGACATTTGCATCCTGCTGTTGTCTAGAACTGAGAATTAGTTATCAGAGATGAAACAAAAACCCCAACAAACAAAACCAAAAACCCCTAAAAGTGTACTCTGATGCTTCTAGCATGGAACTCTGCCCTACAGAAATCATAAGAAATGTACAATGCACATAAGATCCAAATTTTGCTACTCCTAGAGCTACAGGGGGACAAAAGAAGCTGGAAAAGTGGATGAAACCAAATATTCCACAAAAAATGCATGCTACAACCTTCATACCACATCAGCTTCATTAATTTAAAAGCCATCTTCAACTTCTAATGGAGTGATTACCTAGCACGCCAACCACATCAGTCATATCACCCAGTAGCAAAGTATATTTTAACTTAATTCATTATAAATGTCTTGCTTCAAAAAGCTCACCTCATAGGATATAGAAAATTCAAAAATGTCAAGCCCATTTCTTGTGAAGAAAGCAGCCCAAAAGCTACAGCTTCATGCTTGTCTTTAGCCCTTATGAGACACAAATGGCAAACTTTGCTGTGTACCACAAATGGTGGCAATAAAAAGTACCACAGAATGGACATTTTAAAAACAAGCTAAAAAACCCATGGTGGCAAATGATGAAATTTATTGACTGATAAAGTTAATCCCCAAAATGTTCAGAAGAAATAATTAATATGAGGGAAAGTGACAGAAAATTCCAAAACGGACATAACAGAACCTCAGCTACCCTTGGAATGTTCACACACATTTCTAAAGAAGGTGGAGTCACTCTAAGTACATCATTAACTCGTTCACAAGCTCATTCTACCTATTAAACTCTTTAAATCCTCAACACCATCTGAGATCAGCCTATCTATAGCTTTGTAGGAGAGATAAGAATAGGCTCAATTCACAACCTTCCCAGCATCCCCTGACAGCTCGGAAGCCTGTACTGGTCCAGCTGAGCCACAAAAGAAAGAGTTGCAGCTAGACTGCTACCCTGATTAGCAGGTTTGCAGGGGCATGCTGAAGAAAACACAGAACTTCTGGTTTTTCACTTAGGCCAGGCGAGGCTGGTTGATGGATCTCTGCCCCAAACTCCACCACACAGTTTAAGCCAGGTCTCAGGTAAATCATTTATTTCACTTGAGCAAACCAAGCAAGGAATGTTCCTGCTTCTTTTCATCTTGAAACACATTTCCTTCACTCCTTTGTTACCACTGCAGACCACCACGGGTTCAGGGTTCAGACAGACCCAGCACAGTTACAGACACAAATATCAACTGCTTTGGGATGGCTAAAGGTGCTGTGCTTTCACAGCTGGCAATCCTCTAAATTATGCACAAATGACCCCATGTTTGCATTAATGAAAAAATGTTGGATTCTCTCCACATGAACACTAAGCTGTATCTTCAGATGAAGGTGACAATCACTGAAAAAAAAAAGCCACAGCCATATTATGGAACTCCATGCTGCCTGTCTTTGCGTCCCTGGAATTTCAACAGGTTTGGAGCTGGAGAACAAAAGATCATCTCTGTGAATCACAGAAGGTGCTTCTGGAAATCTGATGATAAAGCTCATGCTTTTAAGTTTTATAGTTTTGGCTGCAGATCCAATTACACATCAGCATCCAAATAATTAGGTGCTTATCCCAATCAAAGCAATATTTTCAGAATGTCTATCTTAACCTGCAACTTCTGGTGCCTTCTTAGTGTTCTAAGCAGCCACATTCCCAGGTGAAATTAAAAGCACAAAAGGATATGTTGCAGCATTAGGGCCCCATCAGATCACCTGCTGCTTGTTAAGGCAGAATTCCAGCTTATGTTTTCCCAATGTTTTGAATCATTAATTATTTCTGCTAAGTGAACCATCTCCAACTAAAAAGACACCAGGACATAAGTAGCCCGTACCTACTCACTGGGGAGGTGAAAGAAGGAAGTTTCAGTTCTATTCTGAATCTTGCTTAGTGGCAGTAGCTGGTGAGTCAGGGGTCTGCCCCAACACCCTTGACTGGAAATTGCCTCTCTGCGCAAAGAGCTGCATCTGAATGACTACATGGAAGGCATTGGCTCTAGCAAACTGGGATTTCCTGCTAGGAAGTAATTTTGTGGAAAGACTTCATAAGTGACTCAACTTAGAACTCTCACACAAATTCCCTAAGCCACCTTTCACTACAAAACTGAACTGACCTGGTCTGGTTTTGCACCGTTCTGTACCTAACACAATTCTGTGCACGTGAACTAAATAACTCTTAAAGTGTTAGGTAATGAATGGGTGGGGAACATTGGTCATGGACAGATATCAGCAACAGTATTTCTGAATTTCATTTAGCACATATTTACAGAAAATATTAAAGCAGGATACACAATAAGAATGCTAATCTAGTACTAGAATTTCCATGTGCAATTATTAGATACACAAATCATTCTAACACTGATATGTAAACTCACACCCAAATTTGGTTCTGCAACTGCTATCAAGTGCTGTCACTTACCCCATCTCTAATTTCAATAAATACATGACTGAGGGGAGGGGAGCTAGATTACAATGAGTAAAATCTTCAGTTTTTGTATTAATGTATTTCCTCACTGACTGCTGGAGATTCTTAAGTCCATACAAAATGCAGGCAGTGCCCACTCCATGGCAATGGGTTTGCAGAACTCTAAGGAGCAGACTTACATGCCACTTGGAGGGTTTTTTGCACACATGGGCCTTTTTAGGTCCATTGGTCTGTGCCCACCTGGAGTTGATTTGCTGTGGGCATTCCCATGAGACCACAGAGCTGCTTCAGCTCATGGTGGCTGACACCGTGCACGGGCAAGGAGTGGGAGCAAACCACGCAGGGCACGTTTATCAGGCGCTGGAAATGAAACGTTGGCTGAACCCTGGCTAGCACAAACTTCATGGTCTCTCATGAACTTCCTGTGACCCTCTAAGGAACACTGAGCTATTGAAACACAGACCTACTTACCTTTCCTATAGCTGCTGCTGTTTTCTTTGAAGCAGTTTTTCCCGTAAGCTGAAGTGGTTTTTTATTTAGACTGACTAATGCTGATGGTACCTAATTTTTAGGTTAACTATACCTCTAAAAAGGCATTTTTCACATTTTACTACAAACCATTGCCCTGAAAAATAAAAGTCGTAATGTTCTAGGTAGGCAAAGAAAGTTACTGTGAAATTAAGAGTTTTTTCTAGGGATAACCTAGGGGGATTGACATAATCCTTTCTTATATCAGCCATAGACCTTATTTTCAAAGTACATTTTTTGAATATTAGCAAGTACTAACTTCTCACTGAATGCCTATAAAAACGTACCATTATTCACATTTACTTCAGATTTATCCATGCCTGTACAAATCACTTCCATTTAGAGCAATTAAGCTGAACGAGGCTGAACTAAACAACTTTGGAATTTAAGATTTAAGGCTTTGGAAGCACAAGTAAAACAAACCAAAACCTCAGCCTGCAATCCAGTCCCTGTTGGCTATTTCACTGCTGGAACAGACTTGCTTCCACGAGGGAATGCAGAGTGTGGTAGCTGGGAGTGACTGTGGCAGGGCCGAAATGCAGACGTGAATGCACTGCTCGGGCTCTGCCCTCAGAGCGCTCCCCACCACCCCAGGGTCACGGAGGCAGCAGGCAGCAGCCTGTACACCAAACCCAGGCGCCCCGGAGCACCGAGCCATCCCTGAGCCCGGGCTGAGCCTCTCCCCGCTGTCAGCACCCTGCCAAGTGCAGCGGGAGGGTTCCCAGCCTGGCACAGCTCAGCCCCGGAGCCCTGCTCGGCTCAGGACAGCGCGGCACAGAGCGGCAGGAACCCAGAGGTGCCACGGCTCAGTGTCACAAAAACAGACCTTCCCACTTCGAATGGGCTGTAGATTTTATACAAGTTGGTTTCTTTATTTTTCTTTTTATTTTTTTCCCCAGGGCGGAACATTGCGTAGTTTGAATCTCCACAATCAGGCAGAGCTGTGAAGTGAATTAATCTCAGCCACTCGTATACACACTTTATTTAGGCTGTAATCCAGAGAAAAATGATATTGAGCACTACTGCCCACACTCCTCAAGTCAACTTAATGAGCAGGCAGGTAAGGACTTAAAGGGTTGTGCAGGACCAAGCCACAGCCACCTGGATCACTGCTGGAAATCCTGAGTGATACAAAGGAAAAGTCGCTCATCTAGAGTCACCAACGTGATTGAATAAATGAAATTAAATGACTGATTTCTATCATGATGGTAGTTTGGGTTTTTTTTTTTTTTGCTACAGTATACAAATCACTTCCCAAAGGATAGGAGCACACAACAGGTGATCAAACATTTCTCAGTGGTCCCTTCCAAACATGATTTTGTTCAGACAGACCCTCAGATTTTGTTACAGGACAAAGTCTGTTCCTGAGCAAATACAAGTGAACTGCTGCAAGCAGGATCATATTATTTCCAGTTTGAGATGTGGCCCTATGAATCCTTGGCAGCAAAACAGTTCAAAAGCAACAAAAAATATAATTAATTAAATCCTCACTCTTCTAAAAACTATCCCAGGTGGTAAGGATTTTGGTACTGCTACATAAATGTTGGATTTAAGATAAGCAATTTATTTTCATTTGCAGTGTAACAGAATTCTGTCATTATTAATCTGGGTTGCCATTCAAGTAACTATAAGAAAAGGGTTAACAAGGGGAAGGAAGATGAGCACTTCAGAAATGTGGCATCTCATTTTGTTTCTCTGTTGGGCCTGATTTAGACTTCATAAAGTAAGATGAAGATTTTAGATTCTTCTGTTGAATCAAAAAGAGGAAGTCTAAAACAGTATTTTTCTAGAGATAAGAGCTTTATAAACAGCTTTGCCTAACAGTGACAACAGCTTGGTCCTCTATGTTCATTGTTATAGCATTGGAAGCTACAGAAATAAATGCTATTTCACATCAGAGCAAAATTACTCCATCTAAGTTCTTAATTCACCAAAGGTATGGATAGTGTTAGGTGACTAAATTAAAAAAAAAACCCCAAACTCGAATTTATTTGGAG
>VXBC01004931.1:250040-327991 GCA_013399945.1 Ploceus nigricollis | reverse complement strand
TGAATATCATGATTTTATTTAAAAATGATCTTAGCTCCAACAGAGGTTTATGGGATTTGCAGAAACCATAATGATTTTAAGTAGCGGTGTTGGTTGTTGTGGCCTTTGCTTGCTTTGGTTTTTTGTTATGTCTAATTCTAAACAGAGAGAAGTTTGGAAAATCCAAAAGACACTATTCTCAACAGAGAATTCTGGCCCAAAAAAGAATGAGCTTCTGTAATTTTAGATATCTTTTCAAAATTCCAAACCGGGCCCTAGTAACTCATCACCTGTGCCAGTGAAAAGTCTGGACAGCTGCACAAAGAGGAATATGCAAAAACCATTGTACCTGGAAATTTGGCCTTGGACATTACAGTAGCAAAAGGCAGCAAATACAGGTTACTACAGAGGAAAGGATCTAATTCTTATTTCCTGGTAAAGGAAAATTAGAAAGGAAACACTGAAAACAAAACAAGTCACACAGTGGCTTAAAGGATCTACATTTGATCCCTTATGTTAAAGGACAAAACCAGTTCTGGATGTCTTCCTACATGCACTGAAGCCCCTGTACAGGGCAGAATGAATCAAAGAAAATTTAGAAAAAAATGAAATTGAAGAACATAAAGAAAATAGTACTAAGTAAAATGCAACTCCTCAAAGAACTGAGTAGCTCTCAGTAATGTAAAAAATGCAATGGAGGAACTTGATAGGATCCAGCATATAGATCACTCCAGGTCAGCAAGGAGTTGTTTCTAATCTGGCAAATTACTTCATTCCTGGTTAGGACAGTAATTAATACTGCTCTTGCTACATTTCTGTGTATCTGTAAGCACAGAGGAATTTTAGAGAGCATACCAGAAATTGTGAACTAGGAGTAACCTGACTCTGTGTCCATCAATGTGCAGCTCTCTAAGGATCTAATAGGTGTAGAACACCAAACTGGGACATTTGAAGGGGAGAGAGCAATGGCATGGGTTGGGACACAATCCAACTTCTCGAGTATTTCAACTCCGTTGAAAACAGCAAGGGAATTTACAGTGTTTCTTTCAAATAATAAATACTTTAAATAAGTGGAGCTGAGATTTGGATTTTATCTGAAAATCATTAAGAGATAAGGAAGGCAAAGCAGCGCATACGAATACCAAGACACCTTCTATCATCCCCTTTGTCACAAACACACCTAAAAGCAATGGGCACAGAGAGAATGTCCTCTCAAGTCCTCCCGTTGTGAGGTTTTAGTATAACATTCAGAGGATTCCTTGGTCACCTTCACTGATCCTTTGAGACTGAGCCAAAAAGCTTAAATTCTTCAATTATGCTGGGAAGTTCCAGTCAGTGTCAAGCAAATTATGTAGTTAATAAGGGATATCAATTTGTGCATCCATGTAAGTACTGACCACCCTCTGCTCGTTTTTAATAGTTTTGAGAACAGCAACTGAGGTCCTGCTGTCTGCTCCTAATATTTAGACTGCTGTGCGCACTGCTCAGAAATATTCAGAAGCAGTGAAGTTGGACTCTCACTATTATGTAATGTAAAAGCACAAGGGGCTCTTCAGAAAAACACTCAGAGCCCAACCATTACCTCACCTGCTGAAGACAACCCGAGGGAGAATGGGGCATTAAATTCTGCAAGGCCCATGACAACAATTTGCAATATGAAAGTGCTGAGAGGGAAATAAATAGTACCACCAATTTGGAGGAACACTTGGACTTCAGACCAGCACAAAACAGAACAACTAACCACTGAAAAACAAAAGGCCTGCTCATTTAAGGCTAAGTACTGGAGCATAAACATATATAGTACTGTCAAAGCACAGGAAGTAAGGACAAACAGATGAAATGCATTAAACAGATCATCTGCATTACAGAGAAACATCAGATTTGCGAAAACACTGTTTATCTGAGTATCACAAGGATGAAGGCCTAGGTAAAAATACATCAGACTCCCAGGCTTACCAAGAGAGGTTATTTAAGAGGGAGATTGCCAGAAAGTAAAACTGAGGTTGTTCAGCAGCATTCTAGGGCTCACAAGGAGGCAGAAAAACATTCTTGGAGCTCTTATTGCCCAGTAAGATCCACTGCATAACCCCACCCCCAGTGCCAGCTGGTCCTTTTAGAAAACTGCTCAACAGGGTGATCTGTTCTGCCTCCAGAGTCCTTTAGACTTGAGTGCCACAGAAGCACCTGAGATTCTGGGTGTTGGCTTGTAGGTTTGTTTAAATATCACTTAGAGCTTCCTACCTCTTCAAATAAACACCACAGCCCAAAGTCTCCAATTACATGTTAGAAAATGTTGTGGTCCAAAAAACATAAATTGTTGTGGGTTTCACTGGCTAAAACCATTAGATTCACGTCTTCCCCAGGCAGTAATACTGAGGACATTGCTCCAAACTCACCTATCACACCATCAAAAGTAGAGGCCTGTTTGGTTGTATCCAACACAGCTTTTCATGGCATTATTACAATGCATCTGATTCTCTTCATAAATGTATCCAGTTTTGGGAATATCAAAATAGGCTCCATATTCAGACAACAGATGAAGTGAGCCAAAACCAGGATATATTTAGTATATAGAAAAAAAATCTCTTTATTAGTGCTTTTTTGTTTTAATTAGAGAAAATTGCAATGTATACACCAGTGCTGCAAGGCAATCTTCCAAGAGAGCTAAGTGAATGTATGAAAATACTTTTACTGAAATAACTTATGCTGAATTACATGTTTTGCTACTTTATTTGATTTGGCTTACTGATCATTTAACCGTCACCGAATTCTGAACTTAAGAAGTGGCAATGTTTAATGACAATAAGACATTGTAGATCATGTGCTAATGCTGATTAATGCACTTCCCAAGCGTGCTGGGAGCATTTGGCTTGCCTTGTACCTTACACTGTGCACCCAAGGCATGCATTCATCAGCACTACTGCTCTGTCTGTCATGTCTTATTGCTGAAGTAGTGCACCATTCCCAGTATGTTTGCTTTGAGCCTGCCTCAGTCAATTTACATTACACTGCCCACCCAAACCCACATTTTTGAGGTTCACCCAGCTCTTGATGATCAGGGCCCTGTATGTTTAATAACGTTTTGCTCTGCCAGTCTAATTAACTCCAGCACTGTATCTGCAGTCAGATAAAATGCTCATTTCACACCACATTAATTTTTATCAGCTGAACATTAAGCAACACAAAGCTATCTATGCTTGGTTTAATTTACATACTGACAGAGCTACAAAGAATTACTGCAGTGACTGCAAAGCAAATAAGTAGAACTGGCATCAAACATGGCTTCTTCAAAATGAAATATTGATTTGCAAGGCTGGCATCCCAAAGCGGAAAAGAGGAAAAGAAAGAGAATGAGAAATTACTTTCCCCTGTCGGCACTAGGAAAAAAAAATACACAGTTTGTAACCTGTATTTCCTTAAATGTTACAGCTTGAGAGGGGTATTAAAATTAAAACTTATTCTTCAATTGGCCAAGAAAAGTTAGAGGTGGTGGTAACATTTCTCACGGCTTAGAAAGAAAAGGAAATAGGGGTCAGGAAGGTGGGGAGGAACACGACGACTGTGTTAGAGAATAGAACTTAAAAGATTTTCCTGCTCTTTTCACTGGCAAAATTTAGCTGAGCAGTCCTTTTTCTGTGGACTATGACCATGAGTCAAATTTGAAGGCAGAATGTATGAAAGACCCTGGAATTCTAATATATGAATAAGAACACAGAAGAAAAATTCTGGGAGCCGGGGATTTTATTCAGAGTCTAGCAGTGACCCTTCAGTGCTGTTTAAAAGCATCAGTGACCCCACAGTAGCCAGAATAGTAAGTGTTCATATGAGTTAATCTGAACACATAAAAGCTGGCCATGCACATCAATCATTGCCAGCTTTTCCAGAATGTTGCACCACAGTAGTGAGGTGAAGACCTTAGCTCCAAAAATAAAGTATCCTGTCTCTGCTCAACTGGCCAAAGTCAAACCTTCACTGAAGCTAATTATGAATTGCACACCATTTAAGCGTCACAGAATACATCTTCCTTTGGGCTTTATCTAGTCTTCTGTCTGCAGTTAAAAAAAATTAGCAAGTTCAACTGGGCTGCATGGCAAAAATCTCACAGACATTTAATAAATGAGCAAAATTAATAGAGTAGCACTCTACCACTTCTGCCTGTAGGTTAACATAATCTTTTCAACCTTGGAGTTAGTGTGTGCCACTGAGTATCCTCTAAGGCTTTTTCCCCTGTTTCTCAGCCACCCTAAACATTAGGAATGATGCTTCAGTAGCAGGAACGTTTCCATTCCCAAAAGTGCATGAGGCCATCATCACAAGCAGCTCCCTCATAAGCAGGCAAGGAAGACAACTCATAGATCCTAGAGGAGCACTGAATAGCTAATGTTCAGTGTTCCTTTCCTGAGGAAAAATGTCCAGGAAAGGACTTGGTAAAACTTCAAGAGCTTTCTTGAGCTTTATTTAGTCTGCTGGAGAGCTACAATTTGGGCCCTGTTCAGCTCCATGGTTTTCTGGCTGCCTGAGAAACTGCCCTGGGCATTGATGCAGTCAAAAGTCTGTGTGACATTTGAAATTGTCCCTGTCCCCGTCTCTATGGCTTCCTGTGCTTTCCTGCCCCTGCCTCTAAGTGAGCAGAAGAGCAGATCTACATTGGACTGGGAAATCATGGCACTGTTCCCTGAGGAAATTGGCTACTGCTGTGAAATTTTCCTTTGCTGTTGAAGTCACCTTTATGAGGAGCTCTTTTCTCTCCAAAGAGCAAATACAGTTAATAACCTCCTACCTAGAAGCACTAATATCCAGCTTGACTGGTAAGTGAAAAATAATTTCAAAACAGGACATGGTATTACAGCTATTTCTATTGACTGCAGTGCAGTTTATTATTGTATTCCAGCTATTTTGGGAAACAAGTCAACTTAAAATGTCATATTAATTATTTACAAAATACTGACACAAATGAAATGAAGATTTGACTGAATAACAGTTCAGTGTCTTACTCTGCCTTCTTAATGAACGTAACAGGGAACTGCTGAATAATTTTCTGCTTACTCTACCACAATCTTTCCTTCTCCTTTCCCTGCAAAATAGACCACCAAAAAAAACCTCCAGCTCAGACATCTCTGAATCTTGGACAGGTCAAACAGCATAATCAAATCTAGATTGCATCTACAGCTAATGCTGGGGAACTGTTTGGTTTATCTTTATAGAACATTCCTTCAACATATGTTACAGTCAGTGTCTCAGGGCACACTCACTTTATTTTCAGCTGTGCTTTGAAATATGAGAAGGAAAATAGCCCTGAAATACCACTTTAACTAAAATCAGTCATTGTTTTGGAGTGACTACAATACAAAGAGTATTGACCCTTTCTGACTTCTTTGTCAGATTACGAGCCAGCAGTTTTCTAAAACATTAAGTCAGTCAGAGCCCAAAGGATAACATGACTTCTAATTCAAGGTAACTGGAATAAAGAAAAGAGAAGAGAGGCTGATTAATTAGAACTGTATAGTGAACTAATTTGCATCCCTATTCTCACTGGTTTTCTAAAAAGAGAATCAATGTGTGTTTGTGCCTCACATCATCTGGCTCCTTCCCACATTAAAAATGACAGGTTTTGCAAGTGAAAAAAAATTCCTATAAAAAGGTATATTTCCTATTGGGACACAGATGATTTTTACTGAAATAAAATTTCCTTCATCACTAGTGAGTTTGGGATAAGAAGCATGGAAATTTGTTCTTGGATTTCTTCCAAGAAATAGCAGGACTTCCAGCATTGCTGTTACAGAAAATTTGAGAGGTTAATCTAAATTATTTCATGCATCCTACCACCACATCATCTGTCATGTCACCACTTCTGCCCAGCAGACAGAGCAGTGTAACCCTTCCTTGTAACTAAAGCCTCACCTGTGCCTGAGATGGGCACCTGGCAGCACAGAAATGAGGCAATTCTGCACCTTCCCAGCACTCCTCCTCCCTTTTCCAGCCACAAAAAGGATATCCATACCAACTCTCCCTAGAGAGCAGTAGGGAAAATAAGGGGATAGACCAAGGAATCTGCCTTGTTTCTATGCTCCTAGCTCAAGAAGATGTAGAAAACAGTGAGTCATCACACTGTATTTTCCATTCAAGACTGCTGACTGAAATGATAGAGCTCCCAGCTGCACAGTAACACCATGGGCTGAGTTGGAGGAGATCCCTCTCAATCCATCCACGTTTCTGTTTCAAATCACGTTTTTACAGTGCTGAAATTTTACTAGCAATCCCAGCTGCTTTACTCAAGTGTTTTGGAGGTCCAAAGATCCTCATAAATTTCCCTTAGCATTTAAGGCTACTTTAACTCATTTGAACTGAAGTGGCTCTGATACTTGGAAATAAATCTCACTTTATGACTTGGAAAGACCTGGGCAAATATTAGCCAGTTAAGTCCCCTGTGACTTCCTGCCTCAAAAAGTGATATGAGACCTTGCCAGAGCTATCAAACTGAACTTAACTCTGCTTCATGTCTGCCTGAAACGCAGAGGTGGGAAGAGTGGTTTTATGGTCCACTGGTCTTATGGTCCTGTGTCTCTGCAACAACTAACTAATCAAAACTNACCAAAAGGTTATTTTTCAAACTAAGACAAGATGTGCCATGAACTGTTGGCTTGCACCCTAGGCACACTTTCTAAAGCATTCCCCATTCTGTATAATGCTGGGGGGGTTTTGTATAACATAACTTTCTGCCTTTTTAGAAGGGGAGAATGTAATTTATCTCTCTGTACATATCTAGTGTTAAAATGAAGAGATTCCTTTTCACCACTCCATTCCATCCAACTTTATTTCCCTGGACTCTGCTTTTGCCAGCACTTTGTGTAGGCTCTGTCTTTGGTGACTGAAGTCAGTAGTTTATTGCTATGCAGGCTTCAGGAGTGAAACGTCACTGGCTGAGAGGGAGCAAGTATTGGTCTTGACAGTTTGGATGCTGCTTCCTTTCTCAAAGATGACTTTTTTGACAGCACCAGAAAGCTTTGTCTGTTTTCAAACTCTAAGATATGACAGGGATTTAGAAGGCAGGATAAGACAGACCATGCCAGGTCAGTGTTTTTTGTCTACACAAGCTTACGGTCTCTTTGAATTTATAAACTAGTAGAGGAAAAGATGCTGGGGAACAGGAGGGGGAAGAGTATCTCAAATGCCTGCAAAAGGTCTGCTTTGCTCAGTCAAACCCTGATGTATTCAAGAGGAACCACACAGCCTTTGTTAAGCTATACATCCCACACTTAATTGAGAAATGATTTCTAATAAGTCCTGGAGAGCTACAGGTCTTTGTATCTCTCAGATGGGAAACAATCATATCTCACGGCAACTCATTACGTATTCTTTTTGTACCATGAGTTGTTTTAAAACCGTGAAATTAGTTCTGGCAGAGTGTACAGAGAAACACCCATGAGATGAGACTGAACGAGTTATGTAAGGTTTCCACACATTCCTCATCAATGTTAACTCTTCATGGCTAGAAGTCACCTTTTTTAGATGAAGAAATATTCACATAGTATGTAAAGGAAAAAGCTTTTTTCTTCTCTCCCTGACATTCTGTCTATCCAAAATCTCCATAATTACGTTTGGCACAGAAACCTCCTTGCTCCATTGTTTCTTTGATACTTAGTAACCATGAAATATAATTTATAAACTGATTTACAATATTTATAAATTAGTTGAGCTGGAGCTGCCTGTGGTACCAAGTAAATGACCCTTCTGTGTGGTGTACTGCAAACTTTCAAAATGCATCAGAATCATTAACATAGAAATTGTCATGTGGGAGCCTGAGTGCCAGAACACAAGATCAGCGTGCTGATTTGTCCAGTGGGTTGGACTCTCTAACCTGGATACCCTGGACCCTCCAGCAAGGATCACAAGCCTTTTCAAAGACTATTGCCACTCTATTAGTGAGCTTTTAGCCTCTCTAGGAAGATTATTAGCCTTGGAATGCTAGCAGGACATTTTTTGGTAGATGTCAGTTAGTGAATTGAAAGCTCTTAAAGGTGGAATTCTCCTGTCCTGCTCAGCCTGGAGAGCTTCAACAACAACTGGCATCAGATTAATGGCATTGCTCAACAAATGCGCACTTGGAGCTGGGAAGAGATTCCTTGTGCTCTCCTGCAAGTGGGATAGAGGGTCAGGAAACTAAGGTAGAACTCGAGTTCAGCTCTGAGAGCTATGAATGAGGCCAGAACAGAGCTGCAGCTCAAGGAACAGTTAAGACAGGATCATTTGTCACTCTCCTCTTAAGAGTCCACTGCTGACTAAACCAACAAGCCTGTCTGTGATACACAGTCTGCAGAGAGAGAGGGAAGAATTAATGAAACTGAGTGTCAGGACACAGCAGGGTCTGTATAAAAGCACAAAGCCAACCTTGAACTGCAGGTACACTCGTCATTTCTCAGTATGAAAAAAAATCACAGGAAACTTGCAGTGAAAGCTTTAATTTGTTAAATTAATGTTGAAAAGATTCTGTGTAAAGTCCTCACTGCTTGCTAAGCCTTTATGAATACAATCTAATGAATGAACTGCCTTTGCAGACCTGCTGAAGAACAGGATGTTTAAAATGCACTTCCTTTAACTTTTAGCATTTAACAAGAAATTCAAATTCTTTGATAAAAACATAACAGAACTAAAAAAAAATTTAAAAAAAATTAAACCAAACAGAACCTCCCACCACAACAGAAGCACTCCAGTAGCAGGATTCAGTAGCTTAGATAAATACAAGTAATAAATTTTTATTACACACCAGAAGGTGACCATCCCTTTTGAAAATAAAAAACCATTAAGAAATCTACATATTACATACATCTTAACTTTTAGAATTTCTTAAGCTTCCAGGATAGAAATGGCCTCACTTAAAGCCACATGATGCTAATGAAAGAAAAACAGTAAATTTGCATTTTACTTCTAACAATCTTCTGTTGACACACTCTGTTACATACATAATGAAGAACAGAAGTCAGACACTTCCTGTTAACTGATGGGAATTGGATTCTCAATGTTATACAAACAGCAAGAAGAAAAAAAGTTTCATTGGCTTGTACTAAAACTCAATTAGGCCATTAAAAGAGGAAACAATTAAAGTCGCCTGAACATTTCTCAAAGTAAACGGTACCCTGGAGTTCAGCAAAACTGTGGGGCTGTTTCCAAACATCTTATTTTCCTCTCTTTAAAAGTTCTGGAAAATTACTCTGAATATGATGCCAAAATGTAAAACTGAAAAACACAAAGGATATTAGGACTGTCTGAATTACAGATGTCTCTAAAGACTAATAGCATAAATATGTGAAGCAGGTTGACCTTAGATGTCCTTATTTTCAACCTGTTGGAAGGTCTTTGTTTCTTATGGTTTACTTCTATACTTAGGCTGACTGGAAATGATGATAACCATTCATAGAAATCTTAAAAGAATCTAAAATTGCTCCTTCATGCACCTGGGCCCACTGCATGTGCTAATAATGGGTGAGATTGCTAAAATCCTCCACTTTTCTCTACAAGGAGAGGAACTGTTGAGCAACAGATATATCCAAATCAATATCCCCAGTGGAGTAGGAGAGCTTGTGGCACCAGTCAGCATCTTCTGTCAGCCATTAAAATTTAAAGAACCATTCAGCTGCAGCTGATTTAAAAAAAAAAAAAAAAAAAGGAAAAAAAAAACCNAAAGGAAACAAAAAACCTCCAACAACAAATACTTCTGCTGATAAAAAAGGGAAGAGACAGAAAATCTTTCAGGATGTCCTTCCTTGTTTACTACTTCAGACATTACCACATGAGAGGGCACAAGGACCGAAGACAGAGAAAGACTTCCAGCAGTGTAATTCAGCTTTAAAGTTATAAAATAAAAGAACAGCCCATAGCTCTTGGAGTTATTGCATGCTACCTTTATAAAATTCCTGTTAGTTCATTGCCCATTGCCCTTAAACAATTTTTGGTTTATTTTTTGTAATGAAAGGATTATCACTGAGGTTTGCAGAAAACCAAGACAGCTGGTTGCCATTGTTTTAATTGCAGCAAAATAAAAAGCTACATAATTTAATCATTCTCTATTTCTTTGTCCATTCCAGAGGAGGCCAACACAACTGATTTCTGGATGCAGTCATGGGCATGGCTAGAAATCATTTTTCTGCTCCAACCCATGTTTTTAAAGTTAGGTCTGACTTGATGCTTCAGAATGCCTTTCTGTGTGCCAACTAAACTGTGCAAACTTTTGGACAGAAACTCAACCTCTCCCTCCAAACCTCTAGGAGGGGAAAGGAATCTCCACACCACTAATGCCTGCTGCACTTCAGTAAGGCATTTTTCATCATTTGGTACTTCTTTCCAACCAACAGTGAGCTGGGACTGCAGCTCTGAAGGCGCAGTAGGCACAGCAATGCATGGCACACACAGCCATGTCTCACACTGAACAAGGACAGCATCGGACACAGCCCTCTGAAAATCTGCTCTGAGTCACTGGCATGTGCTCTGAACACCCCTGGCTCTGTTCTTAGTAAAGCTTAGCCACAGGATGCCTTGCACTCTCCTTTTCACAGCACCACACCTGCGTGAGTCTCAGACACATTCGGACAATGCTGATCCTTCGAGTCCTCTGCAGGGCCAGCATTTGAACTCATTGATCCCTGTGGGCTGCTTACAATTCAGGATATTCTATGATTCCTCATAGCTGCTTTCACTTTGGTAAAACTGAGATGAGATGAAGAGTCAAATCTTCCAAGAGGTGAGGTTTAAACTAATGTCTCATTGCAAAAAATGACCAGCAACTCCCTTCTCCTCCCACCATTTGAGCTTCTCTGAGTTTTCATCTCTGTGTGCATTTGGGGGATAGGTGGAACAGGAAGAGACCACCTGCAGTCAAGTGAATGTTTTTAGCAGAAAATACTTCTTGTCTGACTGTGAAAACCACAACATGGCTTGAATTGTCATTTTATCCAAATTATGATTACTTCAACATAATCTACAGCCTAACGTGTGGGTCCAGCTCATGAGTTTCAGACATGATTTAGCCTAATATAGCTAAACTCTACCTCCACCAGCCAAGGGAAGACCCTCCATCACGTGAATTACTTCATTGCTCACAGTTATGCTGACAGCTCAAAGATACCTCACCCCCAAAGCAGGCAACAGGATCTTCAGCTGCACATGACCAGCTATTCATTAGCCCAATCCAAGACTCAGTATTACAGCATATAAAAGTAAATGCAGACCCTTCCCTGTTAAAGCAATCATACCAAAACCAACCCCAGAACTGTGTAATTACAAAGTAGAAGAATAAGTGACTATGGAAGTAGAAGACAAAAACATTCCCTATTCCATATTATTTCCACATTTTTATGGTAGAAGATCAAAATAAACCATAGCACCTTTTAACAAGAGTGGAAAGCAGCATAATTCATTTGCCTTCACTTGCACAAGTATTTCAACTATGACTTTATGGCTCATCTCTAAAGAGCCTGGGGTACAGCCAAAGCATCTTTCATATGTATTTTGGTTGATGAAATACTGCTTAGAACACTTTTCTTAGAAAAGGAAAAGCTGCCTGAAGTCTAAATTTTCCACCCTTTATTTATAAGGCACTTAGAGAAATACCTATCAAGCTGAAAATAGTGCCTAGTTCATTGTATTTTTTCATAAATTCATCTTCCCTAACCAAAATAATGCAAGTGACCAGAAGTAAACACAGTGTGCAAACACAAGACTTTCCAGGTTAACAGGGTATTTTCAAGTGGCAATTACAAGTAATGAAAAATTAAGAAAGTACAGTTTGTCCTTTTCCTCTTTGGGCTGCTGTATGTTTTAAGGATTTTCAGGCCCACATTTTCCTAATCCTTATTCAAGACACTCACACCCCTATTAAGGGCAGTGAACACTGCAGTCCTCACACTGGCTTAACTCTGCTGTGTAGGTCATTATCTTGTTCCTAAATATATCAGTAGTTTCAAACTTAATTTTTCTACCTCTAGCATTTCCCCTCCCTCAGAGGAAGGGAGGGGACATAAGATAGATTCTTTCTTTCTCTCTTTCTCTCTCTTTCTCCGCCTCCCCGCTTTTTTAAAGCTACTCCCACACTGTACAGTTGTCACACAGTGTTGTAGCTCTCTGAAATATGCCCCTGAGTTATGCTTTCATTTACAGTCCTTTAAAGAAACAGCTCCCCAGCTGTGACAATACCAGAGGCTGAGTTAACTAATAAATACTTCAGGAATTTAGTTGGGAGATTGATGATCCCTTCACTAAAGTGGAAGATAGAATATAGATGGAGAGCATTCCTCTTTACAATAAAACATGTTTCCCCTAGAGATTTAGACACAGCACACAAAAATCTTTCTCTCCAGTTATGAAGTTATTTATAAGGAATATATTGAGACTTAAAGAAGTTCCTGAGACTTGTTCAGAAAACTACTTTTCTCTTCTTTGTAGAAGTCAGAAGAAGCCTGACAGCAATCTAATCAAAACATGCAAATGAGGTCAACTTTCTTGAAGGGTTGTAGGATTTCTCCAGAGAAATTTACAGAATGTCCTGGCACAGAGGTATTTTCTTAAGTTGCTGATTTTGTCTTTTGTGGTTCTGTACCATTCTATAAGGCCTCCTTGTCAGTTTGTACTCTCTGCTGGCTACAGATGCCCCAGCTGGGGAGACACTTCATTTTTAATTTAATGCTGAACACCTCAAAGGATGGTGAGCTTCAGGAAGCAATGGAATGACAGAATCTTACATTTAGCCTTCCAAAGTAATAATAAAAATAATTTAAATAATACAGTATTTTACAGTCTAACTTAAATGATTTGATTTCATTTAACATCAAGTACAAAACCAAAGCAATTGTTTTGTCTCCCTTCTGATTACACTCTACTGCAGTTCATACAGAAACTGACTTTGCATGCAGACCAGGACGAGAATAAAATAAAATCTCGCTGTTTTCTTGACTCTATTCCTTCTCTTTGCTGTCTGAACCATCCCCTTCCATGGCATTTGGTGAGAGGCTGATGAGCTGAACAATCTGTTAAGATCCAAGTGCTTGCAATGAGCATTAAGCAGAAGCCAGCGATTACCTTAGCTGAGAATTAAAATGAGCATTTGGGAAATCTCCCTAACCAAAGGAGGGGGTTCTGCTAATAAAAGCAAAAACAACCAGCACCCTGCCATGCAAGGGTTTACACCAGGGACATGTTAACATGAAAGATACAAAATATCTCTGGTTTTCCAGCACAATAAAAGCACACGTTTCCCTGGATTATCCAGAAAAGCTTACATGGAATATCAAAGCCTTGCATGGAATATCCAACCACCTTATTTTGGTTTCCCACAGGTTGACAAAATGGATTAACACATTAGTCTTCTTGCAGCTTGCATTTAGAGCAAACTACCTGATCGAGGTCTGATTTTCTCAGGTTACATACAGCTTCCTGCTCATCGTGTCTCTACTGAAAGAGCAGTGAGGAACTCTGGCACCCAGCAATTTGTACAAAACCACACTCAAGCACCTCTCTGCTGACAGACCACACTGCACTGAGCACTACCACAGAGGCTGGCCCCTCTGATAAAGAAAAGCACTAAAGAGACTTGAGCATAAGCAAAGACAAGTGTCTGAGCCCATCAATGTACAGGGGACAGGGTTTTTAGAGAGGCAGATACAACAAATACTGCAACTTCTATGAAACAGGGACTGATCAAACACAAATATCCCCATGCTGTAAATATGATCTAATGAGGACACTGTTACAATTATGTTTATTATTATATCAGCTATTATCATAGCTGGATTATTAAAATACACATCAGTAAGGAAATGTAATGGCATCAATCCCATTTGCTTATTATGTAGGAAAAGACTGTGATACCGATGCATTTTTAAGACTTCTGTTCATTAAATATCATTGAGCAAGTAAGTAGTTTTTCTACAGAATTGTCTAAATACTTTATTTAACACTTTATTTTTTATTATTTTCTACTGCTTACTCTAGAAGTTTTCCCTATAATTCTTACAGAAAGTGTAAACTTCTGTCTGCCCCTCAAGAGGCAGAATTTATCTGCATAAACAAATCTGTAATGATTCTGATGTCTACACATTTACAAAGCAGATGCTTAACATTCCGAGTTGTGCCAACTCCAACAGCGCCTGACAAGTGGAAATAACAGCAGAATACTGATCATGACATCAGGACTACCTGGAGATTTGTTTAATTCCTCCCTTCTCCCACCCCCAAGCTCTCAAAAGCAAAGCCAGGAAAGGAATTCTCTCTAGACTTGTACTAGGAGACAAAGCAGTGCAAACTCCCAGCTATAGTGGTGCAAATTACAGCCCAGAAAAGTGAGGGGCTCTGGTTTGTTAACCCTTAACAGTTCTGACCTGGACACAATCAGCACACACGTTTTCTAAATCCTCAACCAGTTACACATTCCACAACAGCAGGCAGTTTGGTTGTATTATATTAAAAAAAAAAATATTTTTGACAACTCTTGACACTAAATCTCATTTCACGTAAATGCTAAAGGAAGAATTAACACGAAGTAGAAATTTTCTCTTTGCTTCACTCCTGCTCCCCATTGAGAAGGATGTAATTTATTGAAAACTGGCTGATACTTTCCTGGCACAGGATGACAACTTTTATAAGAACAGTACCATCTTTTCTTCAGTTATACCACAAGTGCAAGCATCACTCTAGACTTGAATGTGAAGTCATTTAACGCTTGCAACACTTTCGAGCCACAGATCAAACAGCATTCATTAAACCCCACATTTCTCTCAGGTTTTAGCATGGGATCGCCCTTGCTTTGCAGTGGAGAAGCAATGAGCAGA
Organism: Ploceus nigricollis; assembly: GCA_013399945.1. Lineage (NCBI taxonomy): Eukaryota > Metazoa > Chordata > Aves > Passeriformes > Ploceidae > Ploceus > Ploceus nigricollis. Next base: position 313,196 of record VXBC01004931.1, on the reverse strand, counting down.
TTCCCCAGTACCAGGCAGTGGCTTAGCCAAGACCAACACGCAGGAATCTGGAAGTACAGGCTCTCCCTCTCAATGGGCCACAGCCTCTGGCCTCATAAATCCAGAGTAAGTTAATGCATCTCCATGGAGTCAGATCCACATCATTGTAAGTACAATCAGAATCAGATACAAAATATTTAATTAGATTTTGCATGTGGATATTTCAGCCCACAGTGATTTAGTAAAACTGAGTCACTCATCCATTACAAAAAGAACAGTACTAGCTTCTTATTAAGATTGCAGCTTATAGGTAGTTGAGATGAAAGCTGGGGGCAAGGGGAAAGGTTTAATTCCTATACAATGCTGATTTTTTCACTGGATTCATGCCAGTGTGAATGCAAACAGAACCAAGCCCAAGCTAGAACCCCCAAATCCTAGGAGTTGGTTTCTGCAAGTATGAGCTACCTGATCTTAAGTACTAAAGCCTCTATGCCAGAGTTACAAACAGCCCCACTGAATTCCAGGAACTAGTCACACACTCAGTTTCAAGAGCTGAAGATGGAGTGACACTGCTTCATTGACCCTAAAAGCCACCTCACAATCCTAAATTTACATTATAAAACAACAAATTACCTAAAAAGTCCAAAGAAGAGGTACAGAAGCTACAACTGCAATGGCCTTTCTGTATCTCCAGATGCCAGCTCATCAATCTCAGCCAGCTAAAGTAAACAGCCACAAAAGCAAAGCACATTTGATCCTGACTATATTGATTTAGGGATTTCAGCTGTGGTCACAGGTCAGTTGTTCCACTAGAAGAGTAAGTGTTCTAGGTGTCCAATTAAGAATATAGAATACTTCTAGGGAGCCTAGTTTTAAAAAGTTACTAAGTTACTATATGGAGATCAAACTCAGGCGTTTTACAGCCCAGATTACGAATTCAGACTATGAATCTTTTGGTTTATGGAAGAGCTTTCAATTCACATTAATACCTTCAGAATGAAGCCCAGGCTTTCAAATGCACAGATTTAATTAATAAGTTACTTGTGGATTTAGAGCCAAAATGCTTAAGAACAAGGGGACAGAAGGAAAGCACAAATAGGTTCTCTCCTCAGTGTGTGCTGGACCCTACACTGACAGAGTGTGTCTGGAAGCACATTGCCTAGGGCTGGATTGCTTTAGAATTTTAGGGACTTCTCAATAGCTTAATGAATAGGTCAAAGAAAACCTTGTTCACTTCCACAATCTACTTACCCCTGTGAAACCAGTCATAAATGCTCAACAGAAATTCTGAATAAGCAACAGGACTTCTCCACAGATTTCAAAAAGCTGTCCAAGGCACAGGCATGAAGCCAACAGTGGGGACGGAAACCGAGCAGATTTCATTCTTGCTGCATGGCAGAGTTGCCACTGCAACATGTTCTCCTTGTCAGCAGCCCACAGTTCTGGCAGGGTTAACCATGACAGACTCCCTCTTCAGAGTGGGCTACTGTACAGCATCCAGACAGAGATTTCAGAAGGTTCTTTACTGTACTGAATCAAAAGCAGGTTGTCTTTCCTCCCTTTCTGACACTTTCTTAAATGTGTGACATTGTTCCATTTTAAAATTGTTTTCATCTGATTACTGTTTGTATCCATAGTGCCAAGCAGCAAGCAAACAAAAGAAAACATGCAGTCCATCACCTAAGCAGAATGCAAGATTGCCTACTTGAGAAAATTGTCCAATCTGACAAGTAAATATAACTGAAACACAGTCTTTAAAGGGGAAGGAGAGGTGCTATTCTTAAGATGATTTTGATTTTGTGACATTTTCTAAGCCCAAAGAAAAACATCTTTATGGAATCATCCAATTCAAACTCCTCCCTCCTCAAAAAACCTGAACTCACCCAACTAGAACTTCCAACAGTGCCAAAAATTTAAAGGAAAACAAAGAAGGATTAATACCCAACACCAATAGGGAGGCAAGAAGCTTATCAAATGTCAACTGATTCATTACTGATCTTAGGCTTTGCAGGTAACAAAGGGAAAAAACCCCTAATTTGGGTGTCTCTATGGCACTGCAAAGCCCATTTCAAGCTTTGACAGAGTTCACATATTTCTCCACCCTGTACAGGTATTTGAGCCTATCAACCAACTGCTGCTGGTTTTGTGCTGGAAAAGCAGTCTGGGATCACAACCCAAAGTTACAGAGTGAAAGAAACAAAATTTATCCACTCCCATCTATCTAATATGCATAGTGAAAAACACCCAGCAGCTTTTATGGCTTGGCTCCTGCCTTAAAGAAACTTGAAGAGCTGTTGGCAGTTTAAGGAACACCAGGAAACAGGTGAAAAGCATTTTTGTTTCTTCTCTGGCAGGGATACATAGAGGAAAAACTCCTCAATTCCGATACTACCTTTAGATATTTGCTGCCAAGAAATGAAGAAGGTTGGCACTGTTACTTACAGTGGGAAAACCAGATATGGTTTAGGACTGCTACTTAAATTTTTATGCTACCCTAGTATATACTAAGTTTCATTTTTTTACCTCATTACATAAAAATATCTGAAAATGTAAATCTAAAGCTTCAAAACCTTTAACATATTAGAAATCCTAATGTTTTAAACACATCAGTATTTCACTTTTAGTCTTTCATGTTGTCCTTAAAAAGTTTTTGAACATTGTACAAGGCAGGCATCAAAAACTCTCCATGGAATCAAAGGCTAATAAAAATGGATACTTGAGACTACACTCCAATGTGACCTTTGAGCATCTGAGCTTTACCTGAACTCAGACCCTTTGCTTGTCATCCTCACAATCAAAAATACTTCTAGCCAGACTGGTGTGAGCACTGAATTTATGGGTTAGCTCCTTTACTTCATCTTAGTCAACGGAGCCCAGTCACAGCCTTTGTAAGAGTGCCATCTTTGAAAAGAAATGTTAACTTTCAGTTTTCACTGTGACAAGCAGAGTGAAAAACATGTTCCAGTAAAATAAGAATTGACACAAAGACTTCATTCAGTTCTATGAGTAAATTTAAAATAAATAAAGTTTTTCAAAAAATTTAAAATCAATAAAGTTTTTCAAAACTTCAGTGTGACGGTACACTCTCATTCACTTTCAGGTGTATGCCTCCTTCCCAGTCTGTTTCCTACCATCAACAAATAGTGGAAAACCATAAGGCAAATTACTTCCAGTGTAATTCTAATTTCTTCTTGCGTTGTGAGTGTACTGTGATTTGCTATGATACTCATCTGTTCAAAAAACCCTATATGTCACAGCTTCTTTAATGCTTTTATCTTCACCAACAAAATTTATCTTCACCAACAAAAGCAAAAAGCCAAGCACCACACATCTCAAACAGAACGGGAAACTTTCACTATCACTTCAATGACCATTATTACAAGAAATCTGGGTTCAACTGCTATTAATGTGAATACAATTAAATCCAAACCAAAAAACCTAAACTCAAAAGCCAAACCCACCACCCAGGAAATTGGTTTTCCCCCATGTGTGTAAATCAGCTGCCATTCAATGCACATTTTATCCACTCTAAAGCAGGCTATAATTTATAGAGTATCGATCAGATAGTTATTTTTCATGTATGATTCAATGGCTAAAATATAGGAACATCAATGCAATCATCACGCAGATATCACCATCCACTAAGTACTAGTCAGCATATGAATACAAGCACTGTTTGCTGCTATTTCCCTCAAGCTGGGACAAAATTACTGTCTTTTCTAAGATGCCCAGCATATTTAATACTGATTTCTATAAAAAAAGATCTTCCTATTTTCTATGTCTAGTGCTTGCCACACTACAAGCTTGGTCTCAGTAGACAAAAAAAAGCAGAATATATTAGAAGGAAGCAAAATTACCACTCAGAAACAACAGCTTTTGTGAAACATTTCATGTTTTGAGGAAATTTTTAAGGTTTGGTAAGCAATTCAACTACTGCTGAGGAAAAATGCAGGTGAAATTCTTTCTGTAAGACAAATTGGGGGGTGGGGTGGGGGGGAGAAAGCAGCAAAGCAAAGTGGAGTGTGTTTGTAAACTGAAGGGACTTAAACCTTGCTTGTCTATTGACTTCACGTGTGGGGGGAGGCAAACTGCTCGATGAGACTGTTTTATTTGTTCAAGTGTTAAATCATTACCTCCCCAAACCTCCTGGCGGTACGGTGAGGATTGGCAGGAGCCGCAGGAGGGCTCTGGGAACGCGCAAAGCGATTTTTGCGAGCCGGGCGGTGCCGCAGCCCCGCGGGCCGGGCCGGGCGGCTCCGAGGGGAGCGGCTCGGAGCTCCTGCAGTGCGAGCCGAACCAGGCAGCGCTGCAGGGCTACCCGAACCAGGCAAACCTGCAGCACTGCTGCTCCCTGCTCCACCTTCGGAGTGCTCTGAGCTTCTGCGTGTTGCCACCGTTTAATTTGCATCATAGGCCAAGCAAGCAGTGATTGGAGTATCAGCATCATCTCCCCGATGTGAACTGCACTTCAAGGAGCGGTTCGGGTTTACACTTCCCTGTGCTGCCACTGAAATGCCATAATGCACAGGAACAGGCACAAGGTACTGCCAACCCTGCCTAGCAGATTAGCAGGAGAGGAATTCCTTTGAAAAAACCCCAAGTAAAGCAATATTTCAAATTGAGTTTAAAATGTTTGTCACAGAAGCTAATTGTGAGGAATAGTAACTTTAAATTTTTTACTGCTGTTTTAAATTTTTTTTTGCCTTTGAAGGAATTTCTAAGTGTGACAACAAATTTAGCAGGTACTGCATTTGAATACAGAAAAAATATGCAAAGCTCCTATATTTGTTGTTTGCACGAGACTCTAAAATGAAAAACCAAATGTCATAATGCAACTGATAATATGGTCAGATAAACAGTTTTTTGAGCCATGTCTTTGTGAAAGCTTAGTGGTTTCTACCAGATTGCTAGCACAATGATATTGGCATCTAAGTAATGGGGAAAAATGAAGGGCTCTTTGCCCTGCACCCCATGAGTGTTTTCTGACACAAATAAAATAACGCTTAAGAGTTTAATGCTGTTCTGCAGGACTGCACAGCTGATGGCAGGACTCTGCAATGCTGGTACAACTAATGAGCTGCATCTGCATCTTGGCATAGTGTGCAAAGAAGCAAGCAACCTAAAAAACTGATTTTAAACTTCACCACACAAACATTTTATTCATTTGACATGCTAAAATAAGGTTGCTTAAACTTTGTTTCTGCTGTAGCTAAAATTACCATGCAGCTGTAGATTGACAACTTCAGAGAGAGCATGACTGTCACTCATGAAGCCTGCACACACCATGAAGGTAGAATTTTATTGAACTGTTTGTGACTGAAAAGCTGACTAGATAGGGTGGGGGTTTTTTTGGGTTTTGTTTGGTTTTTCTTTCCCTCCAATTACTAAGTATTGTAGGAATCAGGCAGGCTGAGAAAACAGCAGAAGATCCTTTTTACTATAATCATGTATGGGCAGTGACAATCATCTGAAACAAAACAGTAGAAATTTCTGGTTAAATAGTAAAACAACTATTTGTCAATGTCAGAAGTATCATTTTAGATCACTATTTGCCTCCAGTCTGAAATGGCTTTAAATGTCCTAATTCTTGGCTTCAAGTAAAAGACCACATTTTGGAAGCAAGAACTTTAACGTGATCTACTCATGTACTGTTGAAAATATATCCAGGATTGTGCCTGTGCCACCCCCTGACTGCAAAGCACTTCAGAAAATCCAGATGGAATCTGTTCCTTGTCAGTCTCTGTCTGAGTTCCTGTCTCTTATGAATCCGTTTGCAATGACAACAGAACAGATAAAGGGGTGAAAATATTAATCCATTACAACAGTTTTGAAACATTCATCCCTTCCAATAATTTTCTTCTCACAACTACAAAAAAATTCCCAATTATTATGGGTCTCTTTTATAAAAACTGTCACCCACATGTACCCTGAGCTGCTCAGCAGCAAAGTAATACTGGAAGGGCCATTAACGCCCTGTGGAAAGCACATACCAGGACAAGCAAATAGTCAGGGGTTACACAGCCCATGTGCAGCCCTCTGATGTCCTTACAGACAAAGAGCTCTCAACTGAAAGAGCTTTGCTAGAGAGCTGAAGAAATCATAGCTATCCCATGGCATGGATTAGCTCAGACAGGAGGAAAAAGATTTATGTTTTGATTTGACCAAAGTGTTCTGCATATATGATGTAAAATTCTCATAAGCTGTTCCATCGAGAGTTACACCATGAGTAAGGGGAAATACTCTGCCACTTTCATGTTACTCAACTTAGGTTGAAAGAGCTGAAGAATGACTAATACTGCAAGATTTCTACTACACCTATTCCCGAATGAGTCCAGCCTAACTTGAGTAGCTTTTGCCCATAGAGCATTGCTGGTTAGAGGTGTGATTTTATTTTTCCTTTTTATTTATCCACAGTACCATACCATCAGAAACTGTAGCACAGAGGCAGTTATACCACCATGAGTGTTTTTGCTTCTGCTCCTTACTGTATTCAGGGAACTGACAGAAGCTGCATCATCAGCGACTCTGACTCATTTTTTCCACTACAAATATTTATCCATAAGCCTGAAACTAATCACCAGAACAAAAATAGTATTTCCACCCCCCCTCGCTTGGGACAGGGGGAGGGCAGAGCAGGGAGCTGCAGCAAAGTAACAAGGGTTGATAAGCACCAGATAAGCTGTGGGTTTAAAAATTCTAAGTACAACGAAATCCAAAAAACAGTAGAGAAGAATAAAAACCTCATAAGGGCAAAAGCAAATGATAATCTGAATAGACAACATATCTAATAAGAAAATCATTAGAGCTTACATCTGAGGCACATGTAGGATCTGCACGACAAAGGGGCTCATTCGTTAAAGCACTGCTGATGATTAAACCGAGTATTTATTTCCATTCATCTGTAACAAGCACAGATACAAATCTCTACAATCATCGTGGCAACAAGCTCGCTTATAATATCACTGCTTGCTGACATTATCACATTACTGACACAGTGACTGAATGGGGGGAGTGAAAGTGATCCCCAAAATTACTCTCACCATTTAAAAAATCTCAAACCCCAAAACAATGAACATTGCAAATAATAAAACCCCCAAATTAAAACACCCAGAACCAACATCTCTGTCCTGTTTTAGACCAGAAGGTCATTATACCACAACCCTGGCCACCAGTTTCACCTCTAAAGTTTAGGTTCTCTCAGCCTCACTCAGAACACACTGCAAGTCTTGTACCAAAAGTAGTGCCAGCACATTCAACATAAATCCAATAATCTTAAGTATGGCACAACTTCAGCCTTTTCACTTGGGTTTCTTTAGTTACCATAAAGCAAAATATGAGACATTTCCACACTCTACAAAAGGCTACAATTCTAATTGGATGAGCTACAACCAGCCACAACAGTTTTCCTGTAAAATTCCCACCAGGTGCTCAGTAATAATGAATAAAATATAATTATAATATTTTTTAAAGTAACTAGTAGGAAAAAAAGGGAATTGGGTAAAATATTTAAGGCCATTAATCATTCATTTCCTTGACTGTGAGTGTTGAGCTGGCATTCTGGTGGCAATGTGCTGAGATTTGTTGATACCTCTGCCGTATTTCAGCTTCAGGAGATAAAATCTATTTTTTAATGTGAACCAATCTGTTGGACTCTGGTTCTTTAACTATGGCAAGATTCAAAGCTCCCCCTTCAATGAGGTCTAACAAGAATCAAGCACACTATGTACAGGACAAGACCGTGTTACAAGCAGAGAGCAGCAATCAATTTAAGTGGACTCAAACCTGGAATTTAGGGAAACACTCTGACACCTGTAACCATGCTACTTTCATTGGTTGTAGGCATCATGATAAAGGTGAAGTCCCAGATATTCACCACAACCTGACCTGCGTCAAGGTTTTGGTTTTGGGTCAGCTTTGAGCTGATTTACAGAATCATGCAAACCTTTAGGTATTGCATGAACAAAACTGTGGCTGTCTTAGGGTATGTTAAAATTTTGGAGTCAATCTAAGCCCTAAATAAAGAAATAAACCCATGGAAAAACTAAGCTCAGATGCAACTTCCCTGCTGCCCAGAGGACCAGAAACCAGTGGGTTTTGCTGAATGCAGCTATCAGCCTCCGAGAGCAGACAGATTTGTAACTGTCACACACCCCCACATTTTAGCTTTGCATGCCCGACATCCATATGCAATTGATGTAAGTAATCTCAGTAGCAATCTTGACCACACACAGAAGCACCCACATACTTCTCACACCCACAAACACTTTCTCCCAAAAGCAATTCATGGAACATATAACAATATTATTAAATAACTGTTTCATCATTAAATGCATAGCCCAGAATTAGTGATGTGGGGAGCACTTACTTCTGAAATGAAACATCAGACTAACCAAAAGTGCAGCCCAATAAACTCTTCTGACTAAACAAACTAAAAATGTGATGATTTTGGACAAAATCAAATCCTGAAGATGTATGGGATTTGCACAGCACTGATTTGTTGTTTTTTTCCATTGCATGTGGTAGCACATTATTCAATAACCTGTTGGTGGACACTGGTGTTTTACACAGCAACCTGAAATGGCAGAACTTTTGCAAGTGTGGCAGTTCCTTACAGCCTTTGAATTTGTGTTTATGCCCCCTCAGTAACAGGCATGCCTAAGGACATGGGGAACAAGTTTTGCATGGGGACAGACTGGAAATGTAACACAGATCCCTCCTCCCCCTCCTGCAGCAGAGACTGGCAATAGGCAGCTCACTGTGCTCCAAAGTGCAGCCCTCCAGGGGCCACAGTTTTATTGGAAGAGAACTGCTGGAAGAAGGCTCCATGCCCTGGGACTTAGCATATCCACAGGGGTTGTGTACATGGCTCATTTTTACCTAGTGCTTGGCCAGGACTGCAACAACATTCTTAGAAGATCCCTATGCATTCCAAAATTGCAGTAAAAACACAATAAACACAAGAACAATTGCACTATACATTGCTCAGTTTGAACTGGAGATACAAATTTGGGTCTCCTATCTGAGGAATTAAACCAGTTTGTTCAACCCAAACCAGAACCGGCACCACACATTTTACTGATGGGCTGTCAGTGAACTGACATTTCTGCTAGTGATTTAACCCTTCCAATGCAAGAAAACCCCCAGTATTTCTAAACATCTTCTCATACTGTTATGTTCATACTCAATCTGCACAGAATATTCAGTGCAATGGCCTTTCTGAGCTAGATCACAAATTTAAGCTTTATGGGTATCTGGAACTCATCTGTTGAGCCAAGAGAATATAACGAGAATGTCTGCTGAAATCTGTGAGACACCTGTTTTCCACATTCCTCTCTACTCCCTGGAGCAAGATGTATCAAAAGAAAACAACAATGCTTTATGAACTCCTCTTTCTCCTTTCATGTTTTCTGAGAAGATAAACAGCACTTCCCTACAGCCAATGGTTATTGCACAAACACAGTAACTGTATTTAAGACATGTATATATATATTTGTATCACAGAACAGCTACAAATGAAAATTTAGAACACTTACCTTACCTGCAGACTATTACCAGAAAATTTCACAACCATGTTATATGTTCACCCTTTTTTCCCCACCCAATAGAAAATGTGAATTAGAACCCTGGATTTTTAGAAAATTTTTCAGCTATTCAAAATATTCAACTCTAATAATCTGAGCACTTGAATATATGCATAGCAATACATTTTAGATGAATCTGTGCCATCTATGAATATCTTACCAAGATAAGCACATAAAGTAAAATGTGCCAATTCTCAAAGGTCACTCAGCATTATTTTAACAAGACTTTCACTGACTTTCCATTAAATTACTGTACTGGTAAACAGGAACAGGTTGCCCAACGCATTATGTGCACAGGCAGTATGTTCTTCTCATTTCACAAGATATGTGATAGAAAGTGAGGCTGGGAAAAACATCAACTATCAAGCAAAAAGCATATTCATACTCAATGTGATTGTATCAATCTATTTATATAAAGCAATTTAGTAGAATATTTATGATTTAATAAAGGGACAAGCGTGTGTCTTCATTACCTAAGTATTTAACTATTTGGTTTCATTTTGTAAACAATCAGAGGCAGTTAAAAAAATAAGAAAGGTCACTCTGATTCCTCATATCTCAGACTGTCTGAACTATGCTCAGGAGAGCAGCCCACTTGAACTAATACACTCTAAGTCAGGTTCCCTTGTTTCCCAGCTTGCAGAAATTGATTGTGCTTCTCACTGGAGCTGAGCGACTTTTGCTCAGGGTACAGGCACAAGGACAGGCACCAGTCCTTGGTGGTGCTGCTTCTGCTTTCCCTCGCTCCTTATTTCAAATACAGTAACAACTAAACTCTTTATGGAGAAGGCCCTTTGTTAAAAGAGTGTTGAGCTTTTTCACGGCCAAATAAAAAAAAAACACAACCCAGATGCTACAACTGAAATCAAGTTTTAGAGTTCAGTTGGCATTCTCTGCTTTTCTGGAGACTGGCTGCATAACTTGAAACCATTACAAAGAGCCTTCAACCACATGTCCCAGCACATTTCCACTCAAACACCCAGCAGGAACAATTTTCATGAAAGAACTTCCAAAGCTTCCAAAATAATCTAGTCTATCCAACAATAACCTGGATTCCCTCACAGTTTATCCATCTCATACCCTTGCCTTGTAAACTCAGCAAGCCTCTTATTCCTTAATGAGAGTCCTCCAAAATATTTTAATCACACACAAAATAACACTGCCTGAAACAGGTGGTGATAACATCAAATTCAGATTGTTTATAGCATTACAAGAAATGCACAGCATGCTTTGGCTTTCATTCTGATGTCTTTATCTGCAGGATCCTCAACTGACTTCCATTTTCTGTCCCACCTTTCACCCATCGAGGGGAGTGAAGATCTCTCCACCAATAAACGTGTTGACAGTATTTAACAGATTTGCACTTAGAGTGGGAACTGAGGGCCATCCCTGCCCATCAGCTTACCTGTGCTCTCAGTGTGCTTCACAACCTCTTGCAAATGTGTTTAAGAGATTTTTCATACAAAAGACTAAAGCAAATCTTTTTCTTCCAACTGAGGCATATACCCGTGAAGAATTAGTTGAAGGCCACATAACTTCTGATCAGTTTGTGTCTGTAGCTGATTTCTTGACTAAAATGCTGAGAGGATGGTTAGCCCATACTGCAACCTTAATCCACCACAGGTGTAACCAAAGACCAGCATTCCTTCTAAATCCTGCACACATGGCAGCAATGTGAAAGTGAAATCACGTCTCTTCAACAAAATGAGTGCCAGGGAAAAAGCCTGGATCTTTACTAGAGCTTTGTGTCAGCTTGCATCTGTAGCACATGTTGGTCACCAGGGTGCTACAGCACCTCCAAAGGCAAGGACAGAGGCCTGACTGTCAGTTCTGCCAAGCTTTCAGTCTCAGGGCTGACATGTAGGGGGATAGTTGCTTTGTGCTTTTGCTATTTACTGCTAATAGAAACAGTGGCATAATTTTAGCATGAAAATACACAGCAGTTCAGCCAAAGAGAAAACAGACACTGCCCTCTGAGCACAGCTTGGGACACAGGGTGTGTCCCAAGTGACCCAGCCCAAGGAACAACCTGTGCAGCACAAGCCCAGGTGGGATGGGATTTACAGTGCAACTGATGTGCAGTCCACAGCACAACGAGATGGATATGATTTATTTCTAAGGTAATGGTGAGGTCATTTCAAAATTGTTCTCATGCATATGAGGACAGGTTTGAAACACACTCTGACATACTCTAGCATACAACAGAGTCCTGGCACTAATTAACCTCTGGAATATATTTTTCACTTCTACCAACAAAATCAACACAAACTTCCTTTTGGTTTCCATACTACTTTCCATACAGTTCTATAATCCACCACACTGTGATGACTTCCTCCAGTGCCCTTATGTTGCCTTCAAAATTGTCCAATATTTGTTAAAATGTGAACTCCCTTGCCTATGTAATTTATGTTGTGTGAAGAAATGATGCTACACACAAATTACCAAGCGAGAAATTCAAAGGGCCTTGACACAAGGAACCCACAAACAGTCACTGTATCTTGCACCAATTTGTTTTACAGCCATTCTTTGTAACCATTTACAAAGAACTAAATAAAGCCTGCACTAAATAAACACCTGGCTCTGGCAACACAAATTCTTAGATTGCCTTTAATCCAAAGATGTTGCAAATCATATTTACTCCCTGGACTTCTCTGGCACATGCACAGGTGTACACGTGTTGCTGTCTCCTCACAGCACTGAGCCAAACTCATAAGAAACAGAACACAAGAGGCCTCAACAGCTTCAAGTATATCCTATTTTAGAGGTCCAACTCAAGTGAATTTTGATTCAGTGGCTCAACTTGTTAGAGACAAGAGGAAGCTGAAGCCAAGACAGAACTGTGTTAATTTCCACCTTAAACCAGAACTGAAGTCCATCATCGTAAGACCCTCTTGTATTGCTCACCTTTATAAATGGCTATCTTGCAGTACCACACACAGATAAACCCCAAACTGTTGTTTAGTGACATATCACATTTCCTTAATTATAGCAGTATAGCACATTTATAAGGCTAATATAATGAAAATAGCTATAAAACAAAAAACCCAACCATTGTATTTTCTGCTCTGAGTACAAAAAAATCCCAGAAAAAAACCCTTGCAGATGAAAGATGGGAGTGGGGGAAAGAGAAAATATTTCTAGGTTCCTTAAAACAACTGAGAAAAGCTGTTTATATGTAAATATGCTTCTAAAATGCTGTAACTGCTTTTTGTCTGTACAGGAGCTCGAACTGCTTCGTTTGGAGACATTAACCATTCCAAGGTACATTCCCATTTTGCTGAACACTACAATCCATTGCACTGCTCTGCTCAACATCACACCACATCCTGCCAGGCTCAGCTCTCCTTTTACTCTTGGTTTGGTTGTCTCTCCAGTGAAGGAGAGCAAGCTGTAAAGGGTAACCACCAGCACGTACTCAGCAGTTGTAACTGTCATATCTGAAGTACAGCAATTTGGTTTTGAGCTTAGTAGCAAACCAGTGGCACCAATGTGTTTCCACTTAACTTGGACATCTTATATTGGATCTAGATCAAGCTACTCCATTACAGCAAGACCTTAAGCTACACAGTAAGAATTCAGAATTTTTTTCTCCGTGTTGATTTCTGTAGTTCTGATATTAAGAATTAGGCATTTGTGTAGCAGTAAGTCTGGGACAGTAATGTATTCAGAGCTACAGTCACAGGCTCTGCTAATAATGATAAACAATAGTGGAATATCCCCCACATGAAGGGCCGTACTACTCTCACAGGAGTCATCAGTATCTTCTCAAAAACCTTTTCAGGAAAGCCTTTGGCACCTGATTCATACACAAAAATGCAACTATGTCCAAAATACAAAGATATAAATGACCGACAGTCTGCCCATTGCAGTCTATTAAGAAAAATACAATATATAGTAGGACAGAAAATTCTCACCCAGTTGCTGTCGAAATATTTATACAGCAGATCCTCACAGAATTATCTTTTCACCTCTCCATGTGGGAATACAAATCCCTTAAATTTAATGATGCTCTTGGTACCAATTGTCAGGGGATACACATGCATAAATAGTGTATAAATAACTGTCATGTTCAAATTCAAGGAAATGCAGATATACACTTTGCTTGCATTTTTTTTAACCAGTTTTAAGCAACATCACAGAAAACTCATCCTAAATCTATGTTAATATCATGCTCAAGATCTAGAAAATTGGGATAAGGACAAACCTACCTCTTAATCATTAGTCTGGCACTTCAAATCACAGTAAGATTTCTAACTGCTATGGTCCTCTAAGAACATTCAAAACAATGGGAAATTTGCACACATTGACCATTTACTAAAGCATAACAAACTGAATTATGACCTCTATTTCTATTTTAGCAAAAGATTTCATGGCTTTGGACAGGTTTGCCTCAACCTTGAATTTTTTCCTATCTTTTTTTCTAATTATAAGAAGTACCTTTAAAATGATAACAAAGCATTAAAAATTACTGTCTGAGCTCCTGAAAATGAATGTTGAAGCAAAACATTTACTCCATTAGAAATTAATAATACAACTCATCTATAATCTATTATTGAGCGCTTGAAGAATAGTTTGTACTCAAGTGGACAGAAATTCTCTCACAACCTATTTATTGCAGAAGAAAAAATTTAAGAGTAGTGTCACATTTTGAAAAATGTTGTTTTATTGGCTGTAATTTTTCATGGTACCTGTGGGGACTGGATGACAGCTCAACACTGCAATTGTCCTTCATGCTGATATCCTTTTTTTAGTTGGGAGTACCCTGGGAATACACTAGAAGTGATTTATTTGTCCCTGGACCTGTAAAAGGTTTCAGGAAGGTGGAAATGGATGCACAGCTAGTTGAGAAGAAATAAGAAATGAGCCCAGCACACTTACTTAGGCAGGAAACTAACAACCAGCAGGGAATATTTAATCACTTCATATTATAACTGAGCCAGACTTCTGATGGCTCATCTCCTGCTTGCTGCTTGCAGTGCAAAAGCCAGGCAGCCCAGCATCAGCAGCCCTCTGCTCCACAGTAATGAGAGATCCTCTGGCACCTCCTTTACCTTGTCATCCTCAGCAGCCAAACCTGCAGCCCTGTGCTGCACGTGCTGCTGGGACCAGTTTTCCAAATGAAGCAACTCTCCCACGCTGGATTTGACTTCATGAGTAGTATTCAATGTTCTCTACCAATGGCTCCTGTTCTAACAAAATCAGCTGGTTTAAGATGGATACTTATGCTTTTTACCATCCACACAGCACACTTACGTTCTGCAGCTCTATGGGACTTGCTGACTATTGAGTCAACAAGAAAAACAGCCGGCATTCCCTCAGTCAGAGCAGGTAAGATGACAAAAAATAAAAGAGAGGCTAAAGTCATATTCAAGCTTTGTAACAGTTCTATAATCATCAGACATCCTCCTGAAAGCACGTGTTTGCTTAGAGAAAAAAGGAGATATGCCTTTAATTTAAGTAGGCCAAGTTTTATTACTATTTAATGAAATTCAGCCTTTTGGAATAGCACATTTCAAAAGCACCCAGACAGCACTGTGCAGTTTAGCTCAGGCTGGAGACTGGGGGCTGAGGAGGATTGAGGCAGTCTGTCTAGACACAACCAAAGGCAGCATCAGAACTTTGCTCTACAAATTATAATGGCAGAAAACTCTCATTTGGTTTGATTCTCAGCAGGTAACTCACTAACAACAGTAATTATAATCAACTGTTAGTGACAAGACAAAGAAATAGAACAAGTTCCACAGAATCTCCTGCTTTTTGGTTGTTTAATTTATTGTACCATACCTACACAAGGAAATCTACACATGAGGCCTGTCTACTATACAGGCCTCATGGACAATCCTTCTCCCTCTCAAGCCCAGTTATTACTACCTGGACTGTTCAAGCAAAGCATCAAAGTGGCATTGCTGCTATCTAAATACTCTTAACATGAGCTGTGCAGCCCCCCTGTAGAAACATACAGGTTTGGAAAGAATGCACTGAGATCAGCAGTGCTCATAGCATGCTTTAAACTGAAAAAAAAAAAAAAGAAAAAAAAACCCTCATAACCAGAAATAGAATGTCTGAAAAGTCCAAATACCACATGCAAATTTCAGCTCCCAGGCTCCACCTCGTAGTGGATGCTGCAATGTGCAGCATCTGTCTAATATATATAAATGAATTAAAATGTATTATGAAATGTAACTAATCATTATATTTCCCATACCTTCAGCTGAAATGTGGCCATACTGTATTCCTTGGATGAAACAATCACAGATATGCAAACACAGCCTTCTTGACCCAGGCAGAGAGCATTCCACCTGGAGAACCATCTAACATCTCACCAAACACAACACGAGGCCCTGCCCCATGGTGGCTCACACGGACCTGTTACCAACAGATTTGTACATCATTTACAGAAAAAAGACATCAGATTTTGTCCATGCTGCAAATTATGTTCTTGTGCAACAATAATCAAGTTATACCCTATTTGCAATACGTTGTCATTTGTTTGTTCAAACTTGTTCCTTTGGATGATTTCTCAAGAACGCTTTTCAGGTTCATTTTCAAAATACATTTCAAATGCTCAGCAAACATGAACTTACTCCCTTTTTCACAACTTTTTCAAGTAATTGAATTAATTTTATACTTCAGAAAATTAGTTTCTATTTATGCAGGGAGAAACAAGTCTTTATTCTAAGCTACAATGAAATAATCTTTTCTCATGAAATCTATTCAGATAGAGCCTTCAGCCCTCAGAAATTATAAAGTCTACTAAAACACTAAGAGAATAACAAACTAATTATCAAGGTAATGGATTTGTTATCCCTAAAGTACATAAATCATAGAATACTGATAGAGTATTGAATAAAGCTTGAATATTATTAGGTTTTTTTGCATTTTGCTTCCAATATTCAGGGCTACTGTCACAAAAAGGAAAGCACAGCTTTGTGACCAGGACATTATACAAGAACACAGCCTTTATATTAACTTCTCTCTTCATTCAGTAGCTTTCCTAGGCAAACTGCATTGCTGCCAAATAATTTTATATTCTAAAAACAATGTGCAGTCACAGAGATCCAGAAATGCTCTGAATTTTAGTCTTGAAAATCAAAACAGTAGCACTGTCCTCAGATAAGCACTCTGAAATTTTCTTTTCTCCCATACACTTGGGCACCTTCAAAATTAGACCACGGTAATTACGTGATTAGACAAGGGAAATAAGCATGTAGTTACTCATTTTAATCTTCAAACCATAAAAAAAATCTAAGTCTAGACAGTTTCTGTCAAATTAGCTCTGTAGAAGCAGTTGTTTCCTGCAATTCACGTTACATTAGGCAAAACAAAGCCAGAATGACTTGGACACTGCCACAAACTGATACTTCAAAGATAAAACAAACGGATGAAGAACCACAGGCAGCTCCAGACCTCTAAGGCTCCATGGGCAGAATTTATATCCATTTATCTATAACAGAAACCACTCCTGCCTAGTTGTAGTTTTGAAGGACTTCTCCAGAAAGCATCAGATACAATATTTAGCTGTCAGGATCCTGACTATCCTTCTACTGATGCTCCCAGGAGCAAAAACTTGTAGGAATGGAACAGTTTGGGATGCCTGACAATTCAATAAATATCTTGACAATTTTGGCTCCATTCTGTTTTTAGATCCATAGAGCCCTTGTAGGGGAAAAAAGTTTTTTAAATCTTAGGGCTGTGAGTTTTGATTCAATATTGTTCAAGGCCACTCAAGCAGATTTTTGGAAGTCTGCTGCTAAGCTTTTGAGCTCAGCTCTCAAGTGCAATGTGCTCTAAATACATGACCTGCATTGAACTGCTGCCCCAGCAAGCTGTAGCTATTATTCACTTCACAATACAAAGTCCACAGCACTTGAAGGTTTGATCTACATGATATATTAAATACTTCTCCAGCACTACTTTCTGTAAGAGAGCACAGCCATCCAAACTGTGCACAACACCATTTATCAACTACACCTCACAAAGACATTTTTCAAGTTCTCCACCTCTTTTTCACCTAGATACAATTCTTAGGCAGAACACGGTAAAAAAATAAAAAAGTTGTGTGAGATACAAACCTACAGTATTTTCTGTCATTGAAGACTTCCCTTTAACTCCCATTACAATCTCTGTCCAATGTTACCAGCCTCTCTATGGCCTCTGTTATTAAAAATTTATGAACCGACTCAATGAGTTCAAAATTAATTGTTCACAAAGTGAGGAACAATCTCTAAACAAATGTAACATTACAGTTTGTTTCCAGTGCTTTTGCCTTGATCCCATGTAACCTTACATTTACAAAATGAACTCTGTTAGAAATTAAGGATAGATTTTGTCATTTCAAACCAAAGCTATGCATGGCATTATCAGACAAATCAAGTTTCTCTTTGTTTTAATTCACAAGACAAATACACATTTTACATCTGATCATAGGACATTTGAGGCCCTCTCAAAACATAGAGACAATCAAATATTTATTCTGAAATCAATGAAAAAAAGATGCTTTCTCAACATACTGGTATCCTACAGTGGTTCTGTCCAAAGAATATTCATGAGGTAACTGAGCAAAAATCTCTTTGAATCAATTATGGTACTAGAAATGTCATCAGAATGCTCAAGACTTGCATTATTTTTCACCATGCTGTGAGCACCTGTGACTTGGTGACAACCCATTTATTTGCAGTGCAGGAGACCTGCAAGTTCAAGCCTAACTCTGCATCCCAACTCTCCCAGGACACACCTTCCTGAATAACAAGCCTAAGAAGGAGCAAGCCCCTCATCAAGTACACTTGGTGACAGACTGATGAACACCTCAAACACAAACAGCAAAAGCACTAAGAAAGGACACAGCAAAAAAGCTTTGTGATTGAAGGAAAATTAACATGTTAAAGTTAAAAAAAAACATAGATCAAAAGCTCTTTTTCTCTTCCAGTTTGTTTTTTTGGTTTTTTTTTATGCAGTCCAGGATCAAAAGTCTGACCACAATGAGGCATTAGAGAATCCCAGCCTTGGGAGAGGCTGGAAGGAGCAGAGAGCTGGAAACCCTGAGAACTGACTCTCATGGCCAGGAGAAGGTAAGGAAAGGCTGCACATGGCTCCCTCAACTCCTGAGGATCACCTGACCCTCAGAAGGACAAACAGGGAATGGAGACCAACCTGTGGATTATTGTAAAATCAATAATGCTCCCAGGACAAACTCAAACTAGCACAGGTCTGTGCTGTACACCTTCACAGCCTGTGTGAGTGCAGCAAAAGGCATTTGAAGGATGGAATCCCCCAGTCAGACACTGAGACCACTGAGGGTGACACAATTTGGAGCACCATGGAGCACAAACATATTCCATTGTTTCTCCTGAAGGACTCTGCAAGCAGCAGAGCCAATGCTCCTGGTCATCAGGCACTAAGAGCATTTCCTGGTCTGTCTGGACCACACCAGGAACTGATGTACTCCAACCCTGATGCTGTAACCTGCTCACTGGCTTTTCTACACAGCTTTGTTTGCAGAGCCCATAATACGTGCCAGACAATTCTCCCTCATAAACTTCCACTATTTTCCCCTTATTTAAAAATATGGGGTCACATTTTACCAATGTAGCTACAAATGTAGGCCTCATCCTCTTGATCTCTTTCTTCTTTAGGATATTAGAGAACTGTGTGACTTCTGGGTCAAAGGAAAACAAATGGGTCAAGATTAATTAGTATCACTGGAAGTTACCATGGCTAAGGTGGAGTCTACTACTTTATTCACACATCAATGTGGGCTATACCTGGTGGAACTAGGGCCCTGCTTTACTCTCAAAATGCCAAATTTCATCTAGTAGAGACAGGGCACACATTTCCCTCACATGCTCTCCATTTAGCAGTTGCCTTTTTTCAAATGGTAGCTGTGGAAAGCACTGCTAACAGAGTCAGCCTCTGTATGAGGTGCAGTATGCACACAGGATGTTCCCTCTCCTCCACCAAACCTGCTGTGGGCCCTTGAACAGACCTTTCTCTGAGGGCAGCTTTCCTCATTTTAGAAGCAAATACCCCTGAAAGAAAAGGAGAGGCTACTTCTCCCCCTTCCCTTGACATTACCAACTTCCTCATAAGAATTAGAGAACCCTCCCTGAAGATTCTAAAATGCCAGTTTTTCTTCATAGCTACTTTTCTACTCAGATGTAGGTATTTGCATATCTGTGTTCCAGCTCCACCATGGTAATTTCCATAATACTTCAGGAACAGCTTTATTCAGAACATTTCCAGAACTGCCAGGAGTGAGAAATACCTGGTATTTTACCAGAAGCTCATTCCCTCAGGAGATTTCTAGACAACTTTATCAGAGTAAGCTCTGCAAGCTGTCTATTGTAAGGTTTTTTACTCTAACAAAAACTATTTCTTGAAAAGCAGGAAGTCAGGGCAAAATAGAAATAATAGTTAAGAAAAGCAGAATAGTTCCTTACTCGCCTCTTTGGTGTCAGATAGGTGTGACATGAAATTTTTATCACAGAAATTATCCTTTATCACAAATAAATAACAATTCTTTTTTCTAAATTAAACCACGTTCTTTGCCAAAAGAAACAGCTATTTACTGTCCAGACCTGAAATTTAAACAGGATGGTATCTGCCACAGTGTTCATCTGTTGGGTCACTGACAAAAACAAGTTGTGAATGAGATTTGGGATATTTAATGGCAGTCATTTGAATTGTCCCTGAACTGAGAATTTTTTTCTTAAACTTTTGCAGACTTTAACTATAGGGAGATGTGCACTTCTTCAGCACGTCTCTAGCATTACAGCAAAATTTACACAGCTCCCAAGATACAAACATTACATTATTATGTTTGATGTAAGTTCATGTGATTTTTCCCTGAAATGGTTTGCACAGTCTCTGCAGCAAGCACAAACTGTTGATTTACACCAAGTACATTCATTAAAATTAAGGAAAACATTTAAAAGCCAAGAGTTGAAATAAAGTGAAGAGGTTTAGAGGCCAGACTTGCCTTTGAACCATAATTGCCACATCACTCCAGTATGCCCTGTAATATTTGGGTCTGTTCAGATTAGAAGAGGAAAAAACCCAACTGCATTAATATAAACACTGGTTAACAGTCAGCTGTTTTCTGAAGCACAGCCAGCTGATGAATCAAATAAAGTGTCAACTACATAGAGCCTCTAGACCAGGGATGAGACAGCTTGGCAGGGGAACGATGGGAAATCATGGGAATGTGACCCAAAATCTCTTTAGCTAAACAGTATGACACCTTTTTGTTAGACTCAGACAATATCGGTAATGCAGGCCTGTTATCCTGCCTAGTGTGCAAGATGAGCACATGTGCAGAGCCACAGATAATAACTGGGAAAAGTGACACAGCTGACCTGTTCTCTGTGCATCCTCAGTACTGACTTGGATTGTGAAAAGGGACATGTAGTTGGATATTTGAGCTCTTCACAAAAAAGGAGCAAACAACACAGAGGCATTGCAAGAATGGCATTAGAAGAAAGCTGATTTATTCCCCTTAACTAACACAACCACCACAAAACCAGGACTTCCTGGTTACCTGTGCAAAATATGAGAATATGGATTGAAATCTAATACTGGGCATTACTCTGAACACAAGGAAAAGCCTTCATGCTTAGAAAGGGTAACAAACGATTCATAGTCCATTGTCAAGAAAGCAAGATGCACTTGCACAAACTGCTGAGCAGGCCACAGAACACACTAAATGAAATCCAGACTCTAAGTACCCTGTGCACTAGACAGTGAAATGGAGATCCAGGAAAATCCAAATATTCCTGCTTTTTCACAGTAAACAATTCAAACTGGCTTTTCCTCTCCATTCCTGTATGTACGTGAGCTTCATTAACAAACATGCATCAAAAAGGTGCTTGAGGACAAATCAGTAATTGCTCTTTTATACCAAATCAGAAGTTACTGAGAAAATCTTCCATAAAGAGTCTGTCAAAACAAGTCCCTTAAGGATTAGCAGAAGCTAAATCCTGTCAGAGACGTTTTTCTCAACAGCAGTAAAAGGGCCTTAGTATCAGAAGATCTTAGAAAATATTCTTTCTTGCTCTCAGAAGGGGTATCTGAATAGTGCTACCTTCTTCAGAAGCACAGATTCTATTTCCTCCCTTTTGTTTTTATAGAAACTCTACTTTCCACAGCAAATACAGCATTTGGCAACTACTAGAGCAACAACATTGATTCATTCCTCATTTTACTGGTATTATTGTACTAGGACAGTACCTTTAGGAACATTTGCCTAGAATCAATGAAAGGCAATTAACAACGTTTCAGCTAGCTACATATTTTCAAGTAATAGCCCACATCATGTCTAGGGAATACGCAGAGTTAGATTATTTATTTTTTTTTAATGCAGAAAGAGTAGAGAGTCATCTTTGCTAGTCATACAAGTCAACATTTGCTCTTTCAATCTGTAAGAAATTTTTGTAGAAGATTGGTTTTAAATAGTCAGAATCCTGACACATGTCAAAACCTTTCAAACTCATAGTTTGAGAAATTAGTATTTAACATGCTGTCAATGAGGAGCCATCATGTTTATTGTCTTAAAGTAATTTGGACAAGTCTTTTATTTTGACTTGTCACTTGAGCTTACATCACTAAGAGAACGCAGCATCTGTCTCACTCTGAGCTGCTGGGAGATAAATAACTGCCATTGACAGGCACTAGGAACAACACAGGAGCTCTCCCTCCACAGCAAACGGACCAGCATGTGCCAGCACCAGCACAGCCACACTCACCTCCTGACTGGAACAATATGTGTGCTTTTCTGACTGGAGTTTACCAAGCTCCCCTGGATTGTATGCCCTGAGCACAAATCGATAGCAAGACAGAAAATCACTCCCATGTTTAGCTTATGAACAGACTCACTTTGCCAGTGTTTATGTTTGTCTAATACTGTCCAAACAGTTTGCAGCACTCAATTTTCTTTTCACCACAGCAATTCCTTTCCAGAAAAAAAAAAAAAAGAACCTTAAGTTGGCAAATTATGTGCCACCAGAACTATTAATCAACAGTTGGTGTAGCCTAAAAGCAAACAAGGGCTTTGTTTCTATGCCACAAGTGGGCCATTAAGAAAAAAAAAAAGAGGTGGCTGTTCACTGAATTGGAGCCTTTTTCTTTATCACAGAATTGGCAGTATTTCCTATGCAGAAAGGGAAATCTCATCTTGAAACCAGCTACTGCACATGGAGAGGTTCCACACACTGCAGCCCACCAGCCTCCAGAGCATGGCTGCACTGCCACTCGGAAAGCAGAGTACCCACACAAACACTTGCATTGGTTTTGTACCAGTCTCCAGCTGCCTGTAAAACCATACACTTGTAGATGTTATCACACCCTGGCTCATCAAATCAAGCAAACACATGAGTCCCATAGATTAACTGCCTGAATTAATGATGCCCATGTTAAGTTTTGTCCCTAAACATCTCATGCAATGTACTTTTATCATTAATATCCCAGAATGCTCAAGAGAGTCCAAACTGCAATGCAGAACTTTTCCAATGTAAAGCTCAATACAGAAATAAAAATAACTTATAACTGATTTAACAACAGTAACCTATTGCTATTTCTTTTTGTTATTAAAAAGAACGTCTATGGGCTGATCATGAACAGGTCACCAAGTTCAGCACTTGTGATTAGCTGGCTCACTTAGCAATTCTGGAACAGATGAATCATATAAAAGACACTCTTAAATCACACACAGATCCTTCTGGTGCAAATACTGATGGCATACAGCACCAAAACCTTGCTAATAGGAAAAATCAAACTCAAAACTTTAAACCTTGTGGTTTCTGGTTTTCAGCATCTTAAATAAACATGAAACATAAAAGCTTTTCCTTGAAAAAAAACTTGCTTCTGAAGATCTTGGGAAGACAAACTCAAGTGGCTACTGACTGACAAGAGGCTGTCAGCAGAACAGTCTCCCAGTGGTCAGTGCCACTCTTACAAGAGGTGTGACAGACACATGTTGGACACACAAACCCGTCCCTCCTGTGACAGGGAACACCAGCATCCAGCTTAACGCAGCTACCAGCAGCACTAACACTTGCAGCACTTTTATAGGATCTCTAAAATGGGAGCAGACATCTCCTCAGCATCTTGGCTGCTCCACCAATCCATACGCTTGAACACCTACTGGATAAATCAGAAATCTGAAGAATTTGCACAAGGTACTGCCTTAATCCACATACATTAAAGAACTCTTGGCAGCACTGCCTATGCACTTACTCTAATACAAATTTCAAAGAGTTAACATGAGCTGTTCCATTCATATATCATTCTTTATAATTTTTATCCTGTATTTTCCAATAATAAATCAAATAAAAGCTATAAAAAATAAACAATATATACTGTTACAGACTAATTTTTTGCAGCCTAAATTCCACAGCTGTAATCCTTAAACTTCCTGAGAATTTTTCAATAGATGCAACTAAATGAGCTAGTGAATTCTAAGCTGATGAGTTACAGGCATCCTTCTCGAGTCAACAATCAACAGGAATGCAAAACTGTCAACTACAACATTACAGATTTGTTCTGATTGTAAAGCTGAATGCCAAGCCTCAAAGGGACCCTACACTAAAAGCAAAGCACATTCTCTATCTACTTCTCTACTTCCATTCACACCATACATCTCCATCTTAAGATGTGCTTTTCTTCAGGCATCCCTAAGGGGAATCAAATTAAAATACTTACAACATTTACTGGTTAAAGATGTTGACAATGTAAATTTTGGCCAGTTAGAAGTTCCAAGTTCACACTGTTTGGACATTTTATCTTTACAATAAAAAGCTGCATTAGGAAACCTTATCAGTGGCCTAACTTTGGATTCAGAAGAGTTCTCCCGAAGGACCTGATTCCTTGAGATGACACTTCATAACTTCATATACTTTAAAACCTCACCTTGCACCAAGGCAACACACAGCCCTAAAACCCACTGGTTGGTTGACTTATCTGAACAGCAAAAGAGTCATTAGCATTCCTCAAAACAGTGAAAATTCCTTGGTTATTCTACCTTAAAAAACAATAAATCAACAGAAAATTCTCCTTGTGTTAAGTCCATAAGCTGACTCTATGTCTGCAGAATAAATCACAAACTTCAGATACTTTTCTAATTCATCACTAAGTTAACATACATCTCAGAACATTTGATAAATAATTTTCTAAAGCATTAATAATTATGGCTTTCCTAACCCAGACTTCAAGAGAAAAACCCCACTGTCCTAGATTTTAAACAAACCACCTTGTGATAGGCAGTGAGTTAGTGAAGCACAGTCAGGCTTCGAATGTGAGCTGTGCTGTTTGCATCAGCTCTTCAGCTCCCAGCCTCTCTGAACCACACTTTCATTATAGGCTCTGCCCAGATGATGGGCACCTCTCTCCCTAAACTGCCTTGCATCAGGTACAGCAGCTACCTCAGGAAACTCACTCAGGCCCCTGTACCTCTCATCCTACAGGAACTGTGGAGCCTTTTGCTGTGCTCTGACTTGCAGGGGCACCTCTGAGTGTAGCAGTAAGCTGAGACCATCCTGACGCCTTCTCTCAGCTCAGGCACTGCGCTGCTGCAGCGTGGGCTGTGCCCTCCTTGAGCAGCATTCTAGCTGCTGTCAGAGTGCAAGTGGAGCTTCTTCCCCAGCTGAGCTCGATCTGGCTGCAAGCAGGGATCAGCACAGACAATCAGGTGCACAGCAAGAACGGGGCATAGAAAAAAATGCAAATAAGAGTGCAGACAAATTCAAAGTGAAGACATAATATAAGAAACTAAGAAATTCAAACAGTTTCCAGAAATTGAACAGAAGAGTCTTACATGAATTCTCATCCCTTTTATTGAGAAAAATCTCAATAAAATCCTTGAATAAATCCTGATCATTACCAAATTCTGAAGCAGCAAGGTTATGTACAAGCAAGAACTCTGGAATGCATTTATAAAGATTTTCAGGTGGGAAATGCATGACTTGTATCTAACAAAGCTATGAACCAAGGCATGCCAGCCTTCACACCACAGATAGCTAGAGCAACAGCACATAACTGGCATTTACAGACACTCTGAACTCTTGCACCTGCCTTAGAAAACGCAGTGGAATATCAAAATTACAAAGTCACAACCTGAAAAGTTTAACTCTTAGAAGAAGAAATTCAGAATATCTTTGTTGGTCTAAAAGAGCAACAAATGATGCCAGTGAGAGGGTGAGAGGTATCAGTACTGCAGAAGCAGTGCAGGGATTGGCAGGTACTGGTTCTCTTCCCGTGGCAGTTCCATGTGCTTGGATCTTTTTCAAGCTGGTTACAAGAGTTTTGTCAGACAGTAACCTTCAGACTCCAGAGCAATTTGCAAACAATGTCAGTTGCCTGCTGCCTCAGAGTTCTCTATTTCAGTACAATAATTCATGGGTTTGGCACATTATAGAGAGCAAAACTGTCAAGGGACATAGATACTTGTATCAAACAAACCATCCCATTCCACAGAGTGTGTCCTCTGACACTCACCGACTGCAGTGTTCTACTTACCATCATTTCTATTTCTGTTCTCATTTACTCAGCTACCTGCTCACATTTCATCCACCATTTTTAAAATCTCTGTTTACTAAATTCCAAATGGGCCGGGTAACTGTCCAATTTTGGTGATATTTAGGCTCAAAAGAAGGAGAGACTTAAATAAGAATAAAATTATTTGCATTAATAGGACTGCTGATGCACTGAAGTTATGGAAAGTACTACTACACCACACTAAATATATCTGGAATGGGAAAGTGCTGCACCAGTGGAAAATACATTTTATGGCCTTGGCTTACTTTGGGATTACTAAACTACGGATGCTTTGTACAGTTATTTACACAGTCCCATGATGTAAGAAGCTTTCTATTAAACCTGAGCAGGGAAAGTTTTGGAATAGCAAAGTTAAGTAACACACCCCCAGACACCAGAACATTGCATTTGTGGAGGGGAAGCTCAGTCTGAAAGCTCACTGAAGGCTGCACAGGGAGTTCAGACACCTCCTTCAGGAAACGATCGTACCAAATCTTGTCCTCTTGAACAAGTAACTCAGTTCTTTCAGGGGACTTTTCTTGATTTCAGGAGCCAAGTCTTTGTCTTTGAGCAAAAGTGACCGAGAGCACGTGTCCTACAAACACGCTCAGTGAACGGAGGGAGATATGCTGCACAGAAATCTTCTACTTGTAAAGAGAATGTGACTGGTTTTGTGGAAGAAAACTTCTTGTGCTTTTTACATAAATGTCCCATCAACAGATATCTGAATTAACAGTCACTTTTGTACTAAAAAAATCAAATAAGTGATGAAAACACCCCCCTCTTCCAGATTAAAACCCCATTAGTCAATTACCTTTCTGCCACAACTCTTAACAGGTAATCAAACGGCTCAGGTTATTTAAACAAGTCCTATGCAATGAAACAGATTGCCTGAAAACGTTTTTCCAATACTTGAAATAATCTAAAGAATTACGTTTTTTCCCCCAATACTTTAAATAATCTAAATAATTACAATTTTTTTAAAGTTGAAACTACCCAAATTCAATCCTTGACCTTATTAAGAGCTTGAGCACCGAGCCAGCTAAAAAAGCTGGCTGATTGCTGAATTATCTCATTCAGTGTGACCAAAATTACCACAAACTCTTAAAAAAGCCTTCTGAGATGTTCCAATTACCAACCAACAGTCATGAGAAACTGCTCTGCTGCTAAGTTCCCAGTCAGCACCTTCTGAAAGATGGATCGTTTAACACTGACACAAAGAAAAAGAAAAAGAAGAATCTGAGAACAGAAACATTTAATTATAATTATTCACATTCATAAACACTGCATGCTAGACAGAGTCCCTGTGCAATTTGAAATATACCTTATGTTTATCCACACCTTACAGGATATTTGTTTGAAATAGGTCCCCAGCATGAATCTCTGAACACTTCCTACAGGTTTGCCCAGTATTTAATTGAATGACAGACCAAAGAGACATGGTGGACTCAGCTATGAGAAAAGCAGAAGACAGACAAACAATCTAAAAAACCACAACCCTGAATAATTTCTAGGCTAAGAATTCCTGTGTTACTTTTATTTTTCAAACACAGATATATATCTGCATATAGAACCATTCACATCTGCTTGAAACAAAAAGAACAGTACATAAGTAATTAATACACCAACTGAAAGGAATGTCTACAAATCCTGGATTTGGACAGCAAGGATGACCATTCCCAGAGATTACTCTACAGCTCCCTATTAATCTCTTGGCTGCTACCACTGCTTAAACCTGTTACTATTAGTTTTCATCTCCCACAGCTACTAACCAATGAGGCTATCAGAAATAAACTACTGTGAACTGAAGCCATGCATTTGGAGTTGCAATTGCATATAAACAAGGCAAACTTCAGCCAGAACTATTTGTTCCCCTAAAAGTGTATCCCTCAGAAGAGGCAGTGCCAGATAAGGAAAAGATTCAGCAAGAAATATAGAAAAAACCAAACTTTTATAAGAACAAAGAATGGAGGTTGTAAACCTCTTTAATAATTTTCCCCCCTTCATGTAGGTGGCTATGTAATTTATTTAAGAATAGACCAAAGAAACCAGAAATCAAGGCATGAAAATTAATTTAAAGTCAGCTGGAGAAAGCTCAGCTCTTGCAATAGTATAGCTTAGGGCAAAAAGTGACAAACATTTTGTTCTCAGTTACACATTTCTCTGTAGCATCTTTGGCAGATTAAAGGCACAGCTGCCCAAACTTTTCCATGAAGCCTCAGCTACCACTGGAAGAAGTTCTAAGTTTCAATAAAAACTTCAAGTGCTGAGAGACAGTATTTTCCTTGGCCTGATTACTTGATGCTCTCAGATTAAAAACCATTAAATAAAAACGAGACAAGCGCATTAGCGAGGCGGATGAAGCGCTCCGCGAGAGGCGCGCTCAGACAATAACCCCGCAGCGATCCGCGCTCCGGCCCGCACCGCCCCGAGCGCGGCCCCGCCGCAGCCGCCGCCTTCTCCGTGCTGCCACCTGGCGGCCCCCGCGGGCAGCGCGCCCGGGCGGGACTCGGCCCCGCCGCGGAGCCCCTCACGGCTCCGGGGGTGCGGGTCCCAGCTCTGGCCGCCGAAACGCGGACAGTTTTTCATGGTACCTTTGTTTCTGTGAGATTACAAAAGCACACGGCCCCCCCATGACAGAACTCAGCCCCCTCGCAGGGGCTGCTGCCGCCGAGCCCGGCGAGGCTCTCAATGAGCCGGCACTGCCATGTCCGGCCTCCGCTCGGGCCTTCCTTCCCCACCACGCCAAGTCAGAGGTTAAGAGCGACTAAGAAAAATCGACCTTATTTCTATTTTGTCTGTAAGAAAGGACTACAGTATGGATGTTTTGGAAGGAGGTTCTGACACCATGAAGAGCCTGTCGTGTCATGTATATGAGTTTCAGACATGATTTTCTCCTTCCTCAAATGAAAGGGAAAGGTTACACCTGTATATAATCTCTACAGCTCTTTTATCAATCAACAGGGTTTTTTGCTGCCAACGAAAAAAATGCTCTTTGATAAAAAAAGACAAAGCAATCTTTTTCTAACACATTAAGTCAGAAATCCCTAAAAAACCCGAAATCAAACCAGCAATGTCCCACAAGCAGCAGCCAGCACGCAGGAGAATGAACACAGCAGGTGGCAGTGACCAAACAGACAATTTAATACAATATACGTGTCCAGTAAAAACAAACCCCAAACCATAGCTGTTTTGTTTTTTCCACATAAAGAAATATCAGGAAATAAATAATCTACTATTTTGAAATCTAACCAAGCATTGGACAGAAAATCCAACACTTTCTCTTCATGTAACTAGCCAGCTTGGCCACTTCAAAAATCTCATATTGCTGCTAGTTAACCAACCATGTAATTCTAATTTGTTATCACAGAGCAGGTACTGTACATGCTTATTTAGTCCATCCACATGACAGGGTAATTTGTAGTTATATAATTTCATGGTAATTATAGTTGGAATTGCTATGTACAAACTGGGCATTTCCAATGTAATTATCAAAAACTAGAGGCTCAGTATTGACATGATTAGTGGAACCCTCGCAAAACAAAGTATTATGTAAGAGTGACTCGGAGGTTGTTTTTCACTCCTCTTTTAGCTTTGTATCAACAAGGAACAACAGTGCAGGAACACAGAGACCAAAGCCAATATTTTGTGGTGTGGGTGGCACTTGCCTCCCATGAGCTGATTAAAGTTGCTGATTCTACTCACATTTCTGATCAAGGATGACACAATTGTCCGAATGTTACCCATCCACCGTAAAATTTTAGTGGATAAAAAGAAAAATTATTTTCACGTTAGACTTTAATTGCTGGATTTGAAAACAGACATCAGTGCTAACACCCTTCTTTCTGCTATATTCATTACCACACAATGCTTGGTTTCTGCCTGTGTCACAGACACAAGAGCACAGAGGTAGCTGTGGAAAAAAGCAGCCGCAATATCTGAGACACAGACGTGTCACTGCTGTATCTGCCTCATTTTTGTACAAGTAGTCCAGGAATTAAAGGGCCTATCAGGCTAAATAAATTCTGTAACCTGTTTCTCCCCAGTTATCTTCAGTTTGCAGTTCATGGTCTCATTTGAGAGAGTTAATTCAGGGGAGCATCTCCCAGGGTTTAGAGTATTTGAAGCCCAAGAGGTGGTGCTGTCTTTGTGTGCTGAGATGGTTAAACCTTTGTATGAACATCTGGAAATGAAGCACTGGGCATACACAAATATGCAGACTATCAATTCAAGTGTGCCAATAATATAATCAATACAAATAAAAGCTAAAAACTGAAAAATTCACAACCATCTCAGGGTTGAAAATTCATGGCAAACAACAAAAAAGTGTTCTCATAGTCTGCCTATTATGGACAAAGACAAGATACTGTGTGTGAATGTTCCGTCTCATCAGCAAGGACGGAAAAATAGCTGGCATAAATTAACTTGAATGCAGTATTAAACTAGAATTATTTCACTACACCTCCTCATCTCATACCGATATTCTACCACACTCACCATGACATGCTGCAAATGTATACCAATAGTTGCAGCAGTGAGCCAAAATGAGTGTACTCAGTCAAAATCCTGGAAAACTGACAGTCAGGCAAGACTGAAGGAGTGGTGAGGAAACAGCAGCTCCACAAGGCTATTCAAGTGAATGTCCCTCATTCATGAACTTGTTTATTGTGCTAGTAATGTGGCCTGTGTTATTACAAGTAGCTTTTAATCAAAAATTAAGAAGTGGGAAAGATGATCTGTCAGTGAAAACTTTGAAGAAATAGCTTAACGCTCAATTTGTTTAATACTGTAAAAAAAAAAAAATCACACAGTGTTGTAACTGAAAACAAAAGCCAGCTGGCTGAGGAGAAAATGCTATAGGAAGGGCACAACCACAAAATGAAAACCAAGGTCTTTATAAGCACCGAACTCCCAACAGAAAGATGGAGAAGAGAGAGCAGAATGCTGTGCCGGAGGTTGTTCTGCCCTACTTCAGTAAAACTGGATGTTAGTTACAGCTGTTTTCAGAAGTGATGGTTGAAACTAGCCTGCAGCAAACTTTTTTCCTACTTGCTTTATTTCTCTCAGACTTTTCCTTTCTGTGTGGTTTCCTTCTCCTTGCTCCCACTCAACCTGCAATGTTCCACTTCCTGGCTCCAGAAGTAGCTGCTAGTATTTTGGCAATGCAGCCCCTGGTGTGAAGCACATAAGAAGCCCTGTAGGCAACACTCACACAGAAGTTACCACACCAAGGAACACAAGAGGCAGGGTGAGCCAGAGAAGGCAGCACGGTGCTTTCCAGCACTGGACAGATCCCTAAGAAACCAGTTTATCAGGCCACCAGATTACATTGCAGCTCAGAACAGAACATAAAAACATTTTTCAGCATTTAAACTTGAAACCTATCCAGTGTGGAACTCCTGCTCTAGAAGGTGGCAAACCCAAGCAAACTGGTGTGTGCAAGTTTTACCTCAGGGTTTTCCCTTGCTGTGAGGTGCTCTGGGGACTAGGGCAGGGGAAGGACCCTGGCAGCCATCAGGTGAGAAACTGAAACCCTTTCAGACCAGGAGCTATGCTGACATCCTTATTGGCAGCAGTGCCTTTCCTGAGGCACGTAACCAACGGAGGCTGCTGCCACTTACCATGGGCCTGGGCTGCTATTTGAAACAGCAAACAACCTTGGATTTTGGGTCTGATGCTCCCTTGCTCTTAATGACCCCATTCTCTAGATCCAAACAACAGCAACAAACCCCTTACAATTCCATCTTTGTTATGATTGCAAGCCAAATCATATTGCTTTTACATCACGTCGAAGAGAAGGCATTAAAGACCTCCAGGGAAACGAAAGAGCAGCATCTGTTGCTGGGCAGAGCCGCAGCCAGGAGCTGCCCCTGACGGCAGCCGCCCGGCCGGCACCGCCAGCCCCGGCCCCGGCGCTGCCCGGGAGGCTCCCCGCCCCGCCGGGCACCGGGACACACGCGGGGTGGGTGACAGCCCGGCCGCTGTGCCCACCCGCACCTCGAGTGTGCTCTGAGGCCGCTTCTGCGGCACGCAGGCGACAATTCCCCGGAGGTACGGGAGAGCAGCGCTATAAATAGAGTATTCCCAGAGCCTGCACACGCACAGTGCCACTCCGCTGCTGTAACTCTTTTATCAACGCCGCGCACCGACAGCACAGAGGCGCAAAGCCGGCAGCGGCAGCGCTTGTGCTGCTCACCCACAGCCCTGCAGAGAAGAGTGGGCTCGGCCGGGAGCAGAGCGGCCACCGGGCTGCGAGGCCCGCAGCACCACAAGCTGCCATCCTGTTCCCATACCCACTGCGGAGCTCTGGCACCCTCCAGTGAGGCACAGCCCAGCTCCTGTGCCGTTCCAGCACTGTCCCTGTCACAGCAGAGCCCGGCAGCCAACAGCACTGCCCACGGGCTGCACGCACAGCATGGACGCCCACATGGAAACCACGGACACTGGACATCCCAGGCCCAGCCACAGAGGCCACTTTTCCACTCAGGGACATGGCCAGCCTTCGTAGGGGCAGCAGTGGGGAGCTGCATACACAGGAACTGGGCATCACTTCCCAAGAGCTTGGCAAAATACAGTGACATCCCCACTGACAGAATGACACAAGGAGAGGCTGCCCCTGCACCAGGAAATCCTTAAAGAGAGGAGCAAAGACACTCCACCTGTATTTCACTTGAGAGGCTGGAAAGCTATCAGAAGAGGAATTAATTTGCATTACCTAGTTAAATTCTATCCCTGCCAAACCACTTGCTCAATCTCTAGCTAAGGCAAAAGTAAAGCTTTATTTCACGCCTGAGAAAAAGCCACACACCAAACCATGAGGTTCAAGAAGTTTGACTGTACCTACAAAGCTGATTAAGGAACTCTGCCACAGTGAATCTCAGATCTCTTGACACCCAGCCCAACTACTCCCTGTTCTAGACCCTACTAACAAGGGACCTGTCACTCGCTGTTTTAACTCTCAACCTTGGCACTACAGAAGGACCTGGCTCCTTTGAGGGGAGCCTGAACAGCAAATCCATAAATGATGCTGCTCACACTGCCATGGAAATGTGAGAATTCCAGATGGTATTCTCCAATAAGGAGCTGAATGATTATCTCAGAACCCTTTTGTAGGTAAACATGCTCTTTTCCTGGAGCATTCTGTTTTTTCTCAAAATACTCATGCATGATAAATACTCTCAGGCATCAGTTTACTTAATTTTCTTTCAGGACAGAGCTTGTTAGAACCATTTCAGACTCAGCATCAAATCTATAATTCTTCACAGAAACAAGCCTGTCTGCCTCAGTATTTATCCACTGAAGATTTTGTTCTCTCTTTTATCATCCCCCACAATGACTTACAGCTATATTTCCTGCAGACAACTCTTGCACAACAAGTGTAGAGAGCCACCCGCTCAGATCCTGTACCTCTCCCTTTCCTGTTTACACCACTCCTTCTCAGAGAAAATGCCTGCTATGCTGCCACAATAGGATGTTTGGTAACAGACCTTGCCCTTAGCACTGGCAGAGAGCTGGAAGGTTCCCCAAATGAGTGTGTTTCTGAACCAGGCATATTTTGCCCCAAAAGAACAGAAGTTTGTGTTGCTGTACAAATGTGATACTTTTGCGGTGTCACACCAGCATCCTTCCTTTTCACCCACTGTGTTATCAGAATGTCACTCCAGGAAAGGGAGTACGAGGAAAAATCAGTGAAAACTGCTGTTAGGGAAGTGAGGGATGGTCAAGCTCAAACACGGGCGAGATGCTTGCCTTCACATGGGATTGATAAGCCACACTTCAGCAATGCACAGAGCAGCACAGATACGAGGATTAAAGGTGGAAACAAGACAAACATCCAGGCTTTTCACTGGGAGATCCAGGAGAACTGAACAGGAATGTTTCTGAGAGGACTGAGAGCAGTTGCTACAGTTCTGGACTGGTCTCTTACAGCATCCAGTTCCTTTCAGTGGAGAGTACACACATGCATATATTACTTTACCTTTTTCCTCCCCTTTTTTGTTCTTTGGTTCAGGTTCCAGCCTAGTGGAAATGCATTGTACAGTCCCCTGCTGTGCTACAAGTCTCCTTTTCAGTTCAATTAACGAGCCATAAATAACACGATGAAGGTGTCAACAAAGAGCGTAATTTATCATAACTTGTCAGAGCAGCGATTCTTAGGAGGAGAATGCTCATTCACAGTCTGGTGTAACACACAAAGATTTATTCCTTGCCTGGTACCTCCCTCTACTCCCTTGGCGTGCCAAAATTTATCTTGTGCTGCAACCCTCACAGGTGTACCACTTTGACAAATATGCTGTGAAGTCTGGTATTCATCACAGGCGAGTCCTTTGTTGGGAAGGAGGCCGGCAAGAAATAAATTTGTTTTAGAAAGAAGGTGCTTGTGAGTCAGTGTGCTCAGGGGTATGGGGAGAGGCAGACAGGCTCATTATTTTTAACCTCCCTGTGTCTGCAAGAGAAGAAAACGAGGTAATGTAGTTGATGTGACATTACAGTTCCTGACTTCATTACTTGCTGCCTGGTTAAACAAGCACCTAGGCAATTACTACTACTGCACTCTTGCTTAGCTTCGCTTTTGCCTCACACTTGCCTCCAACAGGAAGGGCAATTGATGGCTGCCAGTGCATTTTATGGAGGGGAATTTTGCTCACGGCCAAGTCCTTTACATAATTAAAATTCATCAGCTCAGAGGTGGTTCTTACAGTGCCCAGCTGGATATGAAGCTACTAAAGCCATTTTGGACACCCAAGGCAGCACCGTAAGACAGCAGACTGAGGCATAGAGAGTCTCTCAGACAAGATTGAGAGCTTTAGCCCTATGCAAGGGTAAAAAGCTAAATCAGTCTCACTGCTCCAGATTTATACCACTTCAAAACCCAACTGCAGTTTTGTGTCTTCCTTGTGAACATAAAGTGCAACATTTACTGAATGTGGCCTGAAAAGGAGACTCATAGATCCAAACTGGAATTTTCAGCATGCAAGAATGAAGGCAAATTCAGCTGCACCTGAATTGATGTCTGCAAGAAGGCACACTGCCTGTAACAGTCTGAACCAGGCATGAAGATTTATCATTGCCAACAAGAAGAGTCTGACATTCTGAATGCAAACTGGCACAATTCTACCAGCACTGAGACTAAAGGTAACTTGAAAGTAATTCCTTTTTAAAGTGCTAATACAAAAAACCCTCCAAACTATCGTACTGGAGTGATACATGCCTAGGAGTCTTAAGTGTGATACAGAAAGAGAAGCAGAAAGCTCAACAGTAGAACTTAAAAAAATCCCCCAAAACTACCTTGATATGATAGAAATATTTGCTGGGAAAAAAATCAAGACCAAAGCATTTTACTTCTTGATCTTTGGACTGACCAAATAATGTTCTGACAATAAATGTCAGCCCCCTATTATCCTACAGGTTTGCCAAGTGGGCTCCCTCACCTCTCTGACAAAGATGCAGCTTGCAAGCAGAGGGCCCTTCCTCAGCAAAACTGTCCATTTCTTTTAGAGCATTGAAACCCTTATAATTTAATACAGTTTTGTTAATTTTGTGCTTTTGAGATTGACCTAGTGCTACCGGAGTGTTTTTATTAAAAAAGGAAAATGAGCTTTGTAGTGGCTGTAAAAACCAAGCACGGAGAAGGGCACAGGCAGCCTAGAACTGTACACTTCCAAGAAACTTTCATCTGCCTTTTCCTTTATTTTTTTTTCTTAAGGGAAAGAAAGAAGTTTTGAAATTTGAAGCTGACAATCTCTTGGTTCAAGAAATACCTAATTAGCATAACAGCAGCAACATGCTAAACAAATTAACTGCTGTGGGGTCACAGTGGCCTCCCACTGACACAGATCCAGGCAAGCATTTATTTTGCTTTGTTCTAAAGGTTGCCCTGGTTTGTTTGAGTCTCCACTCCCTCACATAATTTACTACTAGTTTCCTACAAGACAGAGTAGTTCCACATTAAACATACTTCTAAAAGCAATTAAATCTAAGAAGTTGCATGTAGTTCCTGGTTCTTACCTAACACAATTTAAAAATCACTTGGCAGACAATTTCTGGAGAAAAATTGCTTTCCAGTGACAGAGCAAGGGCATCAGCTCCTTATACATCTCTGATAATTTAGTGTTAGGCCATTTTCATCACAGTATCGTGCAAGTGTACAATTCAGTCTCATTTTGCACGGGGCAAATATGGTCCATGTTAACATATGAGAACATGTAGGATACTAAGCAAGGATTTCTGAAGAGAGCCAAAAAAAACCTCCAAAAAATGCCACATTGCAAACTGCTCAAAGACACAATCTGCAAAAATATTTGGATTTGCAGGATACATATCAGGTTTATGTAAATATGCACAGGGATAAACATGTGAAGGATATGTACCAATGCCTTTAACTGGAAAAAAAAAGCCCCACTGTTCTAAGAAAATCTTTTGATCAGAGCATGTTATCTCTCAGCCCCCTGTCAGACTTAATTAAGGGAAGCACATGCACAACACATGCAGGGCTTAGGTCCCAGCATGCCTGACACAGCTCTAGAGGTGGGTGGCAGATCAAGCTTTAGGCCACTTCTCTCTCCTCCCTGATCCTGGTGCTGAGTGGAGTCCAAACTGACTCTTGCCAGAAGTTACAGTTGTGGCTGGCACAAAAACAAGAACTGTATTTCATTTAAGGGTTGGAAAATACTTTCCATTCTGTATTGGAAGAAAGATGAAAGCCTTGAGAATGTTGCAGAAGTGCTTTCGTAGAACAGCTGACAGTCTGGTAGCCCAAGCAGATACCTGAGACAAAGGTGCCAAAACAAGCGGAACTGGGCCTTGAATTTCACCAGCCCACATCCTCAACTGCCCATAGCTAGAGAGTCAATTACCACCTACACTGAACCCAGTGAAGGATTAATCATTATTTCAAGTGGTTTATTCCCCAAATCAGACTGAGTGGGAGCAGAGCTCGTGCTGGTTTAAGCACGCCTGTTCCCCCTACACTCCAGAAATCTCACTGGCCGTGCTCTCAGGTGACAGCATCCTTCCTGCCTTTCTGTTGCACAGCACTGACTAGTCCTTGTGGAAATACTCAAACCACCATTTTAGGCAATGGATGCTGCATTTCAGTTAAAACAAGATCTGCATAACTTGGGCTCTAAACTGAAAATTTTTTAGAGCAAGCTTTCTTGCACTTCTTTTTCCAAGTATACTAAGAAAGCTAAAATGTATTAAGAAAAGTATTTATCAATAGAATATCAACAGATTTATCAATATCAATTTATGTTTTTATCAGAACATGGGTTATGATGTGAAGCCAGTGCCTAGCAATTAAGTATTGTCCATTATTTTATATCAACATTCTAGTTACATTGACCCATGAAAAATAAAATCACAGTTGCAAGAAAAAATAATGTACATTTACACACAGTTATTTGCTTATATACATGTCCTTGACAGGCCATTTTGTAAAAGCTGAAACAAGCTCCTGTACACACCACGATTGCTTTGAGCTCTGTGTATCTGAACCCATCTTCTGACTTCAGCACAGCAGGAACAAATACATTTACTTGTAAAACAAAGGCAGATCTGTTTGGAGGTGGACACAATAATCAATCCACTTGCCACAGAGGCAGTAAGTGTTCATTTACCATTATATGACCTGTAGCAATACATGTTATGGCTTCTGCCAGCAGGAGCCTGGGCAGCTGCAGCAACCACAACTCTGTCAGCAATCAGTCACAACCATCCCTGGCTACCTTTTGTTTGCTGCTCAGTAAGGTGATTTTATAACAGCAGGATGGAACATTTTCTGGAGACCATCCTTGAGTTCTAAGTGCTAATGTTGATGCTGCTTCAAGTGAGCATTTAGCATTAAACTTCCCTATAGATTTCCTCTCTTGCATTCCCACTCCTAGCTGAACTGTGTGCAGTGTGAGGAAGGCAGCCCCTCCCCCGAGCAGGAAGGAAACCCTCTCTGCTGTCAGGGCCTGCGTTCTGTATGGCTGGCATATCCAGAAAGGGCTCCAGAGAACACGGAACTCCTCTGGAGTGCTGTAAGGGAGCTTACAAAATTGAGCAAGGAAATTACTAAATTGGGTCTGAGATGCAGGAGATCACAAATTTTTCCTTACAGTACTGGAAGCCTGATTCCCTATTCATGATGCCAGCAGACCTGGCAGATATTCCTACAAATTTTTAATAACTATTTAGCAACTTAATTCCTATGTATTTACTAACAGAACTACTATATTGGAATGTGTAATTCTTTTCTTTTTTTAATACTATTAACCCCATCCAAGGTTTGATGACAGACAGAATCCATTAATCATGCCATCAAGAGCCAAGCATCTGTGCTCAGTAACCAATACACAAGCTGGGGCAAGGCCTATCAGCTGCTGCACTAATTCTTGAATGTAGGCACTGTCAGCTGCAAGTTTCTAATGTAGCATTTCTTTCCCAAATACATCACCCACCTTCGGGGGAAAAAAAAGGAGACTCCTGCACAGTTATAAACTGCCAGTAATCAAGTAAAATACTCTGTGCCCTACCATCACTGTAGGATTTACCTGGGCCTCTTCCAATCACCAGGAAGACAGAAGAAAGCAAGACAGGCAAAGCACCCTGATCTGGGCTGTGCTGCATCACAAGGTGCACTTCTGCAGACTAATTACAGCAGTGCAGTTGAGACTGGGTCCATTCCCATATTCACAAGCCTCATTTACAAATTACAGCATCTCTAGAAAGCCGTGCAGTAATTCCAATAAACCACTTGCTAATCATAACTCCTCATTTACTATAATTTGAAAAAAAAAAATCCAACACAAGAAAGTCTGCAATCTACAGACTTTTGCTATAACTAAAGTGCTCAGGCACATGAATACTGCTCTAGAGGCTCTAAAGACACTAAATATTGCAAAACGAATTCATCTGAAGCCTCAGATAAAGCCTTGGCATTTTTACTTTCTTGATTGCATTTACATTTTTAATGACTAAGATTTCAATAGATTTCCTTATACTCTTTATATAAACAATTTATATAATTTTCAATTAAGAAATGAAATTTATGAGGAGTGGTTTCAATTATTTTATTGTCTCATATAACATCTATTAAACATACTTTTCCCAAATACCAACTTAGTCTTATCTCACAATCATGCCAAGGAGTGATTTTATTTTTATTTTGCTTTTAAGAGTGTTTAAATGAATGCTTCAGCTCAAGGTTGGTTTTTGGGTTTGGGTTTTTTTTCCCTTCTCTCTCTTCACTGATAATAATCAAAGACCAGCCTCAGCTATTTTATTTACAAATCCACCTCCTTCATGAAGCACAGAATCAGGTCATGGTCTCTTGCTTTCTTCCAGCTACCTCATCAGTCCATTGTTAATTGGAGCACCCAAGTCTTCTCTTCTCCCACCCCCAGTGGTGCCTTGTCAAGAGCTGGGGGAGTTCCTGGTCCCTGGCACTATTTGCCTGTCTAAACTCATTGGAATCTGATGCAGGGAGAGCTGTGCTGGCAGGAACAATGCTTATGGCCACAGAGGAGTGCTCTCCACATTTCTTCCCTGTCATTATCTAGAAAAGACAATTACTTAGAAATTGAAACTATGGAGACTTATATTCATTTACTAATGTGGCATCTAAAAATGTTACACAATAAAAGCTTACAAGTGACATGCAAGCACGTGTAAAAGTGTGGTATTAAAGCCCTTATGATCTCTCTCCTCTGTGATTTGCAGTTACAAAGTCCATCTCAATTCTCCTCGAGGTCAAGATGCTTCAAGCTAATCTACATCATTTATTTTTCAGTTTTTCTGAGTTTTGAATGTTGATGCCAATATTAAGAATGAATGCTAAATTCCCTTAACAAGTAATCATCTGTGAAAAGTTTCCCTGCTCGAACAATGTATTGAAAGTGATTTCCTAAGGATAATTTTTTTCCCTACACTGTCAATGCAGGAAAAAAGAGGTCATTTTTTCTAAATGACACCAAAGGTACAAAGAAGGAGCAGAAAAAGGGGGGAGAAAAAACACATCTAAAAGTCTTGAGAAACAACACACAGGTATGTTATCTTAGGGCCTCCTGGCTTAGCATTGGACAGATCCATCCAACTGGTCAATCCTAGCATTATCAGTAGGAAACAGTAAATATACACCAAACCCAGGCACACAGTCCCTTGCACATGAATTATGTACCAGTCCTACACTGGTTCCAATTAGACAACTGAAACTATGCAAAGGTTGGAAGGGTCAGATTCAAACTATCTAAGCATGAACTTTTTAGGAGGATAACAACTGTCGGGGGAAGAAAGAAATGTTGGCATGCTAGGAAGAGGTGTTTTTACTAGCTGGACTAAGTCTTCTGTCAGTATTGTTTAGGAAACAGTCAGTAGCAATATTTCACAATAATTTTACTGTGTCAACAGTCTAAAGGTGGGACAGGTCACAAGCAGCATGAATAAAGAGGAGAATTTAAATGATCACAAATTGGGGAGTAATATGAAATGAATGGTAATTCAGCAAGCATGAAGGCAAAATGCTCAGCTTAGGTGGTGTAAGCAGCTGCAGAGGGACTCTGGGGAGGATCTGCTTCTAAAAGCATCTGAAAGAAAGGTGCTGCTTGGCTGGAAAGATCTCAGAGGAGTTGGAAATATGGACATCAGGAAACATCGAAAAAACTCTTGGATTCATGGTCTAGATACCACAAGACCAGATAAATATTACATGAGCCTCTGAATAACTGCGAGCTTGCCAAAGGGTCATCACCTTTTCCTCCCTGACACCTGAAGACAGCACTGCAAGTACTGAGCTTGAACTTCAACAGAGCAGATTTTCATCAGCT
Organism: Ploceus nigricollis; assembly: GCA_013399945.1. NCBI lineage: Eukaryota > Metazoa > Chordata > Aves > Passeriformes > Ploceidae > Ploceus > Ploceus nigricollis. The sequence continues at coordinate 272,308 of VXBC01004931.1, read as the reverse complement.
GTCAGAAATACCTGGCATGGATCACCTGAACACCTACAGACTGTCTGTCTCTGGAGTTCAGGTGGGCACACATCTGCTAGTCAGACCTGGAATGATTTCCAGATGAAGTTGATATCTTCAGGCCTAGGAATGGCTATGGTGACCTCTCAAGGTACCTCCTGAGTGTACTCACTATTACCTTCTGTGTTTGCCATGGAAAACAACACTGGAGAGAGCAATAACCTACAAATGATCCTAAAATCACTGCATCTAGATACATGGCTTATTAGACTAGAACTGGCTTTGATAAGTATCCCAGGGATCTAAACAAACAGCCCAGAAGGTGTTCTGTCAACCACTGACTATTAAAACTAAACAAAGCAAGCAGATGCTCTGTATCTTGCAAAGAAATTAGTAATTAACAGTATGGCCTTCCAGCCACATGCAGGACCAATTATTCAATTACCCATGGCCAAGGGTGAGTATATATCCATAACAGTATATGGATTTCCTGCTTTATTACATACAGTACCACATACTCCATTTGCTGTAACAGTCCTTCCTTCATTCCTCCTCCTGTCATTGTGCAGTTGTAGCTCTGTACATCTCTACTCCAGTGCAATCCATCACAAAAGCTATTAGAAACACTAAAATCATTGTTAATAGTAACAGGACAATGAATAAAGTTTCCATACACCTACAAACAAATAGAAAGCAGACAGGACACAGACATATCTATCTAGATGATGTACAACTCATTTTTTCAGCTGAAAAGAATCTCCATTGGTGGTGTAAATAAAGAAATCAGAACCCAGCTAATTTTTATGAGAACAAGGGATGAAAATGTTGTGCCAAGGCTCTCCTACACTCTCTTTCTTCCAGCAGCTTAATGATGTTATGCACATGAAGATAACTTCCTTTGATATGTGGGGGCTGCCATGCTGGAGCTGAATTCCAAGCCAGTGGCATCAGCAGCTTTTGAGTGGCTGTGATGGATCCCATAATGATGAGAAAGAAAAAAAATCTTAAAACAGAAGTGGGTAACTGTTGAAGGTACTATAAAAGCTAAACACAATATTTTTGAAGTGCTTCTTAAGCCAAGGACAAGAGCTGTCAACATTTTCAAATGCACCCTTATCATTTTTGCAAGTACTTTAAGAGCTTGAGTCCCACAGAAAATCAATGGGACTTGGTGTTGTTTGCACAGCCTCATTCAATTCAAGTTAAATCAAATTAACTAAAGTGAAAATTACTATGTATTAAAGATCATTGAACTCTTTGAAAGACTCCTCATTCAGAAGCAAAGTGGCTTTCATTAGTTCTCATTTTAATTCGTTTTGCAAGTGTTCATTTTGGCAAAACATCAACCTTCAGACTATTTGTCCCAAAAGCACAAAGACTCAGATTAGAACCAAAAGAATAAGAAGAGAGGTTCACAAAGCTCTTAGCAAAAGCAAACAAATATTGCAAACAGTGGTTTTATCAAAGACAACACGGCAATTACCAGCTAGATTGTTTTCCTGGGCTGATATTACACCCACAAAACCCAAAACAAAAAAAACCCAAAAAACCCCAAAAAACCCCAAAAAAACCCCACCCCACTGAGAAACAAAGAAACAAAAAGCTCCCCAAAAATCAACTGAACAAACAAATCCTTCACACCTGCTGTACATCTGGAATAAAAGCAAAACCAACACACACAATTCCCCTTACATCCTGAGTACAATTTTTCTCAAATGCAATTACACTTTTTACTGCCAAGTTGGACCTTGAAGTCCTGAATGTCTGACAATATTTTTCTTCTAAGTATCATCCAAAAGAAGGGAAGGAAGGGATGGTAGGCTGGGGGATGTCCTAAGTGATGTCTGGAGTAACAAGTGAAGTGACTGTAAGATGTCTCTAAATGATCAAGTGAAATTGTCCCATAGGTATGTGCATTGCAGGGGTGTCTTAGTCGTGTCAGGATGGCACCCTCAGTTCTCTGGGCAACAAAAATGAGCAGAAAACAATCAACACCTCAGTCCCGAGGAGCCAGAAGCCTCCCAGGATGAGGGAAGAAGAACACAAAAAAGCAAAAGTCTTTACCTTCTGGTGCAGAATCAGACTCCCTTCCTGCACTTCAGTGAGTGAGTGATTCTACTCTTAGTAGTGAACTACAGGAAACTCACAACTTGATTTTGTGACAATTTTTTTGGCATTCCTCTTCAGGGAGGACCAGCATTAAATACAAAATTACACTTTCAAACATCCAAAGGAATACATTTTATTTCTAACTTGCTTAGAAAACAACAGTCAGGTGGGACCAGCTGAATGACTATGCAGTAATTTGAAGGGCAGCATTGGGTAATTCTATATCCTGAGTCAGATATGATCTTTACTTAACAAAGCAAAATGAAAATACACAGCAGAAAACGTGGCCCACCAACTGTGGGTCACAATGGTAACAGCACTTTAAATATTGACACTTCTAAAGCCAAGGTAAATTAAACAGCAGGTATTATTGCATGAAAATGAGAAGAGAAATGTTTCCCTATGTGTCTCCAATTGCACAGAAAGAACCAAAGAACTTCCTTTTTTTTTTGAAAAATTTGCAATGCAAATTCTCAAACCAGTAGTCAGTATAGTAAAATCAGCCAGGCCTCAGGACTCTTTTTTACCAACAGGCACTGCAGCAGAGAAATGTCCCTCTTTTAATGGGGTGTCATCACACAGCAAAGTCTCACACGCCTGGGAATTCAGACTGAGCTAAGATCAGCCCTCTTTGTTAGTGCATAACCTATTTGAAATTATTTTGGTTGTACCAAATCTACCCAAGTTAGAACACATATTAATGATGCTGAAAATTGCAACTTAACGGAATAACATGGAATTAAGAGATTTTTTTCAAAAATAACCTCCCAGTCTATATGTACAATCTGCACTAGCTTAAGATGCCAAAATCTTCAAGCTCAATTATTTATGGCACATGGAAAATCCAGGAGTCTTGTTTCACAACTACTTGGCAATCATTTCAAAAAACAAACCATCACAAAACTTATCAGGAACTCATCAGGAAAAATCATGCACATGCATGATTTCAAGTTTCAAGCCTATCTGAAACACAGAGCTATTACATTACCTTGCTGCTTTATTACCTCTGTCTAAACACTGATGTATCTATTATGCTATTTTTTTTCATTAAACCTGAGCCATATTATACTTTTTCCTTAGTAGGGATGAAAAAAACCTACTAAATAAAAGGAAAAAAAAAAAACCCCAAGAAAAAAAAAAGGCCAAACAAGCCCCAAAGAAACAACAAAAGTGCCCCGGGGCCTTAAAGCCGAATTTCAAGGTAAGTCTTCTGTTCCTTGCCAGAAGGCAAGAGCAAGCAGAAATATCCAGTGAAATATGCACAGCCAAACAGAATGAAGAAAAATCCCCCCCAGCTAACATTAGGAAAAGAGCAGAGATGTGGAGAGATGAAAATATCCAAACTAAAACAACATTTAAAATATAGTATATGGAGTGGTGACTTATTTTGCCAAAGATTAATTCAAATGGATGTTTCTGTTCCTGCTGTCCTACCTCTGGTTCTTTGCCTGGGCCTTTCTTTAGGTAGAAAAACATAGAAATATTTTTAGCTGACCCACCCTGAGGGAGACGAGACTGACTTCTGAGAAGCTGGCCACTCTCAATTTTTTCTTTCCCAGCAATTTAGTTATTAATTCATTTTATATCACAGCAACAAAACCCGTCTTAGCTATCAGCTGATTTTCTAAGAATTCTGCAAAGATTGGCCCATGCCATTATAAAATGTAACACTTCCCTCCCCATGGCTGCAATGACAGCCTTGCCCTTGGGTAGGAAAGACTGTAACTGAGTAAGCAAGATGTGACTCAGATCTCATCCAACACCCAAAAAGGAGTAAAATACTCTAGGTCTTCCTAGCTGAAAAACTCCTTGAGAATGTGATATCTAACAAGGTAAAAGCAAAGACAGCACAAGTTGCAAGAATTAAATCCTTCTGTCTTTGTTATCTGACCAGCAGAGCACAGATCTGTACAGTTCACAATAACATGGGTGATCACAGATTTGATGGCATAGGAGGACCTAAATGACGCAGCTACAGAAATAACCAGGAGACTTCTACAGTTTTTCAACAACACTTTTTCCAGTTGTACACTGTGTATTCTAGTCTGTTTATAAAAAACCAATCAGCTCTGCTCAGCTGTGGCTTTTTCCTTCCTCCCTTCACATTTAGAGACAATTATTTAGTTATTTATTTTTGGTAATAAAGTCTGCAGGCATCACTGTCCAAATAAAATCACAATATCCCCACCACAAATGCAGAAGAGTCTGGCACTTCTCTCATTGACTAGAGAGCGAGCTGGCAAAGCTAAAAGCTTAAGCCACGCTTTTAAGATTTTTCTGATTCCTCTCTCTCTCATTCTCCCCCACCCCCTGCCCCATTAAATCTTGGAGTAAAAGAAGATTAGCGCAGATGGATGAAAATATTTTTTCCACTTCAGCATTTGCTGTCACTATTCAGTGCTAAGCGGGTTCTCATATAGTGTCACTGGTAAGATGGAAATTCCTACACTTCTCTTAAATATAATCACCTTGCCACAAAGCAGGAAAAGAAGAAAAATTGGCTATTTATTTTGCCTGGATTGTGTGTGATTTATCCAGCAGAACCTGTAAACATTGTAACGTCTCAAATTGATGCGTTGCCTTTCATCAAAGTTCAGCTGGCTGCTTCTGCACCACACCAATCTGTTCCTGGCTCACTGTGCCCAGCCAGTAAATTGACCTGGACCCAGCAAAGATGAAAATATGCAGACTTAAAGTAATCCCCCTTGCTGAGCATGCAGGCACATGGTGGGATTAACTGGGGAGGGAGCACGGTGGGGGGGTGGCTGGGGGCTGATGGTCACCCCTCCTGCTGCAGCTGCAGGAGGGATGGATGGAGGGAAGCACAGCACTGGACTGGGCTGGGCTGGCAGGAGGAGGGAGGGAGCCAGGCCCCATCAGCAGAGCTGCACACTCACTCACACCCTCCTCAACAAGTGCACACGAGCCAACACAGCCACAGGAATGCGAGTGCTGCCTTGCCATAGATAAACAGGCCTTTTACCAGGAGTAACCAAAAGGGGGACAATGGAAAAAGAACATCAGCATGATAATTTTACACATTACAAATATTGCAACATCAAATAAATGTAAACCAATACGTAAACAAAGTTTTTCATCCCTGACCAGTAATTAGAAAAGAATCATATGACTTCATATTCCTAATAAACTTTCAGATTGCAACTGAATTCAGTCACAGGTGATCACTTTGCTTTCACAAATAAGAGAAATGGTCACACTACAGGTTCAATGTAGCAGCATTAAATGTCTTCACACTACCCTCATCTCCAACAGGGGAAAAACAAGTAGTGCTTAGGCAGTCCCGTAAGGATAAATTACTACTGCCATAAACAGCCAACGTTTAGCTGTACTTGGGTTATTTAACACTATTAAATAAGTAATGAATAAAATAAAACAAATATTTTACTTAATAAATATGGTATAATAATTAAGCCTCAGTAGTAACCACATTTCCTCTCAGCTGTAAAATACACATTTTAATTACCAACAGTTCTGCATAAAGAGAGAAAAATCCACTTCAGAAATCTCTGCATTTGATCTAAACTAGCTTTGTCATTCACAATGAGAGTATCTTCAGTTCTGAAGCCCATGGATTACCTGAACAAACAAAACAAAAGAAGCCCATGATATTCAGGAGCTCTACAGGCCATCAGCATACATGGACACTATGATGTTCTGCATCTTCCCTTTTCCTGCTCCTCCTGTTGTAATCCTGATTCCCCCGATTCCTTACAGCCCATCTCTTCTAGCTATGAAGCCCCTTTAGCCTGCTCTGATTTTACATAGGATGAAAATCATGGAACTTATTTTTAATGGATGCAGATTATCATCAAGGCAGGAGTTATATGCACCTTTTTTTACTCTATATAAAATCTATGCCACTTTAGTTCTTTTTGTATTATAGAAACTTCATGAGGATCTCCCCAGTGCCCACCACCAACACAAATCAGGCTTGGATTTGCTAAAACATTCTGAGTTTTAGAAACAGAGTAAAAGATTGCTCCCATTTCCTTCACCCTTCCTTAGCAAGGCCAAAGCTGATTTTTAAAGGTGTCCTGAGCAAACACCTAAATCAAGGTTCAATTCAGACACATTTTGAAGCAGGTACATCAAAAAAACCAATCTTGAACTGCAGAGAGGGCCAAGCATTTGCTTGTTCCCCCACAGTATCATCTGCAATGGCAGGTCAGGGTTGAAGTGCACAACTAACACAAACTGTTCTTAAAATATCTTGATGCCAGCTTAGGAAGAGCTGTGTATTTACATAACACTGGGTTGTGGATCTGAACAAGCTAAAGGTCTTTTAACTGCCCAGCTGATTCCAAATAGCCAAATATTTTGGGATTGACTGAAATTCAGTGTTTTTCGCAATCCTGGCAACCAGAATTCAACTACAGTAAACTAGCTCCTCCACAACTTAAATACACCAAGATGATCAGAGATAAAACCCACGAGGTAGGAGGTATCTGAAGCAAATTTTCCAAGTATTTTGCAAGTCATTCTATGTTCCTCTCAGAGCATCTTTCACATATTTACAGATCACAGACTGTATAGAAAAAACTTCTAAATTATGAGAGATTCAGGAGATCACATACTTTTGCATCTGGAATTCAGTAATTCCTTTGCTTCCTTGCTATATTAAGTGTATTGAATTATAAAACACCAACTAGTTTTAAGAGAATTCACACAGAATTCTCTTTTTTTTGGTCATACTGCTAACACTGATCATTTGGAAACATCTCATTTGAATTTACTGGACTGTAAAGTATCACTGCTTTCCAAGATCGGAAAAGATACTGGAAAAGTTCCTGGAAGCTCAGTTACAATCTTTATCTGCATGTCAAGATACAGAACTGTATTATACTTATCTAAAGATTTTGTGTATTTAAATGATTATTTCACTGGTATTCTTAAAAACAAAATAATTGGGTCACCCTCTGTATATTTAAGAAATGAAGATTCAAAATGTGCAAAGAACAACATTCAGATTTCAGTGGATAGTACACATCACACTGGTCCAAATGTGCAACAGTGGAAGCCTCAAGGGTTGAGATAAGGACAGGGAGAAACCCCTCACCATTTACCAGATGGGCCAAACAGACTCACCCTCAGATCCTGTGTCTGCAGAGCTGTTTCTCTCAGATATTTCATTCCCCTCCCTGTTTGCAATTGCTGCTGTGCAGGGTTTTCCTCCTGGTGGATCTGTTATCCCAGAGGCAGGGCAACTGTGGCTGAGAGGCTCAGCCCTGGCCAGCAGCAGCTCCATCCTGGAGCCAGCTGGCATTGGCTCTATCAGACACAGAGGAAGCTGCTGGCACCTCCTCCCACTACCAAAACCTTGCCACTCAAACCAAAGCATGAGCAAAATAACCTCCAAATAATCTTCCAAAAAGAATTTCCAGCAAATACAGTAAAGAAGATGCAAAGTTCCCCTTCTGCCACTGTTTCCAGGTGACAACCTGATGCCAGAACAGCAAGATTATACAGAACTGTATGTATGCTCTTTGGCAGAATCTACTTACTGCAAGAGAAGGGGGAGGAAAAAATACTCACCACACTCACTTTCTTCTGTAAATGCTCATTTCCCATGTGTTTGGTGAAGGCACATGCTTAAAGAATCTACACATGGAATATCAACACAATTCTACAGCATAGCTCCACTACAAAAATTATTTTTAATATCAGAAGAGAAACAAAAAGCTTTTCTCAGAGAGCACTGCATCCTCAAGGGCAGTTCAAGGTCCCCTTCATTATATTGTATTTACTGTCACATAGTTTCATATTATTTAATATAACAATTCAGTAGCTATTTACTATATGATATGCTCAAAAGCTTTGAAAAGAACTCTGCCCTCTGAGGTAGGAAAGGGTAAATAATCCTATTTACAGCCAGATTTCCAAAAGTATTTACCCTATTTCTGTGTCAGATGACTCAACTAAAGTGCTTCAAGTTTTTCCTTCAGATTTTACATGTTTAAAAAAGTAGCAAAGACTGTTCCACCTAGCACACTCTTCTAGCCTGTGATCAAACACCCTCATTACATCCAGGCAATTTAAATGACACTATAAATAGAAGCAAGCTTTATGCTCTCTCAATATGTAAAACACTAGCTGCCACTTAAAACATATACAATAGAAATAATTCCTTTTATTTGTTTGGTCTGAGTCTGCACAAGAGTTATTTTTAAAGATATTTGTAGCATAGTAAGTGTTACTGTATTGGAACTTCCACTACACCCATTTCCTACAAAAAAAGTAATTTCTCAGTGATGGGAACCCTGTGTGTCAGGACACAGAAGAAGTAAGTGGAAAAAGAAAGTGGATTCCATCATTAGCTTCCTAAGATGCTATTGGATGTCACCACATCTGAAGTGATCACAATAATATGAATAAGTCCATTTTATTTGCCCCCTTAGAGTCAGGGTTCTCACAGTGACCAGGAAGCTCTCCACCCCTGTGTGCACCCCTGTGTTCTGGTTATGTCCTGCAACACTCAGCTGACCCCATCTGCTCCCAGGGGTACGTGCACAGCCAGAAGGGATCTCTGAGAAAGGTGCCATGTCCTGCTGAGCAGCAGTTAGGACAAGGGTCACCCTTCTGTCATCCATATTCAGAAGCCTACAACATGCAGATCCATTACAGATTTGTGGTAATTATGTTTTTTCTCTATCAATCCCTCAAGAAGTCAGCTTGAACAGAACCTATTAAAACCTTATTAAGAGTCTGGAAATGAGTCAATGGGTAAGGATTTCCAAAATTCCCTTACCACAGATTTCTGCTCCTTACCATGTATGTATTCCTCATATGCAGGCTTTGCCTGCACTGTTCACTGCACAGACTTGTTCCACATTTCCACATCACTGTTTTAAATCTTCTTCATCTCTGTCATTTCTTTGCATTGAGTCTTAAATCACACTGATTTCCTTTGCCACAAATCATAACAAGGAAAACAACAAAATCAGATTTCACTGTGAACAGATTTAAATTGATTTTTCAAGGGATTTAGGCAAGCAATTCTGGTAGCATCTACTACAAATCCTTGCCAATAATTAGAGCTGTTAAATAAGAGCAACCTGTTCTCTTCAAGGTGCTATCAAAAAGAGGAAAACACTTGTCTTCAGGAGGCCTGAGCCAAATCTGGTTGTGCACATCCCTTTGCTCTGTCCCAGGACCAGACAGAAGTATTTTTTGCCTGTCCCACCCCCTGCCCAGCAGGATCCCCTAAGGAACTGAGGGGTGCCCACCAGATACCACCACAGATCACTGCAACTCCACTACTGAGATCTTGCCTTGGACAGACACATTTCAGAAGCACATGCTCTCCCACACACATCCCAAACCATTGTTCAGGTACATTTCCAGGCAACTTTCATTTACTCATGTGAGACAACAACTTCCTTTATGACCATGGTATTAGAGAATCATCAACAGGTCTCAGCTGGAAGGGACCTTAAAGACCAGCTAGTTTCAACCCTGCTGCCATGAGCAGGGAGAAAGAAACCTGTCCCTGGGTGTGCTCAAACCACCAGTCTTTCAGTTAACAGCCCATGCTTCAACATTTCTCTAACAATTGCTCTCAGGCCATATTAGATTCATTGTGTGCTCTGGCTGGCTAATAATTTAATCAGTAGTAGCCAGTAAATGAGTAATTTTCCACCACTGCAACACTCTAGCAATAAGTTATAAAAATACCTAAGAAGCTGAAATGCAAAGCAGACTGCCAAGCATATATTTAGGAGTGGGAGTACTCCATAATGAGATCCTTACTGACTAATACATGCCCATTCAGAAATTGAACAGCTTTCAGAATCACCTTAATTAGAAAGGAAGATGGATTAAAATACAGTCTCTCAAATAAGAATTTCACCTTACTGAAGAAATGAAATTTTTTTTTTCTCCTTAAATGTAAGCATGTATTACTGACTTTGAGTAGAATAGCTCATTTTTAGCTGTAAATATGAAAAGTCCTAGAAGGATCATCTCATTAACTCCTTCCCACACAAAACCAAAATCATAAAAAATCCTGCTACTTAACAAAGATCTTTACAAGAAAGCTGTTGGCTATTGAGTGCATCCAACAATACTGAGCTGAATTTCACAACTCGTAAGTCACTGGGATTGAAATATTATGATTGCAGGACTTTTGTCACTAGAAACATTACCTGAGAGCCATCCCTTTATCTATCTACTGAACTAGAATAAAATGTGACAATAAATGCTTTTTGCCTAACAGACACAGCGTGTGCACGTACGTCCTAAAGTTACCTAACTGGTTTTTTTTATTTTTAACAACGACACATTCCCTTTGTGCTTGGTCTAAGTTTATCTGTACAAATTATAAAAGGCTTACTTATAGGTGTGTGAGAGCAAGAAACCAAAATAGGCACTAGGAAACGTAAAGAAAAAGTGGTAGGTGCTTTCAAGGACAGCAGAGTGGCACATCAGTGCTGGTGAGGGACAACTGTAGTGGAAATAATTTGAGAAGAAACACAATACCATCTCTTATTACAGTTCCTCCGTAGTTAAGACTCACTTCACCAATAAATCTCAAGTACCTACATTTACAGTGCTTTCCACATGGAGGAACTTCTGTTCTCCACTGCCATTATAACACAGGTTCCTAAAGACCATTCAGTGTGATGTCAAAACTGGGGCTTGATGCATGACTGAGTGATACCTGAGTCACAGCACCTGTAACCGAGTCCTACAGCATGAGTCTTCCATGGTCAATGTTCCCCAGCATGGGACTGGATTTGCTTCTCCCAATGAGTCAGTTTAGTTGTTGTTTTAGTGACTCTGCCAGCTGTACAGCTGCTGTCTCCAGACACCACCAGTACCATCACCCTGTCAGTTCCACCACTACCTCACTCACCAGCTATTATAGCATAGAAAATGTTACTGCCTTAACACAGGATAAGATTTATTTCCAAGAGCTCTGTCAGAAGTTTCTAACTGCAGTCACAGAGGGGAGTAGGAATTTTCCCCTTTACCATCAACCCCCAAACAGTTTCCCATTGCTGAGCAATTGATGCAAACCTGGGGACAGGGGAGGGAAGGGGCATCTCTGCTGATCCCTGGAAAATGAGCTGTAGAGGAGACTTGGTGTATTCTAATCTTTAGATGATGCCCAGAAGCATTTGGTCTGGGGCCCAAGAAGGTTTCTACAGCATTCCTGGCTTTGTCTCCAACCTGCTGGTTGACCTGGGACAACCTGGTTAATGAGATCTTTGAAAGCACCTGTGCCCATCACAAAGTGATGTCCAAACACCTGCAGCTGCCTCCCTGGTAGTACCACGTGGTGGATATGTGACACATGGCCTTTCAGTGACAGACTTAATCTTTGGGTACAAACCAGAAGGCAGTTGCTATCAATCCCAGGCCTAGGAGACAACAGGGTGCTTGGCAGGTGAAGGTATCAGAGCACAGCTGCAGTGTTGGTCCTTATTGATAACATCCCACACAGCTCAAGCAGAAGTTGGTTGACATTCTTGGTAGAATATTTTCTTGTGTAGACCCTGACATTCTTGGTAGAATTTTTTCTTGTGTAGACCCTGACAGTAACGCTTTTGTGGGAAGAAGGAGACTAAGCAGCTTGTGAGACTTACAACTCAATCATCACCACCCCAACAGGGAGTGCTTCATCAGCCACTTGAACTCATCCTCCTCTCCAACTCCAGCAGAAAACCCTCTTTGGTGCCATTAAGATATTAGACTTCAGCAAGGGCTCCACTGGGATTTAGAGAATGTAAGAGTTAGGAAATTTCAGGTCTTTATCAGTGGATATTATAATGTGATACTGTCAGGACAGCACATCTCCCTGTAGGAGAAGAGACTGGAAAAAGTTTTCCAAGTAGCAAAGGAAAGCAGGGTTATAAACATAGCTGAAGGAATGAAAAGGGAAAAAAAGGAAAAAGGACAAGATGAGAGAAGAAACATACAAGAATAATGACTCCAAAACTTTTTCTGGGTTTGTACTTCCCTGTTCAGAGGCACACAGCGGAGACAATGTGGCTGGCTCTGTGACAATTGTGAAAAAATAAGCCAATTTGAGCTGGTTGTTAGCAGTCAGAGCACTGCATCTCAGATAAATGGCTGTCTGCCCCAGGTATGGCAGCAGAACTTCCTGAACCATTCCTGAGAGATTTGCCAGGACTGCAGCAGCTTTTAGGCATCAAAAGCAGCAAGAAAGTCCTCTTCAGTCTCCCATGCTTGTGGTAAAAGGTGACCTTGGAGAAGATTATCTTTTTCTTCATGTTCTCTGCTCCCCATGCCAATTCCATCCTTCCTCCTGTCTCAGAGCTAGACATATTGTCTTATTTAACAGTAGATAAACCCAACGCTTTTCCCCAGCACAGTTGCTCAAACTGATCTGTGTGGGTTGTCACACCTCCAACTGTATCACTGTGTCTAACTCAAAGTGGTATTTTCAGCCTGCTCTGATGTTTGCCAGGAGTCCCAGTTTGGCTCCAGAGCTCTCGTCTGTCTCTCCTCAGTTGAGCTAAGGGCTGCCTGTGAGGGAACAGCGTGTGGAGAACAGTCCATGCCTGTCCCTGTGCCTACCTCCCTTTCCAGGCAGCTCATTCACTGAGGCAGTTTTCTCCCTCAAATATTTCACCTGCTTCACCTACTTCTTTTTATCTCCTGAGGAAGAAAAACAAACACGACACCCACAAAGAAGGTGTAAATAACAACCACCCCATATTAGTACTTTTCACCACCCTTCCCTACAAAGTCTTACAAAAAAGAACATCATCTTTTACTAATTTCCTAATTCCATAGTAAAAGGAGCCACACAGGGCAATCCTTGTTAAGCGCTGAGGAAGAAAGCTTGAAAGAAAAAAAATATAGAAGGAACTGAGGAGGACAAAGGACCAAAAAAAAAAAACCATAAAACTCCTTAAATCCTGAGAGAAAAAACCAGACATTTCAGCTCAAAGAAGAAACGGAACCTGGGGCCTGCTGACCACTTCTGAACAACCACACGGGGCCAAGGAAGTTTCTTTCAAGGGCCAAACTTCACTAAGAGAAAAGTAGCTGCATGTACAGAATGACAGGCCTAGGTAGGTCAGCGGGCCAGCATCCACGCTCCAAGGCTTCTTGTAAAACATTCCCTACTCAAAACTTCCTCCTGTTTTCAGACTGCACTGTGGTTTCCTTTGTAAACACTCATATCATCACACATAATGAAGTATGCTATTTTCAAGCAATAAAACAGTATGATTTCCATGGCAATAGCAAGGAATTTGGCAAGGCTGTTTGATAGACTTCGTCTGCTGAGAAAGTTTTTGAGAAAAATAAGACATAATTGAATCTCTAACCACTAAGATATTGTAAAATTCTCCATATTACCTTTCCTGTTGACCTGAATGCTCAGGACCCTCTTATTTGGAGATCTGCCCCTAAAGACCTTATTTACTAATGGCAATGTGCCAAGGCTGCACTGGAGCTAATCACTGTACCAGTGTAAGTGAATGTCTGCCTCAAAGAATTTACAATACTACTTTTAAGACAAAACATTTAGTATTCCAAATGGAGTCAAAGCTCCTTTGGGGACACCACATGAATTTCTATGAGATACTGCAATTTGTCATGCACTTGTGATTTTAACCCTACACTCCAAATCACCATGGTGCAAGCACTTCTACTCCCAGCAAGTGATCTTGACTTTGTATTTTACAGAATATTACAGAATTTTAAAGATTTTTTTATATTACAGAATACCAGGCCAGCTACACATGGGGACTGAGATAAATCCAGGTCAGATGATTCACCCATGGCCACCCAGCAGATCAGTAACCAAGACAGCAAGAGAAGCCCCAGGTTCCCAACTCTGCACTCTCTACTCTCACCAGCCCTGAGCCTCTCAAGGGGGGAAGATTTAAATCATTTGGAGATGACCTGCAAATAACCCATTCTTAAAAAAAAGTAATCCATTCAGAGATCTACTTTTATGAATATACAGGCTTGTTCTCCTCTTTGATTTTCTTTGAGCTTCCGTGAAGACTTCAGCAGTCTCAGCCTTATGGAACAGGGATTGGCTTGTGGCCACAGATTTCACACTTGGTTTCATGAGCAAAACCTAAACAGACCTTGATTGCAAAGACCCTTGCAAGCAGCTGAGTTGCAGATGGATTTCTGGGGAGGGCAAGAGAGGTCAAAATTTAAAAAAAAAAAATCTACCAAAGATTTAGAAATACTTAAAAAGACTAGAAAAGCAACTTCCTGTATCATAGTTAATGTTTCAAACCATTTTTCAGCTGGAATAGAAACCCTCTAGGGTTAAGAGCTAGTGTGTTTGTGCCACTCGACTGGTGGAAAATTGTAAAACACAGGAAACTTGCAGAGTCTTTTACAGGAAAGAAAAATAAGTTTCCATAAGTAGTGCTTGAGTGGGGCAGTTTTTTAGTATTTTATAAAAATAAAGCCTGAAAGAAGGTAATGACATTAGCTACACATTAGTCTCCAAACATTAAATAAACTCCCATGTAAGAGCAAGCATGAGCAGTAACTCAGCAGTTTCATTTCAGAGGGGCTTATGCTATCACCTCAGGTTCCAGTGCCAAAGCCCCATGTCTCAGAGTTAAGTTACCAACCAAACAACAGTTTAAATTCATCAAAAGCAGGCATTACATTTAATGGGATTTCAATTAGTGATGGACCAAAATCCAAGCCCTGCAATCCTCTCAAAATGTAAACAAGTCTACAAACCCACAGCTTGGCCTGTCTCATTTTGAGATCAGAACCAAGTACAACAAACAGCAAAAGTAAATCTTGCATTTTTTCCAGGTCTGAGCAAGTCCCAGGGCCAAAAATCTTTGCAGTTCTCGCAGGCATATCACAGAAAACAGCAGAGGAGGGAAAAAAAAAACCCCACAAGTGTATAAAATTAAATTAAGAAACAACCAATTATAATGTTGAGCAGTGACAGTCTCTTGGTACAAATCCAGCAGTCACTGATGGATATCAGTGTCCTATGACCTCAGAGTTCTGGATACTTGAACCAACATGAAAACACACAAACATTTTGTTTGTAGCTGGCTTTTGCATTTGGCCACAAAAGGAGACATGCACATGCAAAATAAAAACCGTAAGATAACTTCTGGATAATGAATATTGTGGGCAGAGGAGTAACAGATGGTGGAACAAAACAATCTCATTTTAAAAAGACAAAACTTCCTTATGATAGGATAGAACTGCAGAGGTGTAGAAAAGAATCCAAAAGCAGAGATGCCAAACAAGTAGGGAGGGCAGTGGATGGTGCTGCCAGCAGGTGCAGCCCAACCCCTTCCAGAACCCTTTTGTGTTACCATAAACATCACAGGGAATGTTCCACTGAGCCAGCAGTCTGAGGCACAGCTCTTCAAAAGGATTTGCATTCAGCAAGCAGTAAGACAATGCACCTTGCCTGAGTCATGAAAACACCTTGTGAATTTTTAAGCATACATCGGCAAAGTAAGAAAGTCCCACGGAAATTAATTTACTGCACTAGAGAAAATTATTGACTTTTATGTCACAGGCACGTTGTTTTTCTGACTGATTGTGTGTCCAAAGCTCTTATGAAAAATACTTAACATTGCCTGACAGACACATACTCCTCACTGTTTAAGTTATAACCCCATAGTACAGACACTGGCTATTAGGTGGAAATTATGGGATCTCAGTGGTATTTCTGTGACATGGCATGCTTTATTTTGTTTAATTTAACAACAAACTCATTATTTTAACTGAATTCAGTAGGAACAGCAGGAGGAATCCTGTTAATTTCATCTTGAACATCAGAGAGCTTCTGAGGGTGCTAAAAGAATACACAGAGAAGGAAATAGAGGAATGGTTTCATGAAAAGAAGGAATCTTCCATTTCCTCTTAAAGCTCATACTGAATTTAAAACTGCTATGTCTGATTTGATATTAAGAGGTTTAGACATATGGTTACTGTTTGAGACAGGATGCTGGGCTTGATTTGACCTAGTACAGCCCTTGCTACACTTTTTTTAGTGTAGAGAAATCCTATATAGTGGTTGCCATAAAAAGACACCACTTCTATGCCTGGTTAGCACCTGGGGAACATCAGCAATGCCATTCTTCCTCCTCTGAATGTGCAAAGCAAGAACTCTCTCCAGCTCAGAAAGGAGCTCTTAGATCATCACTCCAGTCTCCTCCTCCATTACCAAAGTCTTTGGCTTGAAACTCAAAACATTATTCTCAAATTACTTCAACAAGGATTACAGGAATATGCACTGTTATCTCCACTGTATTAATTTGTGCCTTTCTTGACTTTCTGTATTGGTAGAGCACCCTGGAGCATCTGACAATCCCTCCTCCACCTCCTTCTATTTCATTCACCTAGTCAGGAAACCTGCCACTCCCTGAAGGCAGGAGTAGCAGCAGCAAGGGGAACTTTTGCATTAGCAAAGCTCCCCATAAGCAGATCCAAGAAGAGACAGTGGCAAACAGAGAGTAAACAGCCATAATTATTACTCACAGAGGTACTTCCTCTGCTTCACATAGGTGGTAACTGCTGAGCCCTGAATACCTGTGGGGATCCAAACACTTGCACTTCCCAAGCAGAAACAGAGAGTGGTGTGAAAGGGACAGTGTGCCAAGGTGGAATGATGCTTTGTGATTAAAAGTACCATTCAACAACAGCAAAGGGAAGGGTTAGGAAAAGGGACATTTCCTGCCCTAACACAGGAGCTCAAGTCAGTGCCACCAATGGAACTTGTGCCAGCCACGGCCACCTGCCTTCTGTTCCCCTGCCAGGATACAATCTACACCTCTGGAGCTTTTGGCTAGGGGAGCAATGTGGGTGACCCAAAGACATATTTATAGACCAATGAGGATCACAATTCTGGCAGATTTCTGACAATTGACAGATCCACCCCAAATAATACTCCCAAAATGAAAATTTAATTAACAAATATGCTTAACTGCGTAAGAAATTGCAGTTGTATTATCTGCAACAAACTAACAACAGTATAAGGGGCTCCATGTAAGTTGGTGATCTGATCAGTTGTCCTTTTAGATGAAATTCAAGCTAACTTTGATAATGGATAATACCAGATGGAAGAAAAGAGACTACCTTTGCTAGATCCTGGATTAACCATTCATCTCCTGAGATACAAAGACATGATAAGTAGTTTGTTTAAATCTTCTGCAATATTCAACATAAGGAATTTAGCTGTGAGTTTTCATAATTTTGCGACCTGAAGAAAACACTTGGCAGCAGTCAGTACAGACAGTTCTCAGAAGGGTGAGCTTATGGGCTTCTGGCACATCACTGCAATTAACTCTGAAAAACACAGCAGTTTTTTTTTCTCATGCATTGTGGGCATCTACTAATTAAGCTGGTGAGAAAAGTATTATTTACACATTTTCTAGTCACAGAAAGGGAGATAGAGACAGGTTATAAGCCTTTCACAAAGTCATGTAACAATCTGGTCACAGAGCTATTAACAGATGCCTGGATTTCTGAGTCCTTTTATCCCCTGCTCCCTTGGCACAGAACACCATTCCTCTTAGCTTCTAATTTTGTGTGGAAGACGTTTTTGAGAAAGTGCTGTTGAGTAAAAAAAAAAAAAAAAGATGTATTAGGAAGCAGGATTTTTCTCTGAACTAAAGAGATGGGCCTCACCTACTGTGGCCTCCAGGTACAACCAGGACTTGTTCTTTAAGTCCAGCTGCACAGGAAGCTTAAGAAAGGCTGACCAGAATGGAGTAACTCTGGCACACTGTGTACAGGGGGGTTGAGGGAGAGCAGGGAAGAAAGGTAGGAAGAGGAGAGCAGGGAGGAAGGACATTGACAGTAGGATAGAAGTGAAACCAGAGCCACACCCCCCAGTCTCTAGTGGAACAAGCTTTGTACTGATTGTTCTTTTTCTACATCGTGGTTTTAACTCTAAAAATCTCAAAGTATCATAACACCATGTATAAGGAACATATTCCCTCATTCTAAGGCTTTTCACACAGAAGAAACAGTTTACCAAGGGTTGTTTCTACCTGCAGCAGGAGCAAACTCCAACATTCATGACAGTTGCAATATGAAATTTCACTATAGGAAACCACATATGCCTGAGAAATTTGGGCATCTGAAATGTGAAAAGAAATAATCTGATAGAAGAGAAATATTTCTGAAATACTGGCAGTTTATGGAAGGTACAGAGTATACAACAGCTTATGCTTTTATACAGGAAAGACCAGGAAGGGACCCAGCCAAACTCACAGAACAACTGGCAGAACCCAGTGCCACAGGCCATCACAGAGGCCAAGAATGCAGGAGAAACCCTGGGACACTGCACAGACAATTAATGCAGCTCCTGACAGAGGGATGAGATGAACTGCTGTGCTGTGCTCAGTCTGTATCTTTTTCTGAAGTGCTGCTGTCCCAGACAGACACACGAACCAGAGAGCTGATCTGATGCATTTCCATCACACCCCGCTGGCCAAAAGCAGGGAACATCACATGATCAGTAAGGGAAGACAAACGTGTTTTCCTCCTTTTGAGCAGAATCTCCCTCTGCTGTTTCCTCCGTTGGTCTCTTGCTGCTGCTTTACCCTGCCGTGCCTTGGGGCACACCTACACTGATGGAATTCTGAGTGCTGCCTCCTGTCAGTGCAGCTGGTCACAGACCCCTCCTGCATGGCCATGTCCCAAGGCCTGCACAACCCTGCACCTGCAGGATGTCACAGGACAAAACATGGTAATTTTTCAACACTTCTGAATATCTCACAGGCACTCACCTCCTAACACACAACAAAACCACCTTTTTTTCTTCCCTATTTCCACTATTTTCTTCCATTATGTAAATGACCTATTATATTCCTACTTGTCTTGACAGAGGAAAGATTAATTTACTATTAAACACAGAAGATATAGCATCCATTAACAAAGAAAATATGAAGGCAAAGAAGAATTCCCCCTATTTTAACACACAAAAATACATCTTTTTGTTTTGTGGAATGAGCTTGTGACCTTTTCTCCTCCTCAAGGCTACTTATGCTTCTGAATAATCCTGTATACCTGCAAATGCCTCAACAAGCATCAAGACAGGACATTTGCTTGAAAGAGGCCCCAAGCCAATGCAAGGTGCTAGGATCAAGTAAAATTCTTTGAAGCCAGCTCCAGAGTGATCTTATAAAACTGATGCACACAATAAAAACGTAGGAAGAAAGCACAAGTAAATTAACTCTGGTGCATCTTGTGCTGTTGAATTCTGAACAACACTACATGCATTCCCTTCACCACAGTTTCTCTGTCTTTTTTCAGGCAATAGGATAAAATTTATGTCAAAATTAATACAAGGCCTTTTTCAAAGTTCAAAGTCTGTAAAAGAACAATAAAACTACATGCAGACTACCAAGACATGGTGAACAGAAGTACATTTAAAAGATCCAAAGCATCCATCTGTCCTGAACACAGTAGTGTTCTGCAAGGGCAGAATCTGGTCACAAGGCCTCTTTTGCCAGTGCTGGTTTGCATTTTGATATATTTGCTGAAGTGCATTGAAAGATGCAGCTATAGCAGGTCAGACCATGATGAAAGTTTACCAGCTTATTCATTTGCATAACTGGATGGAAAATAAATAAAAGGAGGCAGATTAATCAACACATGAACTGCAAACACTGCTAGCTTCTCTCCCTTAGAACTTTTTAGGAAAAATGTGTCCATTTGCAATGCAAAAAATATTCAGAAGCTGTACCTGAGTAACCAACAAATGGAATAAACTGACAGTGCTCTCATTTCCTGAGCACAATTCCCTAAGTAATTTCCTCTTCATGTTAAATTTTCAAATTATTTGGTTTTGAACCCAAATCTACCTAATTGAACATGGAACAATTTTGAGCATTAAACAGCTAATAGTAGAAAACAGCTATGCAAAACTCCCCTATTTCAACTGACTACTAAAATACTTCCTAATTGGTAATGCACAGGCTGTCAAGTATTTTACAGATTCCCAGCTTAGCCTGTGCTTCTGTCATTTCAGGGCATAAATTTAAGCACAAATCACTGCAGAGATTTCTCTTACTTTCCATTCCAGCTCTACTAGATGCAGCCTTGCAGTCCCCCTCCTCAGACACATTTATCCACAGCTCCTGGAGATCTGCATGCTGCACAGACTGACTGAATACACTACAAACTTCATTTTTCCCCCAGTATTAAGAGCACATCAGACTGCATCAGGGGCAGTCTAAGGAATGCTGAACACCTCTTTGACAAGCCATACGTTAATTGCCCAAAGGTCAGAGTAACTGTTTTGAAAAATGTGGCTCTCTGTTTAAATGAGTAACAGCCAAGTAATGCAATTATGAAATAATGGCAGCATTCCCAAAGGATCTGTATACAGTGCATGAAACAAGTACAAAAGATTCACGAGATTTTGTGCTTAATTTCTCACAATTTCAAAATATTGCCTTTTAAAAGTTAATAGCAATTCTTAAAACATGCACTAAAAGAACATATGCCACCATATTTCCAACATTTGGGAGCGCATGTGCTACAACAACAACAACATTCCTTTGCTATTAAATGCCAAAGGCTGTTTAGTGATAAATTCAAATAAAAACTCAGTAATTTGCAGTAGTTTTCATTCAGAAAGAGCCATGTGACACTGAAAACCATTACATGTCATTTATAAACACTGTAAGGATAAAATTTTATTTCATTATAGCCCAGTAATGACTGGGCTAAATTCAAAGCTAGTTCAGCTTGCTCAGGGCCACAGCCAGTTGGATTTGAAAGTCTTTAGGGTTGAAGACACAGCACCCTCCCTGGAAAACCTATTGAGGTCTCTGAGCACTCCCATCCCGAGCAGGGATCACCCTTGCTGCAGGCGTGCACGTTCCTGGGAAAGGTCACCTCCTTCCTCTACAGCTCTCCATTAGAAAGTTGAAGAATGCACTGAGGTCCCACCCTGTACTACAATTCCCCTTTTCCTTGAGCCAGCTGAGCATACCCAGCTTACTGGGCCTCTCCTCATGCACCAGTGCTGCAGCCCCAACCACCTTAATGGCCACAGAATCCCTCGGTAATTGAGGTTTGGAAGGGATCTCTCCTTCTCTCCCATAAATTCTTTCCATAGAAAGACTTTCAAACGTCTTAATTTTGGCCATTATACAATGGTGAAAATTTACAAGTCTTGAGGCAGCATCTGGGAACCACCCCTTCCTCTCTTTGGGGGAATTCACTATTAGCTCTTAAATCCTACCCCGAAGTCTGAATTTATCCTTCCAATCCTCCCAGGCACATGGCAGCACTAAGAAATGTGCAGGACAGAAAAATGTGCATGAAGTATCAGCACATACATGGCACCTGCCTAAGTCTGCTGGCAGTCTGAAACAGTATTTGCATACCACGAAGGGCCTGACTGATTTCAATGATCTAACACTGATCTGTAAGATGGCATTTTAAATACCAGTGTAACTCATTATTTATAGCTGGTATCAACAGCAAACTCAACTTAACTAATTCCCAAAAAAACTCTCCAGGTGATAAAAACCACAAAGATTTGGTATTTATATGTACTGAGAAACAGAAACCTAAAAGCTACTCATTTCCTTCCTGACAAATTTTACAGTGCAGTTAAGCTTTAGTACTACAAAGTAAAAAGAGCAGCACAATCAAAATAAATTCTAATCATCAATTATACATAGAGCATTCTGCATTGGATTCAAACCTCTCACTTGTTTACTGTGGGAGTTTCTTTTCCTTTTCCCTTTCCTTTTTGTGCTTAATCTGGAAGATTTTCATTAGTAAAACATGAATTTTTTATATTCCATTTTCTGCATTCTTCTCTCATGTTTTAGTTTCTCATCATTTAAGATAAGAGCAGTATCTACAATCACTCTCCAGCTTTTTCAAACTTCACAAAATAGGTTATAAGCCACACATTCACAATCATCATCCAGATAATTAGAATGTCTGTCTGTAAATATGAAAGCAGAAATGTTACCTCAGAAGAGCACTCTCTAAGGAGGGGAAACTTCAGAGTTCATGGGATTTGAAACTAAGCTCCTATTTTACTAAGCAGATACGAAAATAATTTTAAGAACTTATTTTTAAAGTATTCCTATGGTGTAGAATGCACTTACAAAAAAGCTGCTCTGAAGGCCTTTTGTCTGAAAAGGGCCACTTCAGAAAAAGCTCTTTGATTCCTTTGAATGAGG
>VXBC01004931.1:200377-242507 GCA_013399945.1 Ploceus nigricollis | reverse complement strand
AGGTCATTGTTTCATCCAATCTGTTTTTGAAGGGCTTCATGAGGAGTGCCCTGCCCTGGGCCACAGCTCTTTCAACCGTGTCAGTGTCCCTTGAGACTCAGAGCTGCCTGTGCCAGGGACTTCAGGGGTGTGGCCTAAAATAAACCCAAGTTATGCAGTTCAGGCAGCAGAATGATGAGACACATTATATTACATTAAAAGTATGCTTGGAGCGGAGAGGAAAAAACCAACTTACAAGAGAGATCTGGACAGAAATTGGTTTCTGAATGTTACTTCCAGCCCCAGTGTTGGGGATTAAGATTTTTCCTTTTGCTTCTCTCAAGGAATTTTGTCCCATCTGTTGCTTAGAGACAATAATGACCAGTACTTAGGAGAGACAGAAGAAATGGTCAAGGTGAGGGAAGGGTGCATCTGGCTACTCTCTTACTTGGGGGGTTTTCTCCTTGGATACCTGGAGATTTTGGCCAGGGCGGGGGTGAGGGGCTGGGCTCAGTTCCTCTCCCGCTCTCGACACTGGACAGGAAACAGGCCGTGGTCGCTGTGGGGACAACTCACCACCGCTGCAGAGCTCTGCCTCCTGCTGCCTTCTCCTGCTGCGAGGAAAGCTCTGCTCGTGGAGCAGCCATTGCACTGGGACCTTACTAACACCCTGCTTCACTAGAAAAGGACCCTCAACATCTACTCCAGTGCCTCAGGGGAAAACCCGGGACCCCAAACCCCTCCACCCCCCCCAAGGGAGCCTCTCTCAGCTGCGTTCAGGAGCCCGGCTGCCACTGCCCANGCCGGGGCTGGGTTTGTGCTGGGGTCGGTGTCAGTGCAGAGCTGCTCTTTGTTTGGCTTCTCATACACACACCTACTCGTGAAGAACTGTTAATCCTCTTCCCGTATCTCTGCCTGAAAGCCCCTTAATTTCAAAGTTAAAATAACTCAAGCGGAAGAGGGTGGTATTTTTCCATTCTAAGGGAGGTTCCCACCTTCCTTGGCAGACACCTGTCCTTCAAACCAAGACACCCAGGAACAGACCCAGAGTGAAAGATGCAAACCCTTTACAGAGATCCAAAATTTACACTCAGCTGCACCCACTGAAGTATCTATGCACGCTGGACCTGTACATGTGTGAATAAAGTCTCTCGAACCACAGTTAACGACCAACATTTTTGTCTCTCTCTCAAAAATGATAATATTTTTTCCAGATGTTTAAACCTGGGTATTGGGTTGATTTGACTGGTTTAAAGCCTTGGCAAGAAGAACCACTTCTGCACTGACACAGAACTACAGGAAGAGAATTATTATCTGACTAGCTGCTTCCAAATTTTTCTTTTTACCAGTATCTTTTTTTTTCCCAGAAAAATAGATAAAATAGATTGCTTCAGGTATCTCACAGGTTCTCAGACTCCAAATCTCATACCCAAGACAAAACATTAATTAAAGAAGTGATTAGGGAAATATATACCTCTAATTCTAGAATCCACACTGTGATATCTACAATGCTTCCTATCTCAACAATCATGCATAACTCTTTATAAACTACCAAAAATAAGAAACTAAGAAGAATCTAAAGCAAACACTATAGCAACACCCAAGAGTTAAATACAACAGCAGACACTTTTAGCTATTCTTTAACTTGAGCATGGCAACACTGAATCTGTGAATAGGCACCAGAAGCATGTACAACACTGCATCTCATAAACCTTGGACTGACGAGATCCCATCCTCTCATAGAGCTCAATGCCCTTGACATCAAAGAAAAATCACTGCCTCCTGTGGCACTACCTGCGAGGAGGACCAGCCACGCAGTGCCTCACTCTGCCCTCAAAGTCTGGGAAAACACAATTCCAGCAGTGCCTGGCATTGCCTAACATGATAGCTTTTCTACCGGCAGCTGTAATTAACTGTGGGACAAGACAGGGACACAGCAGAATACACAAGACACATGGAAGGACATTTCCAAAGCCGTACAGGTGAGTTCTAGTGACCAGCCTTTGTACACAAATAAATCCAAGCCATAATCAATGTCATGTAAGCCTGCAAGCAACGTCTTGATTTCGTCCTTTTAGATCAAAGCCCTGAGCATATTTTGCAGGCACTAAAAAAATTTTAAAATCCTGATGCCAAAGATGCTCAGTGTTTGCAGACAGACCTTGGAGCCATCTGATCTGAGTTACTGCCCACTGAAGACTGGAGTAGAAAGGGACACAATTGATACAAGACAGGTTCATGCAAACCAAGTCAATCTGGGCTGCTGTGGAGGCAGCACAGCCCAGTCCTTCCTCTGGAAACAAGGAACTGGTGTAACACCACACACTGCACTACTCTAGGCCTGGCTTAGAGGCAGCCCACTGCATTGGTTTGTCAGCAATACTGACTAAAATTGTTTAAACATTGATATCCCCATGTTTATTGTGCACCATCTGCACAAAAAACAGCATTCTCTTCATGTTCTCACTGAAAGGGATTGTCCATGCATACGTGTACATGTGTCTGCATGCTTGTGTTTATGCACAGTCCCAGAGGAGATGCAAGGATTTGGAGGGTGGGGCAGCAGGCAGAGTTTCAACTGCACGGTGTTACACAACCATATTGCCAACGTTTAGTTCTATTTTTAACTCAAGGATGAAGAATTATCAAATGCCAGTTAAAACCTGTAACTTATGGATAGCTTTAAGGACATACTAGAATACATGAACACTAACAGCAATCACACAGATGAGCTTGACTATATACAGATCATGGAACAGAGATCCTAGATAATAATTCAATTCCCTTTCCTAAAGGCCAATCTTTGATTCTTGTGGTTTGAGTAAACAGCTGGAGCAATAGTAAAGCTGAAAAGCTTTAATTCTGTCCATAATTTAAGGCAGATTTTGGACCAATGTCCTCAGTCTACATCACAGCTCCGCAACCACAAAACAGACCTTAAAAGCTACCTGCTGAAGAAACTTGCTCTACATCTTGACAGAGAATTTATCATTTTTTCCTGTCTTCCCAACCACACAGACAGTTTGTGTTTTCCCAATCATACAAAACTGTGAATATAACATAACCACTCTCTTCCTCGACAATGTCCTTTAGTCCTAAAATAACCGTGCTGCAGTGAAAAGGAAAAAACAGAAAAGGGAAATAACGAAAACTACAAAAAACACCACCAACAACTACCAACCAACAAAACCAAAAAACATACCCAAAAAACCCAACAAAGAAACCTCAAAACAAACAAACAAACATTCACAAAAAACCAAGCTAAAGCATTTCTTTGGCATTTTCACTCCCTGGCAAGACAGACATTCAAGTAAGCCAAAAGAAGCATCTGGATTTGAAGTCAATATTGCACCAGAACATATGAAAACACCAATGCAGAAAAGTACAATGCCTAGATTACTAGAGGAAAATGATTATTTATGGGGTACAATAGCAAGAAAAGTTTTTGTTTTTCTTTATTCTCCAGTGCTTAGTGAGTTCTGCTGGCAGCTTCTCCTCAGTCTCTCCCCGTAAGCTTGCTTGCATACTTATTGCATCTGCTTCTCATTTAATGACCATTGTTTTGGTCAGAAGAACTACAACAAGTCTCCAAATCTGCAAGATTAGGCAAATATTTTGACAATGCTGTGCGTCTCATTTTCTTGGAGAGAAAGAATAAAGAGGATTTTCACTTTTCACATAACTTCACTGGAGCTCTTAATCAAAATGCTACAGAGAATCAAATAGCAGATTGAACATACTTCTAGTGACAAAATAAAGCATGCCATTT
Source organism: Ploceus nigricollis (assembly GCA_013399945.1). Classification (NCBI taxonomy): domain Eukaryota; kingdom Metazoa; phylum Chordata; class Aves; order Passeriformes; family Ploceidae; genus Ploceus; species Ploceus nigricollis. The sequence continues at coordinate 238,759 of VXBC01004931.1, read as the reverse complement.
TGTTTCCAAGAGCTTGCCAATTCCCTGCACATTGCTATCACAAGAACTCAAACACAGGACTTTAAAATATCATTCACATCACATGGCAGCTGTTTCTAAGCTGAGAAACCAACAGAGCCAGGGAGCAGCAAATGACAACTAAATGGTAATGTAGGCTATCAGGAGGCTCTGGAGGGGAAATGAAAAAAAAAAAACAAAAGCAAGGAAAAAAAGCTGGTACCAACCCTAGACTTTTACCCTGGGAGTGCTGGTTGTTCTCTCAGTTGAGGTTTTTGTTTGACTCACTGCAATAGCAAATATTCATAAAATGTAAATTCACATCCAGATGCTAGACCTCAAGTCTCATGTCAACACTAATATTCCAAGTAGGGCCCTGCATGTATTCTAAAGGTAAACACAACCAGCCCCAACTCAAATCATTATGAACTGTAAATCAGGCCTGGATCAAGCAGAGCTACAATTTAAATATATTACTAGAGGAGCTGAACTCTAGGAAGTCTATTGACAAGCCAGCAGTAGCAGTCACTTGGCAGTAAAGGAGGAGAGCTCACTTAACATACTCATTGAGAAGCAGGAAAGCAAATGCTCTGAGGAGGGATGAAAACCAGGGCTACAAGTTTTATGAGGAATTGGTGTCTCACAAATCTTACATTTTGTTCAGCTTTTTGAGGGCTGCTTCACTCACGTGTCCTTCCAAGGCCTACTTCTTCTGGAGCTCTGAGTTTAGGCCAGCTGCAAGGCAGTCAACAAGTTAAACATCCAAAATGGCAAATAAGGATTCTCCTCTGTGCTGCTGCCTCTGACAGGCCACTTGCTATTCTGTCAGGGAAAAGAAACCACTTGGGACAAGGTGACCTAGTGGCCTCTGTAAGGAACATCCCATTAAAGACCCAAACACATGAGGAAATTGGTTAAGCTATGAACTTGCTTTTACTTGCAGTTCCAAGAGCTCATCTGGGGAATCAAAAGCAGAGAGGCCTTTTTCTCATAGAATTTCAGAACCACCTCTGTTCAGCCTGTAAATCCTTCCACTCTGCTTCTGGCAGGGAAAGAATTATTTACTGTAAGGAGATGGGTTAGTTTGGTACTTCCCACATTTTCTGAATCAACTGACAGCTATTTTAGACATATATGAAAAAACCTCTTGCTCTGAATGCTTCACAGCCAGCCAGGATTATATCCAAGAATATACACAACTTCCTTTTGCACTTCTTTTACACCTTTCCATCTTCATTACAAGAGAGCTTTTAATTAAAAGAGCTAAGTCTGGCCAAACTCACACACCCATGGAAAGCAAAAAAAAATTACTAGAGAAAAAAATTCCTGTATTTTTTCCATTGGATGGTTGGTGTTACCTCAACAGCAACCTGGGAAACACATGCTGACCACCACAGCTGGCAGCCACAACTTTCTGTGGTTCCAGAAAGTGTCTGGTGCAAGGGCTTGAGTGAGGACAGAAATGATCCTCTCAGTCAATCACTGTCACACATGACAAGCCAGCTTGTCACTGGTTCCATCAGCCACACTTCAATCACATCTCTGTGGAACAGTCAGGTCAAGAGAGACTGTAATTGTAGAAACAATTTTTACACCAAATGTGTGGTATGCCAGGCTCTGAGATATTGGAATTCACAGAACTTGGGATAAATCTCCACCAACCTTTAACACCTATGGACAGAAAACATACTCTTCTTACCAGCTACTTGAAACTCCAGGAATGGTTGATGTGCTCAGGCAGTCTGTGGGAGCCAGGGCTGCTGGAGCAGTTGGGAGGGGTGCAGCCCTCATTCCCCCTTCCTTTGTGCCCAGTTACAGCAACCTCTCAACCATGGGGAGCCCAGAGTTTCACCTCATAGGCCAGGGTGTTTTGCTCTTGGGTTTTTGGTTTTTTTTGGTTTAGGGGGAGTTGTGTGTTGTTTGGGGGTTTTGTCAGTTTGTTTTTAAAGAGACTACAGACATTCTTTGGGTTTGTTTGCACTTTCCCCTCTTACTCGATACTTTTGTCAAGGTGACAGGTCAAATGAATAGATGAAGTAGTGGAGCTTCCTTTCCTATTCTTCCTAAACTTTTACTGATATCACTGAGTCACTGCAATGCAAGACCAGAAAAGTCAGAGATGATTCAGTCTCAGATCTGGCTCCTGCTCTCTTTCACACCGTACCCTTCTGCTACCATAACACAAACTGAATGATCAAAAAAAAAAAAAAAAAGAGGTTGACCTCTTCCAGTATAAACACTCCTTCTGTTTGGCCAGCTTCCCTGCAAAACAATCTTTTCCTCTGATTTCACTGAATCTTGCATCACCATCATGTCTGTCTTTTAACTGCATTTGTCTCTTATCTGTCCATCTCCATTGTTTTTCTGCACAGGATTTTAATGATTTCTTCAAAGAACACTGGCAAGCGTAACAATCTTTCCCTTCCTTTCAATTTGACACATGCTTAATGTCACCCTCCTTTTTCTACCAAAGATAAAGGACACATCCAACATTTTTCCTTCCTCCAATCATCTGTTTTCCCCATGGCAATACTTGATCACTTTATCTTTCTGGTGCCCACTATCTTTCCTTCCTGTCTACTCTTATTCCTTCATCTTCTCTTTTGACTCTGATCCAAGCCAAGCCTTTATCTTTTCCATATTAGAAATACTGACTTAATGTTATCACCTTAATGCTCACAGATTTTTACTGCTGAGAACTCTTGCCCTCGTGCACTACAGGGACTGCAAAATGAATTCTCTGTCACATGGACCAAGCCTGGAATCAGTGCAGACTCTGATCCACAATTTGGAATCAATACTTTACAGCTCCTCTCCTCAACCTGTCAGCCATCTTCAGTGTAGCCAACTGTGCTACTTATCTTTCAATAACATCCTTCCTTCAGCTCCCAAGTTTGGTTTTAACTCATGCATCTCATTTCTTCAACACTCATTTGCATTCTCTTGGAAATCTATCTTTCCATGGGCTCACACAGCACTGCTCATTTCATTCACGACGTATATTTAGCCACCAGCTCTACCAATTTCTTAACACCATCTCCATCCATCCTACTCTCTCTGCTTATGGCTGCACTGCCACAAATTCATCTCTCACCATCTCCCTTTCCAAGCTGTTCCATTGCCTCTTACCAAGTTCATTACAGACAAACACCAGGCTCCTATCTCACACTGCCAATGGTAACACAGCATCTTATTCCACTTACCCTTGGTTTAGAATATTAGTAAGGCCCTGGGTCTAAATCCTGTGAGTATTGACTCATGGCTTCATCAAGAAGCTGTCCTTTAATAGTGAAAAAGGGTATTTCACTAGTCAGAAAGCAGAGCCTGGCAGCTCAGCTGCCTGCAGGTGTGCAGAACATGATCAGAATTAGTTACAGGAGGAGGAAAATGCTATGAAATTCAAAACAAATAGGGCTAAAGAAATTCCTAAAAATGCAGTTAAGTCACCAGCATTGAGGAGACCCTCAAACCATAGTACCTTGTAAGTGAAATTTCAGCCACATCCAATCAACAATCATTTTGTCAACAGGCCACAAATTCCATTTTTTCTTCTACATCTTATCTTATCTACACTTCGACCTGTATTGGACAGCTTGTCTCATCTAGGATAAACAATCTCACCTTCCTAGAAAGAATCTGCTGACTTTTGCTTCCTCCATAATTGCAGTAACATCCTCTTCCTGGTGGCTTTCATCCACACAGATGAAATCCCCAGATTAAATACCAGTAAAAATAGGGAGAGAGGCAAAAAAGAGGAAGGATTGCCTGGTGGCTTTTCAGCAAACTGACTTCACCACTGGGGCATCTCACAAGTCATTTCCACTTTTTCCTCAGGTAACTGTTACTTTATATTTTCCCTTATACTATCTTAAAAATTCACCTCCTTAAACATTCGACGTTCCCCTCTCTAGGTTTCATCTCAAATTTCACCTCATTTTTCTCATTTCACTCATGTTCAGGATTTTTGTTTAGTAGGTTGGGGTTCTTTAAAATTCATATATTTATGAGTACACTTTTTCAGAGCACATCTTTAAACACATTAGAGAGATGGGTGTTATTATCTTCACGCTAAGAGCAACAAAACTCTAACACAGATTTATAACCATCACACGAGATGGAGCAAAACCAGCAGCTGACATATTTGTCCCTGATTTCTAACTGATTAAAGACTTGTATGCAGAAATCCCTCCTAAATTCCTGTGCATATACAAGTAAATAAGTGTTTTTTCATGTTGAATACAGCACACAGGTTGTAAAATCATGATGCAGCTTCTACACTGTAACATTGCTATCAAGAGCACTCCTGGCATTTTGAACTAATTCTATAGTATGACACCAAACTACAGTATAACAAAACCTGTGTTTCTCAGTGTTCCTTTATTTTCAGGCATCTGGGTAGAGCTGACCATTTTCAGATTGTTTCTAATAAAAATGAAGCATGCTATGGACAACAGATCTTCAAAGCTTTCGTTTGTAAAAGGGGAAAAAAAGGCGTTGGAAGCAGTTTCAAAGCATCCATTTCCCTGTACTTGCTTTTGTGACAGGAGAGTGAGCAGACTTGGTCAGGCACAGGAAATTATTTGTATATCTTGGGGGCTGGGAAGGCATCAAGATAGCTCTGTAAAGAATGCTAGAAATACACAATACAACTCTTGCTGCAGCTTTTCTTCCCATGCATGTTCTGAAGCACATTATTCTTCTATGGCCAACTTAGAAAATTTTCCCTGAAAAAGCTTCTGTTTTCAGTGCCCTACATCTTGTTTCCTATTAAAGGGAATTTTGCCTGAGCGGTTTTAAAGAAACCTTACAAACTAGTTTCGCTTTGGAAAGACCACATAGATGCCCCCATGTTCCCCTGAGTAGCTTTGGAAGCACCAGCATTAAGGAAGTCTGTCCTTATTTATGTTGACATTTCCACCATCAGTATTGATCAGCTTCATTATCTACAGCACTAAATGTGCCTGGGAAGAGAGGTAGAAAATTAGGGGACGTTCAAGGTACTTTCCTTAAGTAAAAGAGGCAATGTGTAGAGTGTTTACCTCACATGTGCTTTCACAGAGCTAGTTTAGAATAGTTTATCTACAGATTCTATTTGTCATATGGCATGATGTTAACCTGTAGTATCCCCTGATCAAACTGAAACAGGTTTAAATTCTACTGGTTTTGCTCAAAAATTATTTTTGTAGGGACTGCACTACACCATCAAGAGATTCTGGCAGACTAAGACACAATAGTGCTCTCCACAGAAAAGCAAACAAAAAAGGTAAAATCTAAAACCTTCTTTACAGCTCTGAGCTATACGACTTGAGAAGTCCTCGGCCACTCAGTCATTGAAAACTTTTGACAAAAGTAGAATCTGGAAGGATCTGTGGAGAGGTGATTGCTATGACAGTTAGTTGGTGTCCTTCCCATCTGAATCTCATTTAGCTGAACTTGAACCTTAGCAAGAACAAAGCGAGTACAGCCCAATTCCACACAGGTACCAACACTGAATTTATCAAGTTGCTTGTGCGAGCAACTCCGCATCCCAAGTGAGAACAATTCCTGGCACCACTCATGCAAATGTTTCACTCTAAGAACTCCTCATAGATCATTTCTGCTATGTGCTACACAGAAATTTTTAATGCAAAAAAGCAGGAGCAGATGGTGTACCTAAACATGACCTCTCCACTGCAGGAAGGGAAAGAAGAAAGCTTGCCCTCAGCGTTGTCCTCACCTCCTCCATGCTGCTCCAGAGAAGGAGAGGATGTCTGGCTGGGCTTGGTGTTGCCTGTCGTCTTTACATCACATCCACTGCCAAGATGAAACCAGCATTCCTAAAGCAAACACTTCTCTTCCCAGCAGGATTAATGCTAAGAGGGTTTGACTTTAGGCTGTCTAGTAAGATCCAGAAAATATCTTCTCCATTTTTAACTTCCCTGTTTCTAAGTCTGTTTCTTCTCATTTCAAGAACATTTTGGAGCAAGAGTCAGGGGATGGAACTCTTTAAATTTCTTAACAGGCATGGAAGAAAAAAAAGTGACCTGGAGATTTCATCTATGTTTTCCCACTGACCTGTGGCATTTTTTTGGCCATGTTGCTTTGTGGATCAAAGCAAAAGGGGAAACAAAGGAAAGAAATATAAGGCATAGAGCAGTACAGCTCACCACAGTTTGGGGTACATACTTACCAGCACACACAGAAATATATTATTTGGGAGTACCATCAGGCCAGAAGCAATAAGGAAGAGGAAAATGGACAGATAGCACTTTCAAGACTGTTTGAAAAAAACAAACAAACAAAAAAAAAAACAAACCAAAACAAAGACCAACATGGACAAAGGATATGCACAAGGAAGAGCTATGTTTTCCATAAGGAATGCTTTTATTTTCACACAATGATGTGAGAAGAGCTACTTTTCTTCCTGCAAAAATCTCCAGTGCATCAAATCCAGGGAGCCAAACCTGCTTGTGGTTATTCTGCTCAAGAGGAAGGAACTGCTCATCTGCACAGCTTCAGAATTTCTCTAGTCCCAGGCTGTGGGCGAGTCTGACGTCAGTCCCAGTGTGAGCCATAAAAATCCCCTTCAACAACCAACACTCTCCTGTGTGGGAAGCCTACAGCATTATTTTAAGCAGGACCCAAGATTACCCTGGTGCTTTCTCGCAATATTTATCAGAGAGCCAGGGATGGGACTGAACCCAGAGGAAATGCATGTGTGTCCATCTCAAATACTTCCACACGGAGGATGGTACGTTCTCAGGGGATGTACACATCAAGCTCCCCCAGTCTACTCCAGGATCACCACTGCTGTCCACTGCCTCAGTATAAATGTTTCTGCTATATAAAGAAATCTTGTCTTCACAGTGAAAATAAATGTGGCATTTGTGCAATATTCTGACAACGGGGGGCCTTGGAAAAAAAAATCTTCATTTCTTGTAATAGGCAAGTTATCTCCAGTTCTCTGTATATTTAGTGCACAGCCCTGGCATCTATTTTACCCAGACTGCTCTGATTTTCTAGAAGTATTCTGATGAGAGATCCTGGAAGAGACTTCTATTTTGTTTTTGCTAGGTGGCAAAGGGGCAGAATGGGTTTCAAGCTACATTAACAGCAGTAATTTCATCAATAATGCCACCACAATCTCTCACAGCATCTTCCCTTACAAATGAAGTTGAAGCCATACTTTCTTTTTAAACAGCAAAAATTTTTTAAATAACTGTCATTGCACTTGAAAACACCTAATTGAGGCAGTTAAGTACGAATACAACCCATACCTATGATTTAAAAGAAAACTATTGCCTGCTTAACTTCTAAATCATAACTCCTTCTTGTAAATTGAAACCCACATTTTATTCTTAGAAACATCCCTACCACACCATTTGAAATCAGTGCTGAGAAATCAGTGTGTCTGTAAACTCATGTTGGTTTAGAGAAGTGAATTGACACATCACAGTGCAATGAGTTTACTTTAAAAATAGACACTCATCAGTTGCTGAGGATTTTCTGAGTCTTCCAGACTAAACACATTCTAATTGAAAAGAAAACCCACAAACACAAAAAACCCCAAACAAACAAACAAAACAAAAAAACCACCTCAGAGTAAACTTAACTGAGATCCACCTATCTCTCTCATATAGTCCAACCTACACTTCCATTTCTACCAAAGGAGAAACAAATACAGAAACCATCATATACCTTTTAAAGGTTCCCTAACTAGTTTCATAAATAAAAACCAAGAGAAGCCTCAGCTCAACAATATGCTTAACTGGTATTGAATTTTTAAACACAAGCTTTATAGCACTATCCTTCATTTCACTATTGAAAACACTCAAACTCATGCTTAAAACATAAGCATGTTTAAAGTGCTTTGTTTAAACTTGGATTATATACTGGCATAAATTCCAAAAGGCTGAAATAGACTTTCACAGGAGCCTGGTAACTCGACAGGCAGACTAAGGTAAGTGCCTGGTAAAACACGGTTTTGGGAAGCTTTGGAAATACAGCTTCAAACTGTTTCTCCAGGTAAGCGAAGGGCTCAGGTGTGTGCGGGCAGTGCCCGGGCGGGAGCAGCGGATGAGCCGAGCGCGGCCCGAGCCGCTGCCCCGCAGCGATGCGGGGCTGGGACACGGGGCTGGCACACGGGGCTGCATTCGGCGCTGCAGCCCGGGCAGTGCACCAGGGTGGCTGTGCCACCTAGTGATGCTTGTCATGTACTGTCGGAGCCGAGCGGCAGCGCCGCAGCCCGGGCCCGAGCCCGCCCCGCCGCCGCTCGGGGCACTCTGACCGGCGGGCAGGGAACCCGGCAGCGCCGCTCCCGCAGCTGCCGAGGCACAGAGACAGCCCCGGGGCTTCCCGGCCACCGCAGTGTCCCGGCAGATGCACAGGACAGCCTCATCAACCACGAGCAAGGAGCGACCGCACCAACATCACCCGGGCAGGATCGGCAGCTACTTCGGAACACGGGTGCGTTACCTCAGCAGCTATTTATGGCTTGGTTTCTTCTTCTTACACACTGGAGAGTTTGTCTTTCACACAAGAAAAATTTGTTTAAACGAAAACTTTGTTTAAATTAAAAAAATTATGAATGCCTCCAAGTTGCAGGATAGCGCCCATCAAACCCAGCATCTTTGGTAGGAAAACCTTGGCATGTTCAGTAGTGCTTTTTGTCCAAAGAGATCCTAAATGAGCTCACAAATAAATGTAAAGCAATAACCCTATCAGGAATGCACACGAAAAAACCAAACACACAAAATCTGACAAAATCTCTAACTGCTCATCTAAATTACAAATCACTCTGGCTGTGGTAAGAACACAGTAGCTCTTTAACACGTGGCACACCATGCCAACACTACAGAAACCCAGGGACTGCCCAAGCCCTGCTGTTCCTTAGCTCAGGCAAGAGGTGAAAGGAGACTGAGGTCACAGAAATTCGAAGAAATGAAGCTAGTGATCACTTAAAATCTAATTAACCAAAAGGAAAGTATTCCAGCGGTATCACACTTGGTAGCCAGGCCATCCTCACAGGCTGCCTACCTGCTCCTCAATAACAGCTTTAAATCACTAGCTCCCAGCTTCTCCCAGCAGCTGGGAGCTCCCCTATGCAAACACTGACACACCACCTTAATAAACATCTGGCAAAATGACAGATACGATGATCTTCCTCTGACACAGAGGTAAGAGCAAAAGAAAAACCAACAAAGCAAGAACAAAATCTCGTACACATCAGGCACCTCTTGCTTTCTAGATGCTCAGGGGTGCTCTGTCCCTCCTGTGCCTGCAGCAGCCCCAGCAGGTCGCTGTGTCTCAGCTAAGGGCTGCACTGAGCCTCGAGCGCTGCTCTGCCGCAGGGGCTCGTGGCACACAGCACCCTTCTGTTTGCACAGCTATAAGCTGAGTTTATGTTGGTACAATTAGTGTTAAGGCACTGATAAGAATCAGTCATTCCATGTACATATGCTACAATAACAGTGACAGGCTGGACCATAACCTTTTAGCATTAGAACCTGCCAGAGTTTATGACCCGTCTGCCAAACAGTAAAATGGCAATGAGCTGTTGTGGTACACATTTTAATACATTCTTAGAAAACCTACATCCTCTTATTAGAAGTGACAAGAAGAGGATTTTTAAATGGCCTCATTATCACTTAGTGTACACAAACTTACAGTTTGAACAGTAAAATGAACTCCTTTGTTGAATTACTTCAACCTCTTGACTAGGTGGGTTTAAAATAGCACTCCGTGTATGCCTAGTACCTCTACCTCTTTATTTGGTGCTAAATGAAGACAAAACCAGGCAGTGGAATAGAGCAGTTAGCCCTTATTCCAGGGCTATCAATAGACTGCAATTGATTAAAAGGGGGGGGAGAGAGACATCCTGTAACACACTAAATTTAGCCACAGTAACCCAGAGCCATTTCTTTGAAATGCCGAGGGGCTGGGGAAGCTGAGCTCCACATCAGCTATCCCCGAGGCACTTGGGTCTCTGAAGCCACTGCAGCAAGTGGAACTTTGGAGCCTAAGCTGCTCTGCTGTTTACAGCTTTGTTCCTTTACATCCTTTCCACTTCAGCTCAGTAGCAATCCAATTTTTAATTTCAGTTCTGCCTCAATTATGGCCCTTCTTGAAGTTGACCGTGACTTCCTAATTGTTTTTTCTGCCCTCAGCTTTCACACACCAATTAGATATGAAATGCTCTCCAGCTGCACCTTCAGCTCACACACAATTAGGGGATGCACAGAAAAGCAGGGCTGCCTGGTGACAGAGACATTTCCTGTGTTAAAACGGTAGGAAATGTCACACATCCTTAAGAGCACAGCTTGACAAAGCACGTAATCCCAGCCTCTCCTACACCACAAATGTGAGGACACTGGAGCGAGTTACCTGACTTCTCACTGCTCACTTGCAAGAATTATTTGTGGGGGAAGAGGAGGTGGAGAGCATCGAGCTCAGCAACCAATTAAATTACTTATCTGAGCTCTGCTAAAGAGAAGGAGAGGTGGAGAAAGGTCACCTCCTTTTCTAAGTGCCCTCACTAAGTCTAAAGGTTTCACTGTACCAAAAGGAAACGGAAAATGTAATTACTTACTTGGAAATTGTTTTTAAAAAACCCCAAGCAATTTAAAACATAACTTCTGTCTCCTATTCCTTCAGCATGTGTCCATTCAGAAGTCTTTCAAATGCACTATTTGTGGTACGATTGATAAACAGATTTTTCTCCAAACTGAAGAACCTTTTAGAAAAACAGATTTCTTACTCCAAATAATATTTGAAAACCACCACATTTAGCTTTCTCCAGTCACATTTACTGCATCCACAAAGAAATTAAAGTCCCCATACAAAGGTGCAGCATTGCCTCAAGACACAGGTCTTGAAGGGAAGGAAAAGAACCAAAAGTAAAACCGTTTCAAAAACATTTCACTCAGGCATTTGTAATTACAATTCATTCCAGAAATCAGAATAGATATTCAGGATTATTCAAGATCTCTAAAAGATTTGCATCTAAGTGTTTCTCTCCCTTCACATTCGTCTTTCCCAAGACTGAACACAAATGAAATCAGGGTCTCATGCACAAGCAGGTGAAGGTATTGCTGTGGATGCAGTGCTATTTCAAGTATCCATAGCAATCCTTGTTCTCCTTTCTCCCCAGGGAGTGGAGGGCAAAGCCTTCCTGCAGGAGGGGTTCTGCTCCCACAGGCACCCAAAGCACAGAGTGCTTGGAGCTGCAGCAGCTCTGAACCAGCCCTTCTCTCATCCTTCTGAAACCATTCTAGGTGCATCCTTGAAAAGGCATTGACTTTAATGGTATAAAATTCAACAAGACTTGAAATTAACCTTTTAGTGAATCTTTCACATTCAATGTGAAATAACAGAGCAAGTTGTGATGTGACATTTTTGTAGGTGAAAACATCAAAGGCAGCCCTGCCACAGACTGATCTACCTTTGAACACCCAAGGGTATCTGAGACTGCCAAGTCTCTGTAGACTAGACAGAGAGAAAGAAAAAAGGAAGAGAAAGAGATCTAAGATATTCCACTATTTAAGGTGAAGTCATTTTAACTAGGATTTAATTCAATCTTTTACACTTTGTTACTGCTGGTGGTTTTTTAATACACAGTCAAAAGAGAAGATCAGGATAAAAGGAAAAGAATATTATTTCTGACTGTCAGGCCATAATAAGGCATAAATACATGAAAATTTAACTGGCATCGCTTATTCTTTCCTTCCTCTTTAGCATTCTTGCCTTAGGAATTTCTTTCTATTGGAGTTATGCAATAAACAAACCAAAAAAAAAAAAAAAAGGAAAAAGAAAAGAGCAGTATCAGCCTTTCAAAGGGCTGCAGAAAAGGTAAGTACCTGTCTAATAACTCAAACAACTGAATTAATGGACACTGACTCCTGCCCTTTTTCCCAAGCACACATGAAATGCCCTCCTGGTGTTGAGACTGGGGGCTTGCTGGAGTCAGGTCCCTCATGAAAGTACTGCAAGTCAGATCCCCTCCTGAGCCTCCTGTGCTCTGGCATTACAAGAAATGCCAGCCCAATTTCTGGCTTGCAGCTCCCCCTGTGCCAAGGGGGCACCTTTGGCACACCCAGCCATGCCGAGCCCCTGACCCAGGAGAGCTGTGACCACTGAACTAATGAAAAATTCAAATTGTTGTTCAAATGGTGCACTACTGGATCCTACGAGGTTACAAAGCAGAGTGAGTGATAGAAAAACAGCCTTTATTTAGAAAAACAGCCTTTATTCATAGGGTTCTCCTTCAGAGTGAAAACACCAAATGAGAGGTGTTTTTGAATCAAAGCACACAGCCCAGTCCAGCCTGTATGAGCCATTATGTTTTGGGTGCTGGAGCTGGGGTTTGGCTCCTTGCTTTAGGGAAAGGCTTTTCTGCTCCACCTGCAGCAGAAACCAGGTCAGTCAGCTCAGAGGGACCCTGGGCTGGGCCTCCTGGCCCTGCTTGAGAACTACAGAAGAGGAATCTCAGGCCACCTGCATCACCTTTCAGCAACAAAGCCATGAAGAAAGCTGTACTTTGACAGGGAAAGAGGTTAAATTTGCCAGGTATGGCACCTGGCTGGGAAGTCAGCACCTTTTTCTGCTAACAAGTCAAGTGCTTTATGTAAGAAATGTGCTATGGCAAAAGGCTGGACTAGGTGAAAGAAAAGAAAATAAGGAAAAGACCAAAATCAGAGCCAAAACAGGTTGAAGAGAAGCTCTGAATATCCACAGGAGACTGTAAGGCAAGTAGGAAAGAAGAAAATGTAACACCCCGCTTGTAAAGTTGAAATTGTTGTATCAAGTTTATTAAACCACACACTCTCTGAGAAACAGCACACCCCCCAAGGAATTTCTGGCAGAGCAGTAAACAGCAAAACCAGGAGCAGCCCCAAATTTTGCTTGGGTTTGAGTCACAGACTTGGCTTTCTGAACAGTGGAGGTCTGCACAAGAAAACAAGAGTCCACATTTCTCACACTCAAACCAGGACAGATTGCCTGACAACAGAGAGGTCTCCAGAGAGAAGGTAACACACAAATTACCTCCACCAATATCCAAACCCAGCCTCCCAGAGACAGTGGAACTCGTGTCTGACATATACTAATGACACTTTGATAGCTAAGGCTATTAGAGAACATGCCAGAAAGTAGAGAGAGAAGAGAGTAAAGAAAGGGAAACTTGCTACTGCCTTCAAATTAATACCAACTTCTCATAAAAAATAATCTCAGCTCAGCTGTGCCTGAACTTCTTCACAAACCAATGTCCTACACAGCCTGTGAGGAGCCTCTACCAGGAGGAAATCTCTCACCTCCTTCCAGAGCAATGTGAAATGAAGTGAACCACTTGAAAAAGTCAAGAATTCTTAAATGGCCTCTTTTCTGAATCAGCTTGAATCTATTTGAACTTATCTTCAAAAAGATCCTGAGATCTCACATAATGGGGAAAATGATATATATAAAACAATTTCTCATGGCTCTTTCACAGTCACTAAGAGACAGTGGAAGAAAGACAACTTACAAGTGAGCTGAGATACAAAGCCCTAGATGAAGTTGCTAATTCTCACCCAGCTTCCTCCTACACATTGTGGTATCTTGACCTTGATTTCATCTCTATCAATGATAACTTCAATGCAGCAAAGATTTTTCTGATGATCATTTTCTTTCTCAGAGTCTGTGATGCCACAGTAGAGGTAGAATATGGTTTCATGCATGAAAAAGCTGAACAGTTAAGTTTAAGATCAAAACTGTCAGTTTTTATCCTACTTGAACACAGAATTGTGACATTTTGGAAAAAAAGTTTCATTTGAAATGCTCATTGATGCACTAGTGAAGCTCTCAAAATCATCTTAATAGCATGAGCTAGGTGTTGACTAGGTGGATTGAAGCAAAATCAGCAAACTCCCAGCAGCAGAGCACAGACTCCTATTTTCACCAGACCTCCTGAATCACCAGCCAAGGTTCCTTCCATCTGCAGTTGTTCATCTTTTTATTGCACAACAACTGCAGTTACAACTTACACTTATCTGCTCCTCTAAACTGCCTTTTCAGCTTTCCACAAAACAAAAACAAAAAACCCCAAAACAAACTCCCCAAAACACAGCAAACACAGGACTTTATGACTCAAGCCACATTTCCAATGAGTCAAAAATTCAGTATCATAGCACACCACAATGGCAACAACTTACCAGCACAGGACGATACGATCAGGGATGGAATTTTTCTTTATGTCCCATTATCTCTTCTTATCAGAGTCTAAGGCAGGGCTGTTAAGTTTTTCTGTAGCTGCATTGCTAAATTCTCAGAGAAAGGAAAAAGAGAGGCCTGGCTGTGGCCCAGAGCTGAGTTTCTGCAGTTCCTCCACCCCTGGGCAGGTGAGGCCCCAGGTGAGGCTGGTCAGGGCCATCAGTGCAATCAGAGCCTAACAAGCATCAGCTGCATCCAATCCATGGAGGAGACAAACACCAGGGATCTGCTCCAGAGCAGTGCTTCAGCAGAAACTTCTGCAGCATGACACTCAATGTGTGCTACTGTACATGTTCCAGAAAGCAGAAAAAAGAGTCTGAAATAAAGCTTGGGAAAGCATAAACCAATTTCCTTGATACCTATCAAGTCCCTTTCTTACTTATTTTGAAATAAAGAAAAAAAACTGAAGAAAAAAGAAAATAACAAAGATATGAGGATTATATCAGCCCTTGTTTCGGAAAAAAAACCAACAAAGTGTTGTGGTTTGTGGGGGGAAGATAGAAATGAAGGCTTCTCTGATGCATCTGGGTATCAGGAATGTGCATGTGTGATTAGATAGTGCTGTACTGTCAAGCATCACTCCTGCACTCCTAAAAGTGATGTCTGAAGACACACAAATGAGTGCACACTAGCAAAATATTTTATTGATGCCTTCTACCCCACTACTTCAGGGACAGTCCCCAGGGTCGCTGCTCACAGCCAGACTGACACAACAACCCACAGGAAAACGCAGGCCCAGCAAAGCATTTTACAGTCCCCAGTCCTGGCACAGGAACTGTGGGCAGGCACTGATGGAGGGTGCCAGAGCCACACCTCTTCCAGCAACCTAGCAGAAGGCACAGCAGCCAGGGGAATAACTCTTTATTCCTGCATCCAGACTAAAACTCTGCTCCAGTGCTGCGGCGAGGTTATGGCTCTGCCAAATTTCTGAAATAACTGCTGATCTGGAATTACCAAAGGCTAACTTGGAAATGGACTGGTTAATAGAAGCTTTTTCAGAAATCTTTCCCATTTCTGAAAATTGTGCTATTGGAGGAGCTTCTCAAGGGCATGTGGGCTTCAATGACCAAATGATATAGTGGGAAGAGAGGGACAAAGCAATAAAAATGGATAATGCAGGGATATTCTACTGTAGGAAAAAAAGGAAGGAATTTTCACATGTTAATAGCAGGTACACTCAGAGTTAGTTCTACTGATGAACCTGCTTCTTCTTTTGCAGGCCAGAGATTGCAACACACAATTCTGGAATAGTTAATTTAACTTCTGGTTTTTACAGCCAGGGAGACTAAGCTGACACAGCACAGCAGTTCATAACATACTGTGGCCTAAGATACATTTCCTTCTGGAAGTGTGTCTGAAGATACAATAAAATGGCTAATAACTAGTAGATTGTTTAGATTCTGACATGGTAATAAACCATTTCAAAAAAGGGAAGTTACCAAATGTTCAGGTTTCTGAGCAGGACACTCCTGCACTCTGTTCCCTCCTGCTCATGCGCTATCGGAGCAGGGATCCCTGATGCAGGAAGAACGATTGGCACCTGACTCCATTGATTCAGAAGTGCTGAACAATTGCTTCATTAAAACTATACTATATTACATTAATATACTATTTTAAAGAGATACTATATTATACTACATACTTACTATATCATACTTACTTACTTACTAACTATCACTAACTAGAAAAACCCAGGACTTTCTGCTGAGAGCCAGGACACAGCTGGATCCAATTGGTCCATGAACCCAAACAACCACCACCAGAATCCCACCAAGCAATCACTTCAGGTAAACAATCTCCAAACACATTCCACATGGGGGCAAACACAGGCACAGTGAATGAGATAAGGATTGTTTTGATCCTTCTTTTCTCAGCTTCTCCCACAGGTCCCCTCAGGAGAAATCCTGAGAGAGAGAAATATGTCTCTCTGTTCAGAGAATGTGAATGCCACAATGCCCTGCACTGCCACACTACATCCATGGGCATGGAATTGAGCAGAGGCAGCATCAGGCAGTGCTGCTGCTCCAGCACTGCAGATCTGCAAATCCACAGCCCAATTCCTTCCTTTCTGTTTGTGCAAAATTTCCACTGGGAGACAAGAGACACACTGAGAAAAGCTGGGCTTGTGGCAGCTCTAAGTTTGTATAATGCAGCCACACAACATCACAGACAGGCTTTCCACACCATCCTGGTTGTGCACATTCCCTGTGTCTTGCCATGAACCTGCTCCCTTTGGTGGTTCAACAGAACAAAAGAGAACTAGGGGTACAAAGAAAGATTTGTCAAAAATTGTACAACAGAAAACCTCTACGGGCTGTTTGAAGAATGATGAAAAGAACATTAGAGTGAATAGCACACATGTCCCTCAATGTGTTTAATGTCTGCTCAGTTTAAAGAAAAAGTGTCATTTTGTTTCTGAATTGATATAAGCATTAGCCTTCACTTTTCTCTCCTCAATTCTGTGTAGATATTCCTTAACTAAGAACTAGCTATGGGCTGGTACAGCAGAGAAAGACAAAATCCCAATTTACCTGAAATATCATTTTGATTAAATGCAAGATCCAGTTTACCACTGGGATATACCTCAAGTCACACACACAAGTAGCAAGTGCATTTAAATGTTTGCTTTAAGTCCAGCTGCTGTCTGCCTTTATCTTTGGAGAAAACTGGTCTTCAGTAAAGCAGAAGAAAGAATGCTACTTTCTTTGAGAGAGTCCAGGGTTTCTCACAGATTCTAAAAATTATAGAATCAAAAATCACGACAGTTTTGAACTAGCTCTCAGTCAACAAGAGGATTTTAATGCTGGTTTGAACTGCTAGTCAGAATCCTAAATCTCTGGGACAAAGATAGAAAAAGCTAGAAAAATCGAAAAAGGTTTATCCTGCCATAGAAGTGGGGTCTCTGAGGCTTGCTTAGATCTAGGTACTGAATTTATGCCTTCTAATTCTCCCTCTCCAGAAAAAATGCAAAAAAGCTCCCAGTGTCCACTGTCAGTATGAAGTCTGTAGAATGGGATATTCTTATTGAATGCCTGGTAGTAAAAAATACAAAACAGGAATCAATGACATCAGGGACTTCTCTGAAAACTGCACTGCACAAATTTGAAATTTTCTCAGTGCAATATAATTCCAAGAGAGACACTCGCAGAGGTGCCATTTTCCTACCATGTTTTCAAGATACATTTTCCATTTTCTAAACAGGCCATATGTAGTAAGCAAAGAGACTCCTCAGTAGGTAAAGCATTAGCAATAGTACAGGACCAGCCATTCCATTACAGGCTACTTCAATACAAGAGAGATGATTTACAAGGCTCAACACACGTGGGTGCTTTCTGCTGTTTCAAAAAGTTAGCAAAGCTGAGTGCTGTCTGAAAACAGCAGATTTGTTACAGAATTTTTCACACATCAGTTTTAATTTAGAATAGTCTGCCATCGGAGGAGCCACACAGACAGGAGGGAGCATCCATCCTTCAAAAGCCATCCAACTGCTTAGTGGGAAAATAATACTGAACAGCAAATTGTCCCCATGGGAGTTACTACTAAACACCAATCCACCAGGCTCTCTGCAGAGGGGTAGTGGCCAAAGGCTTCCAGAACAAACCAGAGCACCTCACCAGTGGCTCGGGCCAACTTTGTGCAGTGTGTGTAGGTGTCTGAGCACACAGATTTCCAACTGCCTGGGACATTCTGTAGTCCCTGCTGCACAGTGTCCTGAAAGTCAGTTAGCACAAAAATACCATGGAAAATAAATGTGCCTGGTCTTGCATTGCATCTCCTTTCTTCTGTATTGCCACAAATCAAGAACAGGCACTGATACCATATTGAAAACTCCAGATGCAGGTGGCATGACATATTCAGGGTTTACCTACACCTATCATACAATAGGGCAAAAAAAGCAGGGAAGAGAAAAATAATTAATTCTAGAAGTATAAATGGCACAGGCAATTTATTAGCCACTCCCTTCTGGGGAGTTATTTCTGCTGTCATTAAGGTCTGGATGCACAGCACAGAAGTGTCATCAGCCTGACCAAAGCCAGGCTGTCAGGCAGGGCAGAGCAGCAGTGGAGCAGGGTCTACAGCACATCTCCCTGCAGAGTCCTCCCACTTTGCTTACCTGCATTCTTTGTTATAATGTTTAAAAGAACAGCTGGGCTTGGCACAACAAGAATAAATGTATTTTCAAACTCCTTAAATTATCTGTACAAATTATCTGACAAAAGGGTACCTTCAAGCAACATCTAAATTTGCTTCCTAAGAGTTAATGTCTGCATTACAAATTAGGCTCAAAGTGATAAAAATGGACCTCAACAAACATACCTAAAATAATACATTTTTAAAGTATTCTAGGAAGAAACAAAACCAAAGCAGAGACAAATGACAGAAACTGCAATCCCAATTTTGTTTTACAAAGTCACAATAAAAAAGGGAGACATGAGAGAGGGAAAAGGCTGGTGCATCCAGAGAGAGAAGAAGGGGTGAGTGGAAACAGCTGGAATTGCTCAGCTGTGTCAACATTGGGCTGTTTCACAGATTGACTAGCAAAGTGTCATCTGAAACCAATTACATTCCCAAAACCCCATGGACCCAGTTCATAACATTGATTAATCCACATTGCGAAAACATCCCCAAGCAAAACTAGAACAGCTGTCAGCCCTTGGAGCTCAGAAATAGCATTTGATTGGAAAAAAAAACCCAAAAAACCCCCAAACCACCAAAAAACTACCATGCACACTCTTTAACAGCATCTTTGTGATTTACAGATCTTATACCTGCTTCTACCACTTAGCAGCAAACACATCTCCCCCGCTGCTCTCCCTGCACTGCTGTGGCTGGTGAGAGAACAGGCTGTCAGCAAGAGAACCAGGCCACTCCTGATGCCCCAGAGAGAGCACCTGCCTTACAACTGACTCACTCCTGAACATGCCTCTTGCTCTCCTTTGCAGCCCCTGGGGAATCACAATTTACCTCCTGAAGGATGGAGAGGTTCTGTCCCACTCCAAAGGCCCTGAAATGATCCTTTCCAGGCAGACTAGTTCTGCAGAAGGCATCAGCTGAGCTTGCCAGGCTGCCAGCATTACCTGAGCATGGATGAGGCTCAGCTGCTCCACTCACCAAGCCTTGGGTCAGCTCCCACCCCTCTCACCCTTCCAGAGCTCCTCCTGCTCACCCCCCATCTGAGGAGGTGCCTGCTTGAGGAAGTTCTGTATGACATGAGGCGCTGCACTGCTGCCACCTCCATGGGCACAAGGACCATCAGCTCCTGGCCAAATTCCCACTCTGCCCCTGGGAGCAGCACCCACCTGTGCTCCCCCTCTCAGCTCCTGCCTGGCCACACAGACACCATTCACCTGTCCCACTCCCCAGGAGAGGATCAGACAGAGTATTCTGAGTCTACAGAATACTTCCAAGCTAACCAAAATCAATGCAAGATAAGAATAGAAGCCTGCATAAATAAAATCAAAAGAAACAAAGGGGGCATGGAAAGATTCTCAATTTCCACAACTGCCAGTTGAAGGCTGTGGGTAAAAAGAAGCTTTTTCTTGATTGCATGTTAATAGAATACTTTTCTTAAGTTATTTTTATGTGGGTTTTTTTTCAAATATATATATTTATTTTATCAGCTATTCTAAAATAAAGTTTAGAGAAGCAGGAATGCTCCACCAGCTAGTATCAAAGATCAAGAGACCTTGCATTTGGACCTGCAATATTCCTCCTGCAATTCTATCAGCAAAAATTGCTGTCACTGGGGAACAGCAAGAGAAATTCCATCCTGCACTTACATTTTTATTTCCCAACTTCAGAGCAAGGACTCATCAGACCAACAAGGTAAACACCAGTGCAGAGGTGCACAGAAACAAAAGCACACAAATCATTTTGCTCTTGTATGATTTCAAGCCATTGGTGAAGTGACAATTCCACTTCCAGGGAGTGTTAGGCACATGTAACTCATTCATCATGAAGCTTTTGGAAGAGATCATGCATTCAAATACAGATTCACAAGAAGTCTTTACCATTACTGCACAGCCTGTACCAGAATTTAAATTAATAAAGTCAACATCACTGGACTTAACACACTCCTTATCCTGGACCGCAGAGAAATACTTCCCTGCTTTAGAGAAGCTGTTTGAGAGGACAATAATTTTATCAGAATATCTTTTGGCTTATCCCTTCCTTCACTCAGTCCTGGTTTTTTCTATATTTCTAAGGACTTGTCACAGATCAAAAAACCCTCATTGTTCAAACTCCAGTATTTCATTACCATTTCAAAATCAAACACAGAAGACAAACACACAATCAATTTTATCAACTCATTACTCAGAAAATAAGTTATGCTGGAATGGTTATTTGTGTGGAGACAATGTTGAAAGAATGTATATTCAGAAAGGCAAATAAATTTCCAAATTTGAGAGAACAAATTACCTTTTAACTCTTTACAAAAATACTTTACAAAATAGTATTAAGCATGTCAGTAATAAGTTATGCTGCATCAAACAAAAATAACGAAAAGAAAATACAACTTCACATATTAGAAATTCTATAAAGATGCAAGCTGTCCTTGCTTCCCAAAAATGTTTGATATAAAAAAAATAGCCACTGGATCTAATATTTCACATTCTGCAACATGAATAGACAGTGGCATTAAATACAAACCAGAAAATTGTGAGACCACAGCAACCCCAAATTCAGACAGATGGTTCCCCTGCAGTAGCCAGGCTTTTTAGAGGGACCAATACCTGATCTTCAAAGAACAGAAAATTCAAGAGCTGCCAGGTACAGCACTCTGTGCTGCTGAACATGCAGGCATTGAGTTATATTTTCTGAACATTGAGACTTATTATAATTTTCTCATGAAAAAAGTTGAATGTCTCGACATTTATCTTCGAGAATGTAGAATTAAATCTTATCAAAATCCAGGATGAGAAAGTGAATTTCCCAAGTAATTCTTACAACACCAATGACTGGATTCACATAGGCTGCTAATAGTAGCTAACAGACTGAGAGAATAATGTGTAAGGTATTCTTAAGGTTATAATGAGAAAAATTTGTACAAAGACTTGTAGAATTAGGGCAAAGTACAAAGAGATTCAAGCTGTATCACTAGCAGACATCCATCAATTCACAGAATCTAAAGTTAAAAAAAGACAAGTGGGATGATCTATTCTTGCATATCCTAAGACGTGCATATCACAGGTCATTGCATTCCACATCATTAACCCCAGCACTGGGCCCACAGTGTTTGATTAAAACTCTCCTTACAGAAAAGCATCCAAGCTGAAGCTGCAGATGTCCGGAAATGGTGCAGCAGCTCTTCCTCCCAGTAATCCCTTCCCATATTTAACCAGATTTAGAATTGAATATTTTTACCTACTCTTGATTTGAATTCATCTATTTCAGCCACTGGTTCCCATTTCCTTTAGCACCCAGTATTTGCTTTCTCTGAAGACTCTTAAACACTGCTACCCTACAGACACCCACCTTCCTCACTGACAAATGTGAGAGATGATGCTCTAAGTGAAGACCAACCATTTGTTCCTACCCCAAGTATTCTGTGCTGACTTCCTGAACTTTACCCTCAACATCCCTCCTAAGACATGGACATCAGAATGACAGCAACTATTTTAGAATTGTCTTGCCAAGGTACACAGGCACATAAGCAGACAAAGCTTCTCTCCCAGCTCCCATTCCCATGTACACAAACAAGTATTGCATCACAGCTCTCCACCAGCAGCCTGCTGCCAGCTCTTAGTCAAGAGGACCATCTCTGCTCTGCTTGACAGAATCTTC
This sequence comes from Ploceus nigricollis, assembly GCA_013399945.1. Classification (NCBI taxonomy): domain Eukaryota; kingdom Metazoa; phylum Chordata; class Aves; order Passeriformes; family Ploceidae; genus Ploceus; species Ploceus nigricollis. Next base: position 216,757 of record VXBC01004931.1, on the reverse strand, counting down.
TCCCACTGGAATATTTATTTTTCTTAGGCAAGTTCATTTATTTACTTTATATCCTCTACTTAAACAGGCAAAACAACTCAGAGCTTTTTGTGTAAACTGTCTACTACCTTTTTATCTCACATTCTGCCACTCTGTGCTACCTGGAAATGAAGCAGCAGTAATTAAGAAAGATTATTTCAAGTAATTGACAAAAATATTGAACAATGTTGAAACTAGTTCTGATCCTGGTCAAATTCCTGTAGCACCTCCCAGTGATTCTCCATGAACGTGTGTCTGAGATGAGGCAGTTTTGCCAGAGCTGCATTTAGTGCACAGACTGCTGCAACACCCATAGAACTTGCAGCAAGAAGCAAGAAGGGCTTCAGATCAAACCCCAGAGAGCACTGAGCACACCCTGTCACTGCATGGACTCCTCTGTCAGAAACAAATGCTACAAATGACTTTACACAAGTTCTTAAACCCAGGAATCACATCTGTCACCTAAAGGTGCAGATGCACTGATGTAAAGCAGAAATTAAAACAATCAGGAATTCCTAGCACAGCCACTAAGAGTCTTCTTGGTTCCCAGTTTTCTGAAGAAAATATGGATCATCACCACAGATTGGTTATCTTAAAGGGTCAAGTGTTGAAGAGGAGGTATGAAATGGGTGACTAAAATAAGCAAAGGAGAACAACAGAAGGAATGTCTTCCTAAAGAGAGGAATGACCATATATAGCACGGCTTTTTTTAGCTGAAGTTGATGTGTTTGATGTCTGAGGACCTTTCATCAACTCTGTCATCAAGTGGTATTTCCCAAATGGAGGACTGGTGCTCTGCAAGTGCCAGCAGTTATTTATTTGAGCTTTTGAAAGCCTGACTGTTCCATTTATCCTTGCAGGGGCCATTACCAAAGGGCATTTTGCAGTGTTTGCCTCCGATGTGAGCGACTGTGCTGTTCCCTCTCTGTCCCTGCCCAGAACAAAGGGACCTTCCCCTGCAGATCACCTGGCCCCAGCTGGGGAGTGGTGACAACTCAGTGACCTCAGAGACCCCAGGAGGTTTCTCCAGGCACAACAGTCACCGGGCTGACTTGTGTTTGCACATCTTTGTAAAAATAAATATGGATAACATCTCTATGTCCACAATACATGCCTTTAAAAATATGCCTGCAGGCTTGATCTTTAATATCTTTCAGGATAGTGCCCAGAAACACCTAAACCCATACCTGTGTAACCAAAGCCAGTGCAATACAGAACTAATAATACTGAAAACCAAAACAATTGGCTGACATATCAGTTCCTCAGATGGCCTAATCCACCAGCAAGAAATACAGCAGGTTCTAATACTGAGATATATCAAAAAGATACATCATTTTTGACGCAGTGAAAGTACAAGATACAATGAAAAAGTGAATCTGAATAAACACCCTTCCTTTCTTGTTCTAGAAAATCATCTCCTGCTTCCTTTAACGACCTGTTGAGGGAAAAAAGCCACAAAAACCCACAGAGGCAGACTTGATAAGAAATAAGGGAGTACAGGTACCCTAAACTGACCTGATTTCATGCCTCTTTAGCCTCTGCCCTGGGACACCATGGACTGGATCAGACCAAGGGACACACGTGTCAATAAAGCTGACAAATTTCTGTTTGATCTCTGCAAAATTTGGCACTGAAATCACCAAAACCCAAAATGCTGTGCAAACAGCAAACTAATTTTTTTAATACTCTACAAAAGGGTCTAGAGACTATAAATTTGCTAACAGAGAAAGGTGCCAAGAAAAAGTCATCAACACCTTCAGCTGCCCTTATTTTTTTCCCTCTAAACCTTCAGGAAGTATCTAGCAATTTAATACAACACTCAGACGTCGAAGCTATGCAGGATTTAATCAGTTTGGATTTAACACAACAAAAACTTTATTTTTTTTTCTCTGCACAAAGCTATGACTGCCCTGCCTGCATCTTCTGCAGCCTCCAAAATCACCCACAGATATGATACAAATGCCTGCTGATAGAAATCTGGGTGCAGCAAGAGCAGAGAGCAAAATGTGCTCTGAGTTCCACGGCCCAGCTCAAGGGTGAGCAGGCTAAGGCAAAAGGGAGCCCAAAGCTCCCTGAGCCTCAGACAAGGCAGAATGGCAGAAACAGGGGGGAAACTCTGGGAGGAAGGACCTTCAGACCCTCAATGCCTCCCCACTTGCCACCTTCCAGCCCTGCTGGCTCATTTTTAAATCACCTTTTGCTGTTTTCTCACAGACATGCTCTAAGTGCCTTTGCTTCTATTGCTTTTTTATCTCCTCAAGTCACTAATTTTATGAACCAAGGTTGAAGTGCAAAATACCAAACCATCTATTTGAGTGGAGAAGGATCTGATTGTTTGCTAAGCTTTCCAACCAGGCCAACCTCCCATGTCACATTTCAGTATGAACTGTGCCTTGGTACAGACTCAGCTTTTCTAATATATTTGCTAAGAAAAGAGGAAAAACCCAGGATCCACTCAAGGACTTGTCCATATTATACAAGAGGTGAAAAAACACCTCTAAGATCTGAACTTACATTTAACTGTACAAGAAGACCACCACACCACTGATTTATCTGCTTTTCCCCAGATATCATTTTACAAGTTGCTTTTGTATCAAGACTTTTAGTTAAGCTAAATTAAAAATACATTTTAAGATTTACTTGCTAAAAAACCCAAACAAAACCAAAGTGAAGGAGTCTGCATTTTTTATTAGTGAAACACACTATCACTCACACCAAAGACTGTCCCACAACAGATGACTCTGCAAGAGGGAAAACGTTTTCTGAAAATTTGGAATATCATCCTGAAGGTTTCTAGAAGCTATAGAGAAGTTATATAGATGAATAAAATTGAACTGTAGTGCTTAATCCTAGAAATGTTAAAAGAAAAATTTTATTTAAAAGAAAATGCTTTGGTGACAGCATGATCAGAAAGGTCAGCATATAACTGAAGTTATATTCTGGACTTTTACAAAAAAATGATCCTGTGCTTTCCACAGAGCTCATAGATTTTATTTTAAATCCTTGAAGCCTGTTAAGTTCCTGAAGAAGACATGATTGTCTTGTTTTTGTCAACACACCCACCTACCCAATCAACCTTCAAAACATCAAAATTCACTTTACTCCCACTATCTCCTTGATGTAAATTATTCCCCTATTAATAATTCTCTTTTGTTATAATCAACCTTTCCTACCTCGCATGAATTGCTCTCATGCTAATATGACTGAGTTTGATTTAACTTCTTTAAAAAAGTCCTCATTGGAAAAAAAAGTCAAAATATTAGGGGCAAAATTCTTGTCCCCTTTCAAACACTGGAAAATATCTTGGTGTTTGTGGTGAATTTCATCATTTCATCTGCAGGATTCAAAAGCATCCCTGTAACTAATTCAACTGGGCTCCTGACACTGGAGAAACTGGCCATTATTACTAACAGGTATTTGCCAAATCACTTTATATTCCTGCATTCCTGGAAGTGACTGAAGACCTGCTTTGCTCCAGAACACTCTTCCCTCTCCAGGTGTTCACAATTCCCAGCATCCCCAAGGGGGCAATTCCTCATGAAGGCCAGATAAGCCACATTCCAAACCAGTAAACATACCCTGAATGCCTTCATGGAGAACAGCACTGAGCAGTACCCAGGATTTGTTCATTAATCCCACATTACGTCACCAATGTAAAGCAAAATTTGTTCCACCCCTGAATTATTCTTTTCACCCTCACTTAAATGGGGAGCTTTATGCCAGGAGGCTGTTGTGCCACTCATGGAACACAAAAGGCATTGCAAGAGTTAACCTGTCTCTTACCTGCTGCAAACATGATGTTCCACACGTGGAGAACTGGACTTGTTTGCAGGAACACTGAGGATGCTCCCCGAGCCAGGTGCCTACAAGTTCTGCACTAGGACACAGGCTGCCCAGTTTTGCTGTGAACTTCCTTTATTATACTCAACCCTTTCAGTGGTTTTCCAGTTTCATGGAGATATTGCTAAAGCAACCCATCCTTCTAAGACATCCACTATCTGTTCAGCACCTGCAGCACAGGGACAGAGGTGCTGCTTACAGCAAGAGTTTCAACACCACCAAACCCCATGGAAGTCCCACAGGTGGAGAGAAAAATCTATGGATCTACAGAACAAAAGTTACTGACTGGTGTTAAACCAAAGTCAGATAAGATAAATATAAAAGTTCCCTTCTGAAATCTATTAGAGATGCAGGAGTGTCAAATACAGCCTTTTGTGTTTGCAGGGGTTTTTTCTGCCACCAGTTTTAACAAGCTGTTTATGGGACTGGGGTTTCTTTTGGTTTTTTCCCTTTTCCCACCCCCCTCCTCCTTCCTGGCTACCTGAAGTCTCCCCAGGCACCTCTGAGTTTGCAGCAGCAATTCCCAGGAGACAGCTCTGACATGATAATAACATCCAGACTGCAGCTACCCTGCTGTGAAGTCCAGCCAGTGATTCTCTGGGGCTCTTGTGTGGGCTGGGCTATTTGGGTTTTCCTTAATCTTTTATTTTTATTATTAAAGATTTTTTTAAAAATAATTTCTCTTTGTTATTGTTAAAGACACTTTTTTACCCAGGGAGTTCATTCAGGTTGTCAAGCAGAAAAGGATTTTAAAATGCAAAGGCAGCCAATGAATTGTCCCTTTTCCTGCTTCTCCATCTTCCTAGATGCTTTTAACACAGATTTTTTTTTCACCAGGCATATATACTGATGTATAATAGGAGCCAGAATCAAATCTCTGATGTGCCCAATAGGCACTGAATTACAGAAAGTGTCCCTGCAGCAGCTGGTGAGTTGGGCAGAGTGGCTTTTTGTATCATCACTGCAATATACTGTGCTGACTTTTCTAAAAACAACAACAACGGGAATTTTCAACTTTGGTCTGTGATCAGATTTTAGCTCCCCTACTGCACCTCATTTCTATGGGGTAACAGCAAGAACTAACAAACACACTTTCTAACTTGTGTTTTATGTGGAAATCCAAAAGGCAGGCAAATTTATGAGTACTGCTGGGAGATATATGACTGTCTTTTGGCAATGAACACTGAGTGATGAATTATTTCAGCAGCACAGGTCAAACAATGGAACTGCATGACAGCTGCAAGCACACACAATAGCAAGGAGCACAGTTTAGCTGAATCCAAAAAATGTTTCCTAAAAACTCTGTCCAGCACGATAGAATGATTTTTTGGGGGGAGATGTGGGGGTGAAATTTATGTTGTTTAGAAACCTTTTTCTGTTGTACAGTTAAGACTTTGAAAAGATGGAGTTTTCCTCCTCCACACCTAAGTCTTCAATTTCAAAATACTAGTATGGAATAATACTTGCAGGATGCAAAGGAATGTTATCTCAACTGAAGTAGCTCTGTACCTCAGACACTCCTTCACACCTAAAACCACCCATGGAGCTGTATTCACATGTGTAAATTTCAAGAAATCCCCTATATGCAGATATCCTTATGTTGCTAAAATAAGGAATATTAGCAAGACTTCGATCCACATGCTTAGAGCATGTTGACCATCAATGCTCTTATGATTTATGTTCTGTTACATTATAATATGTTTTAGAAAAAGTCAGGAAAATACCCCTGCCTAGAAGAGGGCAGTCCAGACTTCCCAGGAGAAAAAGACAACACTAGGCAGAATGCTCCCCCAGAGAAGGGCTGGGGGCCCTGCTATCATAAAACAAGCTTAAATAACCTGAAAGCAGTTACAGAAAGAGTACAAGTTACATGCTACACAGGTGTGTAGGTATGTATTCTCCTTCTGCTGGAGTTAACTCAGGCATGTATTAATTGAAGAACAAAGCTATGCATTAGCTATTTATACACTGATGCAATCAATACTGAAATACATGAACATATAATTACATAATTATCACATTAGGAAGTCCATAATGAACGATTTAATGAAGTTAAAAAAGAATATCATAAATATGGCCAAATGATAATGAAACTGCACCACATGAATAAATCTGACTGGGAAAAGGCAAGTACCCAGCAGAAACTGGTAGGGGACAACTAGTTTACACATCAAGATGTATCACAACTATAATATTTAAGAATCCTGAGGACATTCCTGTACTTCAAAGAATGAAAACAAATAAAAACCCAACCCACTGACACAAGGACTTAAAAAAAGAAATGATTACACGTGGATTAATGTTGTTAGAGGTTAGAGCCATAAAAATCACTAGTTGCTTGTAAAGACAGATGCATGATAAGATGACAGATTTTTGAGAGAGCTTTTCTGCTCCAAAGATTCATTTTGTGATTCTATATTCGGAAACGGCTCCATTCGTTTTGTTTGCTTGGACTGGTTACCATCATCCTCAAGATTTTCAAACTATGTCTGTGCAGCTCAGAAATGAATAATTTATCAAGTTCCCTGTATTTGCATCTGGAGCCTTTACTCAGGGCTATGTGGAGCTGGCTGAACAAAGCCGGCTCTCTGGGCTGCAGAGCAGTCCTGCAGGGTCCTGGGCACGGCGGCCACAGAGCCCCCCGAGTCCCTGCTCCACACCTGACACACCTCAGGGCTGGCAAATGCCACCATGGGCACAGAAGTCATTGAGGCCCTCGCTCTGCAAACACCTTACAACTACAAAACCGGCAGATTTAGCCAAACTTGCTAAGTTGGCTGAGCTACATCAGCAGAGCAGGTCACGGATGCCAAAGAGGCAGCGCAGCTCCAAGAGCTCTGGCACACTGGTAGGAATAATGGCACAGAACTGGCACCACTGGGGGTGACTATGGAAACAACCACGGCAGGGTGAAGAGCAGGAAGAGACAGTCACAGAGGAATGAAAGCAGCAGGGAGAGTTAAAGATCAACAGACAGAGCCTAGCGAGGCCAAAAGCCCTCCCCACTCTTTCTGCAGTATCTTGTGCTCTGTTACCACTGGAGAAGCCCTCTCCCTTCTGCTGCCTTTGCTATGCCAGTCACTGGAATTCTGTGCCAGTCCAAGGTGGTAACCAGCAGTAGTGTATTTATTAATAAAGCCATAAACTGTACCAAGCTTTTGCTGACTGACAAAAAGGTTGCTACAAACACATTTCCATTATTCTTTAATTTCAGCAAGGAGAAGCAAAGAATTGGATGGGAGAAAAGTACATGTTAGGGAGTGGCAAGGCACAGTCTCTGGAGAGCTCAAACCAACAAAAATGCATAGTCTCCACTGTGGAAAAAAATATGGCTTAATAAATCATCATCTGAAGTTGCCATGGTAATAGTAAATGTCTAGTTCCCTATACTGTTTAACTCCATACATCCACTCCTGCAGGAGAGGAATAACACCCATTTCTCCTCCGTACCAAACACTGGAGATTCTTATTTAAAGATGAGGACAGAGTGTGCAGCTCAGCACAGGCAGGCTCACGACCTGCAGGGTACTTGAGGTGAAGGAACACTTTCTTTATGCAAGTCAGCTCCACACCACACACCCGCTGTACTTTTTGCAGAACTCACTTCCTGGTGCAGTTGCCTCCGAAGTGCAGCTTGCCAGATCACCAGCAAAGCAGCCCTTGCTTTCTAAAACTGGAAAACGCTCTGCCATCGACTGAGCACTGCAGCCCCACATGGAATGCTGTGTAATAAATTATCATAGCTGAAGGTAAATATAGACACATAGACAGAATCCAAAAGAGCTTTCTATGTACCAACGACTCCTTGGAGGGAGGGGCTTAAGTAAAAAGAAAGGATCTGACAAGGAAAAGGATGGTGCGTGGGTCTCTCGCAGAATAAGGTCAGCTCCCACAGACTTCCTCAAGCAAGTTTCTTAATGTTCCCGTATCTCGGCTCCCCCATCTGTACAACAGTGTTAACATGTACTCTGCTTATCTAAGCTTATTAGCATGTAGAAAGTGATTTGTAATCTGAAAGTTCAGAGCCTATGAAAAAAGAAAACTTTTGTTTCAAAACTTCGCTGCCTCTAAGAGTCTGAAAAAAAATAGCCTGGCTGGCAATCCCTGTGCCAAAAAGCACTGTCAGTGTTTGTAAAGCAGAGATGAAACATTTCCACATCACATAAAGGAGCAAATTGACTAGTCATACTTAAAACTATAATAAGATAAATGAGCAAAAAGACAGACAAGAAAAACCAAAGCGACAGTGGCACTAGGAACAATCACTGACTGGAGAAGTGCAGCCCAAAGGCAAGAGGAGAGAGAAGGTCAGGTTCAACTTTCCAGCAAAGGAACATGCCAGTGCTGAAATCCAGCAGATTGCAGTGTCTGGAAATCAGCTGGGTTTTTCTAAATATTCATTTAAAATGCTTGCTGTCCCACCTCGGCTCATGGTCACACCTATGGCACGTGACAGCAGTTTACATAAGGTCAGGTTAAATATCTTTCCTGGTTTCTCATAAGTGAGGTCCCTCAGACCACATACACACCATGAAATCTCATTGCCAAAACCCAAGCCACAGTTCTTGAAATATCATCTGTGAAAGAAGAATACTTGTTTTCATTAAAACAGGTCCTAGAAGGCAGTGCCAGCACAGTAACTGTAAGAGCAGGCAAGTCAACTGCACTCTCCTTGTAGGCTCTTTGCCTTGGCTGCTGCAATTTCACATTAAATAAGATACGACGTTAGCCTAGAACACAGCTCTTGTAAAACTGGGATTTTTCAAGAGGAGTGACCAGATCTGTTCCTCCTGACTGTTCTAGGACAGGGTCAAGCACCAGTACTTTTCTCTCAGTCTTTACAGAAAGCTCTGTATCAGGCTATATAAATTCAATGTGTATAAAAGTAGTTCCTGGCTTAGAGCAATTTATCACAACTCAACATTCTCTTCTTTAAAGGAATATACTATCTAAAAATGGGATAGGAATTTAACCAAACTAAAACCTACAGTGAGTCTGAATCCTTTCTAAACTGAGTCTTTTCTTAACCTGTAAAAGATTAACTAAAGGTAAAAACTTCTCAAAACAATGATAAAATTTCACACATTGTAATCAGACAAAATCATCACTTCATTACAGACTTGATCTCACAGGTAGAGGAACAGATGTACATCTGTTTGCAAGAAGTGCAGCAGCTGAACATTTGACTTTCTCAACAGAATATTTCAAACACCCATTTCCTCCTCTTTCTGCATGTATGTTGTGTTCCTGAGACACAGAAGTAATGCCAAACCCTGAGAAACCCAGCAATGCACAGCTGTGAGAGGCTCCTTGGTTCAAGGTGCACCTCACACACCCCGAGCTCAGAGCTCAGGGGTTTGGGGTGCCCCCACTCCTCCCTGACTGAACTGATCCAGCCTTCACTGTCTCCTAATGCAAACCCAAACTCCAGATGGAAACATAAATTCATAATAGGTTCAGGGCAAATATCCAACATAGCAAGGTTACGTCACAGTGGATGCAAGTTGCAACTCCAATGGAAAGACAATGAAAGGAATCACAGTGATCCTTTGAGGAAAGTGTGATGTACAAGCTAATGCAAAACCAGCATTTTGTGTCCTCTGCACAAAGACATCCATGGCTTGACATTAAATATGTAAAAGATTTGAGCTTGGGCAATTTCCTTGGAAGCTACCAATGCTATCTTTCTGCAAACACTTTGCCTTCACTCTCAAAGAGGCCAACATATCAAAATATTGCCAAACTGTAGCATTTACAGGTCAAATGATAACTCACTGAATTAAAAAAGAGGACACCATTCCTTACCTGAGAAAACCTTATGCCAACAACGGACACAAAAAAAGCCCTCTAAGTATGTAACAGAAGAGGTAAAAAATAGTAAAAAGCCATAATGGATGTCCAAGTTAAAATTCAAGAAAATTTTTATCCCTTGTACTCTCTCTCTTTTCTTCCCTCTCAAGGGACACAGGACTCATGAGATCTGCTAGGCACTTTCTGCACAATGTCAAACAAAGCAGACACTATCAGAACACTTGGATACCAAGCAAGAGAAAAATATTTTGAAAATTATTTTGTCTCTTCTGAACAAGAATGCTGCCAGTGTCTTCAAACACAGCTACAAGCTTATTTCTACGTTGCCACATCACCTCAAATTTAAGAAATTGCTAAAACATACAGTATTTTTAAGATGATAAATGTGTCTCAATCATCTGGCTTTTCTGCATGTATCTTAGTTTTTCTGGAATGAAGGTTAAAATAGACACTACAACACAAAGCAGTTATTATTACAGTTACAGCAGTTACAAAGCAGTTTGCTATTTCTCTTTGCCATTCTGTGGCCAAAAGACAAATAAGTGTGCAAACATTCTAGCTCCTGGTAGGCAATTCTAGCACACCAGTCATTCTGCAGCCTCCACTGCAGAGAGGGGAGCTCCCCAGAGGGGCAGCAGCAGCAGCAGCACCTCCACCCCAGCCAGGAACACCCAGCTCTGACACTGCCCCATTTCCACCCTTGGCGTGGCATCGTGTGTGTGACTTGACACACGTGGCACTGCCAGCACTCCTCTTCATGTGCACAACAGCCAGGACATGCCAAGGCTGGCCAGAGATCAGGGCACAGCCTTGCAAAGGACAAGAAATCACAGAGGAACTCTGGACAGAAAGCGCTGAAGAGGTTAACAGAAAAAAAATCTGTATTAATAAAACATGAAGTTATTTAAAACAGTTCAAGTGTAGCAGAACTCACTTTCAGTTATGCCAGACTGGATGATGAAGTTTGTGTGATTAATTCCATTCTCTTCCTTTTCATCTCAGAAAACTGTCAGCTCTGTTGTAGCAACAACATACTGTTACAGTGGCATCGTGAATAGCTCTTGGATAGCAAACAAAAATATTAAGTGAGCTTTGCCAATTACCTACCACAGGTTTTGCTCACTTAAGCTGCCTTATTGCCTTAAAATTCTATTGTCAGTATATTTAACCTTTTAAAAGTAATAGGTACCACTTAAAAGCAATTGCTACTTTAATTGTGAATTGGGGTCGTAAATCCATTCCTTAAGAAGCATTTTTACAATCTGCTGAATTCTTTTGAATGTGCTTCCTTTAATTCCCTTGCAGGCAACTTCTGTTATAATGAAATTTTTCATTTGCAAATTAGATTTGCTTGTAGCTAGAAACAAAAAGCCATCATCAGAGAGCCAGTAAAAGGAATGCATCCTTACCTAGTAGGAACAATTAGTTGCAGTGACTGCAGTTGTGAAGGCTGCCTCTTTTCTTCTTTCTCCTCCAGCTCTATGAAGCAGGACTCAGAAACACTGGCACAACAGGAAACTGTGTGTTTCTATACACAGTAAAATAAATGCAGAGCTGTGCCTCTTTATAGGGTCTTAAAAACTGGACTGTATTAGGCAGGATCCATTGCTAAATGTCATTTCTACATATGTGTACATACACTATGCATGCATATCCATGTTACAGCAGAGAAAGAAAAATTTCATTATTAATGCAGAACTACCACTCAGCAAGGGGCTGAAGCACAGATTCACATAATAAATGCTCTACTTAAAGGCAACAGTAATCAGCCTGACAAATGTCACAAACTTCACAGTGTGCTCAACTTGGTTTGCTATGTCTTATTGACAACAGAGAACTCAAAATAACACAGCACCAACCCCACCCACAGCCCTTTCTCAGGCAGAAACTCATGGTCACTTCCATTTGACTTCCAAAAAACCTGCCAACAGCAAACAGGCATAAAAACATCAACCAACGAACCCAAAGCTACACAAGAAGTTTGCTGAAGAGTTAAGTACTGAAAAAGGATCTTGTAAGTTCCAGCCTTGTACCTTGACACGTGTAAACCCAGGCTAACCCCAGAACACTGGCTATGGTTTAAACTTGAACCTATGTTTTCCCTGATATGCATTTTGTTTTAACTTGTAAGACTTAACACTTCCTTGAGACCAAAATAATCCTGACACTGTACAATCCAGTTGTTATTTCAGTAACTAAGCCCTGTGCTAGAGTCGAGTATTGTATTTTTAGGTTCCCTGCAAGAAGCATTGTTCATTTTTATCCTTTCAGTGGGTGATCTTTATCTCTGGCAGCCTTTGGGATCTTTTCTTCCTGTTCAAACACCAAGGACATTCTTATTATTCTTCACTCTAATGAATCCTGTAGCCTTCGGAGTGGGCCACAACTCATTTGGGGAAATTAGTGAAAGGGAATAGCTACCAGATGACAATGAGGAGACCTGAGAATGATCCCATTTTCAGGCATGAAAAGGAAGTCGCTGGAAACATACCTGCCATTAGGCACAGCAGGAGCTGGGAGCTTTGAAACTAACATTGCATAAAGAGAAAGTTCTGCTTTTGGAAAAGTGGAAGATTTTATCTGGATACGTAAATCTGTCAATCGCCACATGCCGTATTTCTCTTTGCAGCAGAGAGGTTTGTGAGGGCTTTATTTTTTTCTGTCAACCATTTCAAACACAAAATTCTGTTCTTTTTTCCAGTCAGCCCTGCACATCAAGCTCAGGAACCCTTGCTGAAAAGCTCTTCCGGCCTTTTATCCTAAGCCCTGTAGAAACCAATTTGAGAGCCATAAACCAGGTTATGTGCGAACCGCTGATGAAACCATCGCTCGTCGCTTCGCGTGGCAACGCTTTGAAAAACTAAAGATCTAGAACTCTCTAAGTCTCCTCCCTTTCCTGCAAGGAGGTTTTGCCAGTGCTCACAGACCACTGGAACAGAGCAGCCAGCAGAAGGTACAAGCAGAGCTTGCCAGAGTGTATCAAACCACAGTGGCACAAACTGTGTAACCTGCCCAGAGCCACACACGGTGCCTGGTGAGCAGGGAAATACACCCAGTGTTCCTGTGGCTCCATGCCAGGCACACCAAGCTTCATCCTGGAGCAGCAGGGAAACAAGCTGGCAGCCTCTGAACTCTGTTCCACCTCCACCACTTGGTGACCAGTTTATACATGAAGCCTGAAAGAGGCCACGCTCCCCCAGCTGCAGCAGGTTCCAGCTCCTGGTGCTCCTGCACTTGAGTCCAACACGGATGGGTCTGAGCCTCATCACAGCCCAGCACTCACTGATGAGGATCCCAGGCAGCCTGCTGCATCTACATTCACTCCTGGAATGAAGGAAGGACACGTTGACACCCATGAATTTGCAAATTCAAGGCTGCTCCTAGGCAAACACGCTGACCAAGCTGGCTGATGTGTACCAGTCAGTTGAGAAGGAATCAAAAATGCTGAAGTCAAGTCCAAATACCACACTTCTACTTTTTCTCCTATATGATAGACAATTTCGAGGTAAAATAGATTGGCTTAAAGAGGGTGAGTTAGGAACCTAAAACAAGTGCAAAGTATGCAGTCAAGCTTTCCTGTTTACATAACATTTATTCCTACTTTATCATGAAATCTGGCACAATAAAAAAAAGCAAACCTGTAAAATCCAAATATCTTGGATTCCTGGCAAACTATTTTTGGGGAAGCTCACTGTTGTCCCAAAGGTCCCAGGAAGACAAGGACTTGAACCTCAGGCTGAACAACCTGTCCATTACCAGCTCTGAAAAAGTCTTGGTGTCATTTGTCTTGGTGTCAATTCCTGTAACAACTTGTGGCAAGGTCTTCAGAGCTCTTCCACAGCCTTTCTTCCAGAATGGAGCACTCTCCTGAACCCTGGCTAACTGGGAAGGTGCAGGAAGCCACAGCAACTCCTTACACATGGCAGAAAACCTGAGACCTCCTGTTCTGCACATCTCACAGAGGTCTCCACTTCTCATCAAAACGAGTCAGTCCTGCCTCAGGCTGTGCACTGGGTATTGCACCCTTCTGTAGCACCAATGCCATTACACAGCCCTGGCTCCCCAGATCACTTTCTCTATTTGCCTGGCTCTCATTTATCCTTTATCTTGACAACCAGCATTCCTGTGCAATAAACACCAAGATCTCCTATAGAAGTACTCAGGTTTTCTTTTTCTTTCTGCCTTATCACAGTTATACTCCTCTCCATATGCTGGTGACACACACGGATGCAGCTCTTCTGGAAAGTACAGAGCATTAAAAGGTGAAAAAGAGAAACAAACAACCAAAAGAAACAAGTGAAGGCAGAGAAGAGGAACTGGCAATACAAGCTATAGAAAAGAAGATGGCCTGATGTGCTGCCAAAGGTAAAACAAATGGAATCAGGTGTGATTTACAGACCAGCTATATTTACAGCTCAGACTGTGATTCCATTTCAGCTGCTCAGACTTCTGCTGATAGGAAAAAAAAAAAGAAGAAAAAAAGAAGAAAAAAAGAAAAAAAAAAAGAAAAGAAAAGGTGTGTTAAGGATGACCCTGGGGAAAAAAGGGGAAAAAAGTACAGAAAACCTGCTCCCAGAGAGTGATGGAACTTCACATGAATTGACCAAAATTTAAGCCAAATTTAAGCCCAAATTTAAGCCAAAATTAAGCCAAAACCAGAAGAGAAGCTCACCCTTTATGGACCTTGACAATTCTAGCCTCTCCCCTAGCACTGAATAGGTCCAGTCTCCAGAACCTGACACAGCCCCATCCTAAAACTATAGAAAAACTGACACCTCCTCCCATCTGCCCTTAAAAGTTCTGCAGTACACTGGCACAGCAGAAGTGAGAACAAGGAGGTGACACTTCCTGCCCTCTCCCAGCACGTACCCTTGTACCCTGGAGGAGCAGAAGGAAGCCCCACTGCTATCTGAGTGTAGGAGGCAAAGAAGAGAGGTTCAAGAAACAGGCCAAGGCTGGAGGGATGTCCTGACTGCAGAAATGGTCCAAGGTGGCAGCACACAGACTAGGACAGAACACTCCTCTTGCATCTAACGAGATAACAACTCCAATTTTCAGCAAACCTGGGAAAGCAATGCCTCCAGCAGCGAAAGGGAACTCGCTGTGTTTCCTCCTCCCTCCCCTGTTGGGCCAGGCAGCCAAGGCTGCTGCAGCTCCTCCAGACCCCAGGCAGCAGCTCCAGCACAGACCTGAACCCTGCCAGGGCCTAAGTCAGCACAAATCTACAAAAGCTGTTCTGTCACATGCTTGTACATGCTTGAAAACAGTGATGTTCATGATTTTTCTGGATTTTAAAGAAACACAGTAAGATCAAAGTATTTAAATATTTTGATCATGAAAGTAAGAAACAATACCTTAAAAGGAAGTGAGAGGACAGAGGTGCATCTATTCTAGCATTTTTAACTATAATGCACAGCATTCTGCAAATTTTAACTTCTACATCAGAATATAGCTCAGAGCAATAGCCTCCATGGTGATTGTACCTCACCACAGTCTGACAATTCTTTTATAGTCCAAGGGCCCCAACAACTGTGGTACCTGAAATGGTAAAGGCCAGCTGGGCAGCAGAAAAAACAGAGCCAGCAAAATGGAATGCTTACAGGTCAGACCAAAGCAACAGGAGCCTCCTGCTATGTTACAGGGGAAAAAGCCCCAAGCCTCTGAAGCAATTTGAGGTAACTCCAGAGGAGGGCTGAGCAAAATCTTTGAAACTGGCCATCCATTTCAGACACAGCCATACTAAGCCCTCTCTAGTCTTCCACTAATTCTTTAAATAGCATTCAAGTTATCTTCTCATTTTCCATTCTTACTTCAGGCTGATGACTTCCCTGTATTTTATTTTATTTTTTAAAAGCCTCTCCTAAGCCATTATTTTGCCTAACAATTTTTTTTATTGCTGGCATGAAACATCTTTAGATTTCCCCCTGGAGGGCCATCCCTCCTGCCTCTATAACCGATTTCTTGGAATCCAGGGGCTCCATAATTAATCTGAGAGATACTTTCTGTAAGGGATGTATGACATTTAGAGTTACAGTAACACTGCCTTTGGTTATGTTTTGGCTTTGTTTAAATCTTTAATACTGAACTTTACTTCAATCTAAGAAGAACTATGTGAAGTGACTGTTAAATGTCCTTTATTTTCCTCCATCTTGAAGACATTTGTTGTTGTTGCTGTAAACAACTTGCACACTTCCTGAAGACTCCTGCGAGTGATTCTGCACAGGCACAAACTAACAGGTGCTGGATATTAAGTAGGACATTCCAATTCCTATCACATTCATTGACTCTTGGCTCCAGCTGCACTGGAAACCTGTGTCCCAGAGAGCTGGCACACAAAGAAAGCAGCCCATGAACAGTGCAACTCTGGGTCATTTGCATGCGGGAAGGGATGAAATCCCTTTCCCTTAAACATGCTGAATTTGCCTTGCAACCACCCTAAAATGCCACTTTGCAAATGTGATATGTTTCATTAAGCTAGAAAAGATGCAACATCAATCTCCTTTTCATCTCAAATTTGATAGAAAGGGTTATTTTTCTGGTTTCTCCCCTCAATTAAACAATATGCTGATCCTTGTATTTTTATTTTTAATAAAGTTAATTTCTTCTTAGGAATAGTAACGAATCATGTGCTTATTAAATCACACCTTTGAATGAATGCATCTCAGGCTTTCCATCTGCCCCTACCTCTCATTTCAAAACCCACATTTGCTT